>OZ035963.1:11066329-11528829 GCA_964034945.1 Chrysopilus asiliformis
AGAAGGGAAAGAGTAAATTGTAGTGGGCATAAATTTCCCTTTGAGGAAAAACTATAAAATAGTGAAACTCGGATCAAAATTGCTTTAACTATTTAAAAGATAGCAGGTGAGGGGGTAAGAAGAGTGGTTTAGGCTACGAAAATGTAGGTGTTGAGCAAAAATTACACTTTTGCAGAACAACTTTAAGGAAGCAAATTTCAATATCTTTGGCCCAGGAGTCACCAATATTTACTCCAACACTGCATAAAAAACCCCCTCCTATAATTTTGAGGTTATAACTAAGATCCCTTTTCATAACGGCCCTTAACGGATTTTTAACTGTAAATATTGATTTATTTTGCCATATTTATAATTTTTTTTTTTCATTTTTCAGCCTCCACAATTCGCTAACGGTACTACCACATCGAATTTCAAATACCAAAATAATCTGAGACGTCAAATAAATCCACCAGACTCGCCCAGTCCAGACTATGATTCAACTCCTTCACATACCTTGCCAAAGAACAGCACCATACAAAATTCCAGCTACACAAATGGTTCAATTAAGGGAACAATCGCCCGAGTAACGGCAAGTGAATTAGCAAAAGCAAATGGCGATGCAGCGGAACTAGAATCTATTGAGTCTTTTAAACTACAGAATCCTTCATCTCCAGTACCGAGACCACCATCCCTTTACTTTGCCCCGCAGAATTCAGGCCCGCCCACAATGAAAAAGACAAATCGCCCCGTTTCGGTAACAATCGGTGAATATGGTGGCCAGAACGGCCGCAAGGAGCCATCAAAGTTCGATTTTATCGCGAAATCGAATGACAATTTGAACGGAAATCAGCCCTCACCAACCACTGACGTTACGCAAATACTGCGAAGTGAATTGGAAATGACGTTATCGCGGTCAAATTTGAAAAAGCGAAACGAGCTGAACGGCGACCACGCAAAGGCTTTATCATCCACACAAAATGGCGTCGCTAATGGTTTACAAAACGGCCATGTTAACGGATCGCAAAATGGCGTCGGTAATGGATTCAAGAATTGCGTCACTAATTGTTCACAAAATGGCTTCGTCAATGGATCACAAAATGGCGGCTCTCCAAAACTAAATGGATTTAATAATAAACCAGTTTTACAAAAAACCCAATCATCCAATATTGAAAAATTAGCCAGTATGCTTCGCAATCGGCAGAGTATGCTGGATGCCAATAACCAAAACAGCAATAGTTACAATAATGGAAGTATTTCGAGTGCAAATCGAGTCACAATCAGCATACCGAGCAAACCGGAACTCCGAAAAACCGAAAGCACTCCACCAACACCAACAAATGGGATTTTGAAAAACGGATTCAATAAACCGAGTTTCGGGGAGAAGAATATCACTTTCGGAAATTAAGCAAACGGAAAAATAATGTTCCAAATGTATTTCGGAGTGGAAATTTCATATGTCATTAAAAAAAACACTATTCACAAATGAATGAAATAAAGTTTTTATTAATTTATCCAATAGTATTAGGTTATAAAAATATGTTGCAAAAAAGTAAATTTATCTTTTATATGTAATATATTTAACGGTCTATTGTTTTATTTTTAATATTTTTAAAAGTATTTTTTATATATGTATGTAAATAAATTTAATCCTTATTTTTATTATTGATGGCGTTTGAAATTATTAGTTCTTCTGCGGTTTTAATTTGACATTTAATCTAAAAAAAAAGAAATATTTCAATTTTATTCCATTAACAATATTGGGAACTATTTTTGAATAAAATTATATGTTTTAGGCTGAAAAAATACCCTTAATTATGTAAATCAATATTTTCGCATATTATTGGTTGGAACTGGAATTTGATACATGGAAAAGTTGCGTAAAAACGCATTAATCCCATAATGCGTAGGTCCGCCTAAAGCTGGGAATGCATACAAGTGCAACTGAATAACTTAAATACTCGTAGTTTCATTTACCACCTCTTTTGTTACCAACCTGCACCGACAAAAGTAGACAAAAGTAAAGACCTAACAGTCTTTTCAATTTGCCGGCAGGAATATATTAACACTCTAACTGCCACGACAGTTTTAAGCCTTTTTTGAATATTTAGTTGTCAGTCAAAAAGGCACTAAGAGAAAAAAAAATTGAAACAAAATTATACCTAAATGTTATTTTATTACCATAAAATGTGTGCAACTACAAAAAATCGTTGCGGTTGCAGCGAACACTAATAATTTTCATTGTGGCCGTTGTGAACAGTTAGGTGTCAGGTCTTTTTGACTGACGTGGCAGTTAGAGTGTTAATGACATTTTCCACTTTGAACCATTTTCCTATTACTTAAATATCAATATTCTAAAAATGCATAATTATCCTCAAAATATCCTCAAAATTATACACGCTTTTTATAAAAAGGACTTACGCCTCCGACAATCTCCAATAGCATCAAACGACATTGATTTTAGCATAAATCCTTGACAACGTCCGCCACATTCATCGGAATCGGAGGTGAATTTCTCGCCAATTATTTCACTACGCGTTTCTAAAAAATATTCGGCGATATCCTTGAGCAAAAGTCCTTGGCTTTCACTTAAATATTCATCGTTGGAAGCATTTAATGAACTTTCCTCGTCCGTTTTTTGAGATGACCTCGAAAATTTCGGCACTCTATTGAATAGCTCTAACAAAGATTGGCGCCTTCTCCGGAATCTACTGTAATCACTTTTGCTGAGACTTCTAGTACTTGAATTCTGATGATGTATTTGAGCTTTTACTAATTTTGGTTCGGAAATTGTTTCAAGACTTGTCGTTGTGGCGGAAGAAATGACTTGATCTGGTGGCAGGCTGCGTTTTAAGAAGGAACGCATAAAACATATTTGATCCCGCCAAATATTATAATGAATCTAAAATTTAAATAAAATAAAAACATAATGTTGATTAATTAAAAACGTTTTTTTACTTGTCGTAGTAGATGTCCTCCAAATTCAAAAAGCATAGTTTTATTCGTTATGGTAGTGATTTTCAAGACACGCCTGGTTCCTTTTTGCAAAACTTTTAAATATATTAATTCTAACGGCAAGACTTTTAAAAGTTCCATAGTTTCAATTTCAGGATCCCTTCCCCCGTTACACGCCGTATTCAAAGTTTCGCTGGAATTCTGAATAAATACTTCAGTTCCAATAATTAATTTTGTTGCTGTAAGACCTTTAAGGATTTTTGAATTTTTATTTAGATGCAAAAGTTCAATAAAAATTCGTTTTTACCAATTTGCACCGCTTGTATTCCAATTCCGTTTTCCCTTACTTCCGCAAAAGGTCCTTCAATCAAAACCGTTTCCTCAAAGTCGCTATATTCAGTCATGATGAGTTTTTGAATGCGAAACATCATACTATCGAAATATTTATAGAAAATAATAACTACAAACAGAAAAAGTCTTTAAACAAACAAAAACCATTTGTCAAAATCTGTTTGTCACAAAACGATAAATTGTAGAGCCCTTCGATTTTGTTTGGAAAAGTTAAAAGATTGATTTTTTTAACTTCAATAAAACTTTTGTATTGATAAAAATGTTGGAAAATAGCAAAGAGAAGCGTTAGAAAAACAACATAAGCTAAAGATTCTTAAAAATCGCCCCTCGAATATAACTTTTTTTTTTTTTTTGAATTTAACGGAGTTTTGGAATAACGATTTTATTTAGCTGCGAGGTTAAGTAATCAACTTTCGAATAATGAGCGAGAAAACAACTTTGTAGAGCGCCATCTACAAAATTCTGGCGCACTGAAACAGTGACTAACAAAATTATCCATCACATTAAAGTGATTTAGAATTACTAATATTCGCTATTAACTGCTTTTTTATATAAAAAACTAGCAGCATCCGCAAATCCGCACACGTTTCCTTCAGAAAGAGGTTTTTATCATAGACAATATATATTATAATAGACGCCCAACTTTGGCTTATTGACTGCAGCGCACCGTGTTTGAAATCGGAACTATTTTGGTTTGAGTATTGGGTAGTTCTCGCCTGTGCTAAACTTGGTTTGTGCCCTTGATACATTTTTCTCGCTAGAAAATCCAATAAAAATTTGAAAAAACAAAACCAATATCTTTTAAATTTTTTTTATTTTAAATTTCAATAAATATCACATTTTGGTTTGTTATTTTTAAATAAATAACACATTACTGCAGTAGCAGTGAAGACGAGGGACAAGCCAAATGTGTCGAGCCAAGCGCTAGAGCTCCAAGCCGTCCGAAAAGCAGGTTACAATCAAACGCAGCTACGATATAGGGAAGGCGATAGTGCCAGCAAAGCCCACCATAAAGCTTAAGTGGGGCTTGATTTTGAGGCAACTTTGCCTCCGTCTTCATGGAATGCTCGAGTGTCTCGAACGACTGGAAGAGGAATTACAATTCATTGCAGCAAAGTAAGACTATCCCGAGATCATTACCTCGACTTCCTCAGATCCCAAATAATCACGTCTCTGGCTGCAAAAGTATGCAGGTGTGGTCCTCACTGACTAAAGCTAAATATTCGCCCTCGGGCTCCCAAGAAACATCGTTAATGTAGTTTGTGTGACCTAGAAATACACCATGAAATTTTCTCAAAAATTGCAAATAAATGGAGATACCTTTCAGCAGTAAGTCACTGTGGAAAATTCTTAAGCAGTGATGCGCCCCAACCGCACAGAATGTCACAACTTTGGGCAAAACCGACAGCGAAGTCTCAGGGGCGAAACTGATGGCTCACAACGGGTTTCAAGGTACAACTGCTTCAATTCTACCCACTCAAACGAATCGTTCTCTGATTCTTCCTAAAATACCGGTGTTTTGATACTTGAAAAATTACAGGAATTAATATGTGCCCCAAAATGAAGAGAAAAAAAACTAACCTCAAATCATGGTCAAGTCGGGAAAAACATGCGACACGCGCGCCATCATGTTTGAAAAACGAAAAAAGCATGCAACAACAGCGCACCGTGTTTGAAATCGGAACTAAAAATGAAATTTACTTTTTGTTCTAAGTTGACACACCGTGGTTTTTATTTGTATACGCTTCAATTGATTTTATTTTATTTGTTTGGATGGTTAAAAAATTGCGTGTTACAATAGCGTGGTGTTTCCCAACCTGGAGCTGGAGTGCATGTTGGGCCACATTCATAACCGTCCTGGGTCGCTCGTGGGCCGCGGTTGGACAAGCCTGGTTTAAAAGTAAGGGCTACTCCATTTTAGGAATACTCCATTTTAGGGCAACTTTTAGTACTGCCTTTTATTTGAGCATGAAAATTTTCGCTTGCGGCGCAAGTTGCTCACTTTTGAACTCATATAATCTTATCAATGTGGTTATCAAACCTAACCTTATAATAATGAATAAGTACATTTTTGCGATACAGTTTGTCCCAACATTTTCTCAGGGCTGAATTTAGCGAAAATTTAAAATCGGAGCTTACAGAAGAAGAATGAACATAATTTCACTGGCCGAATTTCTTATTTAGGGTCGACTTGCCCAATATTGAAAATCGCATCCCTTAACATACTATTCGGCAGGATGTTTAGGAAATAGCACGGCGAATAGTGGGCTATCTATCGCTTAGCATAAGACCCGCCTTTTGATACTATAAAAATCTTTCACTAAATTGATCCAATAATTTTACTTAATACCTAATTTTCGTGATTATTCAATTTTGAATATATATTTTCATCTTTTATTTTTTTTTTTAAAGTCTTGAAAATTACGTTTAATGTATTTCCGATGCAATTTTACTAAAAATAATCCACCAAATACTAACGGATTACTTATTAATACTGAGACACTTTTTAATCAGATGTAGGAGAAAGTAATTTACATCCATTTTAGGTATCGAAATAATTCCAAGCTACTTTAAAAATACAATTCAAGATCAATTTTCCTAATTAATCGTATTTTGTCATTAACCGAAGCAAGAAATAACAGAAATCCGTCCGTTTTTTACAATTTTTCCGTGATTTTCAAACCAGCGGAAATGGCAATTATTAAATTACATCCGATATCAAATTGAAAAAAAAATATGTTGCGATAAATCTCGATTTGTGCATTGAAAATCACTGCAATTCAGTACAAAAGATAAATTTTTATAAAGACATCAATTCAATAGTTCAGAGTCCCTCTACCCCATGGTCGATGGTAATTTGCAGAGGTGGGGTTCCGCAACCAAAAAGACTTTCTTGAGACTCCAATGATAGCGTTCAGTTTATAACTTAAACACATCGCGACAGACTACTGCAAAATTTGCTTACCTGAAAATTTAGTCTCGTTCATTCTGTTTGTAAGTCGCAGCACCCGCAAAATGAATTTATTTGAGGTGATTTTTTATCAGTTTACAATTGGAGTAATTGCAACGGTGTCCGGTTTACCTGTTCAGGTCAGTTCCGATCCAGATCAAGTTTCGGGAATCGTGAGCTCAAGTGCAAAACTTAAGGTAGGTCAAGTGATAGTGATATTGCGAGTCGTGATTTAATGACTTTACATTTTTGCGCTATACCTAATTATTTTTTTCTTCTTGTAATTCGACTTGAAGTATGCTAAAAGTGCATTCAGTGTATGTTTGGTGTTATGTAACGTAATGCATCTGTTTTACATATTTTTGTAAGTCATTTTTTTAAAGCCATTGAAAGGCTTTCACCTAAGTAAATGTTTGGACAAGTTATTCAAATTGAAAAAAAAAACAGTCGGTTGATAGCAAACCATGACTTAATCTCAAGTCGCACACGCTCACACCTCCATTTCCGATTCTGCAGCCACGATGCGTACGTGAACTTTCTCCTAGCCTCTGTTGAGCTTTGTTACATAAACTATCATACAATAATGTGGGAGTCTCTAGACTAGTAATGTGATCGCCATTAAAAGTTTTTAAATTATTTTGTTACAAATTTCCCGTAATTAATTTGTTAACTGGTGTTAAATAGGGCATAAAAGATAATAAATTAATTACGGCCGTTTCTTTTAAATTTGAAGCACATTTTTTTTAAATAGTACTACTCTAATTAAACGTGTACTTTTTACGATTCCACCAATTAATTTGACGGTCAACGACATACATTTTTCAGCCTTTTTTGCCCTTTTGAATGACCTTGCGATTTATTTCGAAATAATTACGTTAGACTTTTCTCGTTTTTGTTTTGTTTCTGCGGTTTTATGTTGTAAAATGTTTATGACTCACGTTAATTCAGAAAAATATTTTGGGATTAGTACATTTGTCAAATATTTTTCACAAAAATGTAAATTTTTAAATCAATTTTGTAATTTTTTTTTATAAATATACATTTTGCCGGTATATCGAATTAATTACCCTTGCGGAATCCGGCCGTTGAAATCAAAGCTTTCAACGATAAGAAAATGAATATCAAATCATTGGTCGAGGAAGCTGACTCGCAATCGTAATCACAATCGCAATCGCAATCGCAATCGCAATCGTAATCGCAATCGCAATCGTAATCGTAATCGTAATCGTAATCGTAATCGTAATCGTAATCGTAATCGTAATCGTAATCGTAATCGTAATCGTAATCGTAATCGTAATCGTAATCGTAATCGTAATCGTAATGGTAATCGTAATCGTAATCGTAATCGTAATCGTAATCGTAATTGTAATCGTAATCGTAATCGTAATCGTAATCGTAATCGTAATCGTAATCGTAATCGTAATCGTAATCGTAATCGTAATCGTAATCGTAATCGTAATCGTAATCGTAATCGTAATCGTAATCGTAATCGTATTCGTAATCGTAATCGTAATCGTAATCGTAATCGTAATCGTAATCGCAATCGCAATCGCAATTGTTAGTCTGAATTGGGCTTTAGGCCGTTCTAGCGCTGAGCGCCTCAATTGTAAACAGAGAAAAGTTCTTAGGTCTTCAGAAACATTTGAAAATACCGTTCTCGTATCAGATTTTCCAAGTTTTTTATGACATTACATAATTTTCCATTTACATGTTTATTTAATTTATATATATATATATTCTTTTTCTTTTTCAGCGAGCCTTACTTGAGCCCGATATTAAACATCGTGAAGATGCAAAATTAGAAGAGGAAGGCTTAGGATCGAGTGTCATTTCTATTTATGACAACAAGCAAAACCAATACAGTGATCTATTGAACGTAAATGTTTGTAATTTTTTAACTATTAATGGATAATACTTATAGAATTCTTTCAGCCACGCCCAATTGTTGATACAATTAGAGAACAAGACAAATATGGCAACACCGGAGATGGATTTTATCCTTTTGGCAGAGCTTTAGTCAATGGCTATGAAGTATTCGCTAATTTCATGAATAAAGTTTTAGATGTGAGTGTCTTTAGTTAAAATAACGTTTTTATGACTTTTTAATTGGTTTCATAAATTTTTATAAAATTTACGTTTTCAGGCTCCAGGATCAGTAATTAAAAATTTATCACAGGGTGTTACCAAGCAATTGGATATAATTGGGGGACGATTAGTGGGATTAGCATAAATATTTTTATTTTCAAATTTAGTTCTAAGGGTTGTCCATAGAATACGTCACGCTCATAGAATACGTGGGCTTTTCGAAACCCCCTCCACCCCTCCCGATTCCACCACGTTTCATCCACTGTCAATTTTTTCGAGATTTTCTGTATCGAGAGCAGTACGGTTGCTTCACATAGCCACAAACCACCCCCCTCCCCCTCCCCCTTCTCCTCATCAACAAGCATGACGTATTTTACGGACAGCCCCTCACCTTAGAATAAACAATTAATGTAAAATTAGTCAAACATAAAAGCACAATCATTATTTTTGTCACAATTTTTATTTAGTCATTTTTCCATTTGTTTTGATTTTCATTTTATTTAAATTTTTGTTGCTTTTACATTTTTCTTACATTTATAAATTCATTATAAATAATTTTTAATTATTTTTTTTAACTGTTTTGTAAATATATTTAAATATATTATTGTAAATAAAACTTCTTCACTTTTTAGGCATAATCAGTTTTAATTTTTCAATTTATTTATAATGTGTTTTTTTTTTACATAAAAACTGTATAAATAATGAAAATTTTCGTAGAACAACCATTTGGCAGAGATAAAAATTAAACTATTAAAAATTAATAATACTTAATTATTTTCAATAGTCGCTGTATTTATATTTTCTTAACAACAATTTCTTATAAAGAATTTAAATTTTTTCTAGAAGATTAGAAAAAAAACTATAGCTGCAAATATCCGTCGAATTTTCAACGGATTTTTAAATATTTTTTTTTAACAAAACACGAGTTGGCAGCTCTCGTTTTTCTTTTTGTGGAATGTTTCGTTTTTTTTTTATATTGAATATTTGTTGTTTTTCTCTAAATGTAAATTTCACAGGATCAAATTTGTTTGTGAAACAAAACTTATTTAGTGACTAAAAATCCTATAAAAGTTCCCATAAAATTGAGGATTTAAGAAATATTCCGTTTCCCAAATATTTCACGCCAGTCTGACAGTTGACAGCTACTGGCGGAATTAGTCTCAGTGTGAACTCGAGCAATATTTCATCTGTTGTAGTTGGGCGGACTATTTCCACCAATGTGAACATGGTCTAAGAAAGGATTTCAAGTATAATTAAAACTTACACTTCTGATTTATTTTGATTGATTTTTGAAAAAAAAACGGTGAAAAAACATTTTTTGAAGAAAAAAGACTAACAATCTTTTAAAACTTTTGCAACAGAAATTCTACCAAAATTGAAAAACAAATTCAATATTCGTTTTGAAATGAATATTTCAATAATTAAATATAAATATCTATCTAAATATAATTAAAAAAATAGTTCTTACATTTTAAACAACAAAAAAAATATTTAAAACAACATGAAATTCGTAATCTATAATTAATCTATTTTATTAAATAATAATAATAATAACATTGAATTATAAATTCAATATCGTTTGATCGAGTACTGGGAACCAATCATGTAGTCCGACGCGTCTCTGTCTTTCGACTTCAACGCAGCTTTTGACTCTTGACTTCGCCATATCTGCAGCTTGAAATTTCGCGGAATCGTCACTATAAATCGAAACGTGATTCTGACTGTCATTCTAGGAAATTTGAAGCTGCTGATATGGCGAAGTCAAGAGTTAAAAGCTGCGTCGAAGTCGAAAGACAGAGACACGTCGGAATACATGATTGGTGCCCTGATTTCATTGTATTTCTTCGTAATTATCAATTTTTTGGCACATTTTCGGGTACAAAAACGTCTTGAGTTTCTTTAGTTAGTTTTTGAACAAAATCTTACAAATTTTAGTGTTTTTTTCCACTAATTTTTGAACATTTTACGTATTTGACTTATAATAATAAATCTTACGATTTCATTTTCAGTACTCATTTGAAAAATATCAATTCTACAATAACTATAATCAGTTATAAACATTTACTTTTGGTACTTTGATATATTATTCTTAATAATCATGAAATTCATGATTGAATGCTTAATTCCAAAATTCTAAAATTCTAGTAATTAATTCAATACAATATAGTAATGGCCCTAAATATATTAAACTCTTGTCGGTTTTAATTTAAAAAATGATAAATTTTGATTATAAAACTTTTTGATAATTTGTTTTAATAAATTGGTAAATAATAATATAAATTGACATATAAAACTAATCTTCCCAACTACTCGTTCGGGTCGCTGGATCAATCGATGGTGAATATGATTTGTATGTGTGCGATTCACGTTTGTGTTTTACAGTACAAAATAATAGCATCGATGTTATAAGCCCAAATAGCTGAAGGAATGCTATTACTAAGCCAACGGCACCCACGATATGTAAACGTTGAACGAACCATATTTGAAGGGCATGAGCGCATCCTTTATCCCACCATAACGATGGATTGTCTGATCTGAAAGGGAATTCAAGATAATATTTAAAAAAAAAGTATACTATATTTGAAGCGTTAAAAGCTAGAGTGGACCAACCCACGCGTCGAAATCGTGAATTTTTTTGTGTTTGAATCACTATTGCGAGTGAGTTTTTAGATAAAAATGTTAGGATGCACCAAAAAAAAATAAAGTCACCAAAAAACCAAAAAAAAAATAAAAAAAATAAAGTCCACAGAAATTTTTTTTTCCAAAAATTTACAGTCAATAATAGTACAAAAGTGGAAAAGCTTCAAAAACTCTATTATGTGGGTTGGTCCACTCTAGCTTTTAACGCCTCATTTAATATTAAAAAAAGTACTTCTGTCACGGGGGTCATGACCCCGTAACTATAGTGACAAAAGCGTTTCGCGAAAACGGTTATGCAACCGTTACTTTGTGACTACAGTCACAAAAATACTGAACAAAAACGGTTGCTTAAATGTTTCAGCAATGTTGCTGTGACGTTGTAGCAACCAATTTGTAACCCTATATATTTTGCAACCCAGTGTGTGTGATCGTCGTATAACCGGCTCGGTTATCCGTTTCGAAAGGTCTATTACACCAAAAAAAAACTCTCTTTGAGCCTGGTTTACATTAGGACTTCTTTTGAGGCGTCACGTCATTCGTCATTTTTTTGTCGTGTGTACACGGTTCGCCTTTTTCATTCGCTACGTCTTTCGGCTTTTTGATAACCTTAAAATTTAACTCAGTTGTGAAACAATTGCAGTGAAATTTTTAATGAAAATATGGATCATATATGGATCATATAATAATTGCAGTAACAAGTTTATTATATGCTTCATAAGCAACTGCTCTATTTTTGTGCCAATCTGAAGAAGAAAGCTCGGAATTTTTAGATGCGCACGACACCACAGTAAACAACGAAATGACAAATAAAAGCAAAACGAGACTCAAACCGGTTTGCGACTACAATTTTTAAGTGAATATAAATTTCGTTCGCTCCCCACTTCGTCCCTCACCCTCACTTGGGCGGAGCGAATGACGTGACGCTTCAAAATGAGCCCTAATGTAAACAGGCTCTTTAGAACCAAGAAAAAAATGTAGGTATTTATAATTTTAGAATGCTGCTTACTTTCCGCAATCAACCCTGATATTGCTGTCCCCAGACCCTTCGACGAAATCGAAACGTGTTGCATTGTAATGCGGCCGACAGCAAGATTCAGGTACCCATCGTTCACCTGTCCATGCATTTATATCATACCAATCCTCATATGACGTCACACCGCAACATTGAAGCTAAAAATATCAGAAATGTATTTTAGACATCATTATAATCACAGGCAATTGAAATAAAATTTGAACGTAATCTAGCATTCAATTTGATCAAATTATAACGACGATTCGTATCGCTTATAGATTTTGTTCAATGGTACTTCACTAATTTTATTTTAAGATGCAAAAATCACAAACCGATTGCTGAAGATTATCCCAAATGGCAGCAACTGAAGGTGCCGCCAGGGCCCCACGATCGCTGGCGTTGTAGTGCTTTTCAATTCCAAATCGAAGTTCATTTGAAAGGGTTCGGCCAAGTCCACCACGGAATAAGAATGCTATCGATCCGATCAGGAATTCGGTCAAGAATAATAAAATGATCAAAATGAAGTACTGAAAAAAAAAAATTAGATAAAAACATTATAAAAGGTCATCGAACAGATTTTTATCTAATAGTAACAAGGAAAAGGTAAAAATTGTCATGATTAAATTACATATTAATGGCAAAGCGATTTTATGGGGATTTTTTTGTTATAATTTTGATTAATTACCGTAACAAGAAGACATCGTGACTGAAGCCAAGATCCACAGCATCCGAAAAACGATACAACAAAGCTCAGGACGCCGACTGTTATGAATAGTGAATCAGCACTTAGGCCAGCATGATCTGGTAGTAATGTTGCATAGCCTTGGTAGGCTAATCTCAGCCAGATACCAGCACCGAGGAAAGCACAGCCACATATCTGAAATTGATAAAAAATAAAGCGTTTCTAGTAATTTTGTAACAAAACATTGTCAATTTTATCATATTTATTGTAAAACCGATACAGGTGAACTCACTAGTGAGAAATAAGGTCCATCGATCGGTTCTCAACCACTGTTCATAAACCGAAGCACTTTTTCTATGCAAATCGATGCAATCGCGGATGATTCTTTATCTAAATTTCTCTAACAGCGCCGATTTGTTTTATAAAATCCGTGCCACCCCCATTTCTCTTCTACAAAACTTTGCCTTAAGACCACAAAGGGTAAATCTGAAATCCATCGGCCTAATTTTTCCAGTAATAAAGAAACGTCCTCATAAATAAAAGTGCAGAAAATCTTATTCCAAAGTTTTAAAACTCGTCTAAGCACTTAGTCTTGTGCAATTCTTAAGATTGCAACAATAAACCAGGTCAAAAGTTGTATAGATTTCAATATTTTGTATCAAGAGTTGTAATAAAAACAGAAATGTATAACTCTGTAAAAAATTCAAACAAAGACCAAAATAAAGACTTCAAAAGCTGAATGAAAGAACCAAGTAAAGTATTTCGTTCAATCATAGATTTCTTGTTTTTGAAAAGTTAATCGGAAATCTCTTCTTCCATAGCACAACAATAAAATAAAATGAAATCCTTCAGCGTTCCCATTTGATTTCCATAAGAAAACAAAAGTGCACCATCATCGACAATAGGAGAAAAAGTAATTGGAACCATTTTTAACTATTCTGCATTTTCCTAGATTACTTTCCTATTCTAAGCACCGAATTTACTGGATTTAAATAGAAAACAAAGAAGTCACTGTACCGCGAAACTATTTTGTGTTTTTTTTTCGATCACAAAATTCCTATTAGTTCTGTGAACTTAAGTCCACACGGTGTTTTTAGGTAGTTATAGTCGGATTTAGTTTTATCTCCAAGACGTGCACAGATCCAGCATCCAAGTTACTTAGTTATCTGCAATTCATTCGTAGGTTAATTTACGCCTACCTTACGTCTCTTAAATTTTTCTTACCTTTCACGTAATTTGATCCACATGAAATCCGACCTTAACCTAAGTCTGTGAAATTTTCTATGAGGGCATTCTAAAGAAATTTAATCCAGCGGTATTAACTAGAGTTAGAGCATAAAATTGCGTTTTAAAGTTGAAATAATGATTTTTTTAAAGAATTCGATATACGAAGCCAAGCTTAGAATCTTGGCGTGCATGCAGAATTTCTTTAAACCAAAGGAGTGCAATAAAGATGGCGAATCAAAAATTTAAGAAATCTTTTGTAAAAGAAAAAGGACAGGACACAACATGTAGAAGGGAGCATTTTGAGTGGGTCAACATTTTTCTAGGCGGATGATCTATCCAACACTAAAAACCGTACAAAAATCCACTCAACAATTTAGGAGATGACAGGAAAGGGGTTTCGCAATATGCGGGAGGGAGTGGTTTTATTGGGAGAAAATTTTACTTTACGATCGACCTGTCCAACATTGAAAATCGTACTCAAATTCCTTCAGAGATTCAGAAGATAACTGGCAGCGGGGTAAAAGACAAGCCGATTTTCTGAAATGCAGCTAATTTGTATTAGGGCTCAGCACATAAAGTTGTCTCGCATTTTTCAGCCATATCGGGCCAGCCGTATTTTATGGATAGTCCCTTACCACCTTTTTGGATCCCGACAAATTTCGTAGGATTTTTATACTCTATATGATATATCATATAGAATTATATTAGATTTAGTATACCGTTTGTAACGCATCGCATCAATCATCGGACACAAAAATAAACAACACCAGGGTGTTGGCTAGACAAGAGACTTCGATTTCCGCATGGGGGTGGAATTTGGGGTAGTGTGATGAAGGTACAAAACTCTATACCAAAAATCACTAAAAAAGCGTGATAACGGGATAGGAGGGGTGGTTCGATAGGCTAAATATTATCATGACGTATTTTATAGACAGATCTTTACGACATTTTTGGTCCTAACAAATTTCATTAGATTAAAATAAATAACCACACATTAAACACCCCCTCTAAATCCAGTTTTAATTTATTTGATTACCGAAAACTCTCTTCGAATAAAGAACTTTCCCTCCCCAAACATTTTTCTAGGCCACCCTAAAGCCAAATATGTATTGACCCAACATTCAGAGGAAGTTTTGCAGCAAGAGAATCCCGGTTTTTATCGACAAAAAGACCCTTTTGTGGATTATATCTATCATAGATGGAAGCCAGCGACTTAATAAACTAAAATGCGTGGAAATTTCTCAAAACAACCCTTCAAAGAACTTCAACCTGTATGCATTTGCAAAATTACCAGCGGCATCGAAATGTGAACGAAACTTCCTGTATTTTGGGGTAGCGAACACAAAAAGCTAATGTTTTTTATGACTTTAGGGCATATCAAGTTAAAATACCCTATCAAAAGTTCCGTAAATATGTCGAAACCCGCCCTTCGTCGACTTCTTCTTTGTTGGTTATGTCTGTTTTGCATGTGGTCGATGTGACTTATCGTTTAACCGCGATGGAAATTAATTATTTCGATACCATTGTTAGACAAAGATAAATTGTTGTTGATGTGATGGAAAAGTATTTGTTATGTCGACAGTAACAGCAGTAAACTCGAGAGATGGTATTTTCCTCCTCATAGCGATTTTCCACCTTCAGCATATTACGATGTCATTCACATTCATTACTATGAAATCGAAAAAGGTGGGAGTTACCTGCAAAGTGCAAGATTTCATGCATTCAGGGAATAAAATGGGCACTTTCTGAAATTAATAGCTAACTTTCCGAATGGCATCTTCTTTTATCGAAGGAATTTTAAATGGTTTTCTCTTCTTTGATGTCAACTGAGTCTCTGGAGGTGATGATAGACTAGATACGATAGAATTTCATTTCTAAGACTTATTTTATTTTCGATGAATTTTAAATGATATTCTCGAGGGTGTTATTTAATCAATCGAAAAAGATTTATTCGTGCAATAAAACCCACTATCAGATGCAATGTGGAATTGATTTGCAGTTTAAATCTGAAACGGAAGGGTTTAAGTGTCTTCCCCTTCAATTTAGGATGAAACTTGAAGATATTAAAAGTATTTATTTATAATAAAACTGGCATTAGGGCGGGTACCACAATCTTGTTTTTAAGAAATCGGTTTCAGCGAAGACAAAAATCCCCAGATGAGATTTTCCCGGAAAATTTGAGGAAATCTATAATCATCATTTCCTAACAGGACTTTTCGTTCTTCACAGACTTCTTCACAGACTTCTTAGCGTTAGAATAGGATTCATCGACCCCAAAAACCTACAGATGAGATTTTTTCCGGGAATTTTTTTTCCTTACAAGGACAAAGTAGTAAAAAAAATTTATTGTGGGCCAAAATTAGATTGCCAGATTTGAACCCGACAGACAAACAGACGGACAGACAAAAAAGCAAGCTAAATAAAAGCATTGAAAAAAGTTACGGAGCGCGGAGAAGTGCATTGACATTTTACATATAAGTACAGGCGCACACTGCGATGGCAAGCATGCAGAAGAATGATGGCAAAGTGATGATTTGGTTAAAACCCCAAAAACGCCTTTAAACTAGTATTTCAGCTTGTATCGAAGTAGATTTAACCCTTGAATGCTCGATGTTACTAAAAAGCAACAATTTTTTTGTACAAAAGTGAAAATTTCAAATTTTGGATGGTGTCGATTTGAGACTAAAGAACATCAACCGACCAAAAAAATTCAAATTCGGATGTCTGGCAGGAATAAATTTCTGAATTTTATGTCGTAGTGTAAAACGGAAGAATAAAATTCGCGGAATTAAGTGTTAGTTGTGAAGGGCGCCCAACTTCAAGGAAAATACCGGGCATGAAAGGGTTAAGTATTGTAGAAATAAGCAAGTAGTATATAAAAGTAAGTCAAAATACATTTATTTGTCAGCTCCCATATTGGTTTATACGCGTTTTAAAAACTAAAATTGCCACTTTAGCACCACTCTACATGCTGGCCAGCGCGGTGTGCGCCTGCACTAAGATTTTTTTTCTCTAGGTAAAAATTAAACATAACAAAAGCTATAATTGCCAATCTGGCAATCATTGAAGACCCGTATGGTGATATTCGTATCAAAATTCGAACAGTTATACCAAAATTCCAATTTGAAGTCAAACTTTCCAATAAGATTTTTTAAAATTTATTCCAATCGGATTTTGATGTATGGAAGTTTTATGTAGAATCATATTCTAAATAATTTTTGTTCTTGGACTTTTTTGATAAGATGCACCGTTTTTGAGATATTCACAAAAAAACGTTTTCGTTCGTATGGGGGGTACCCCCCCCTAATGGACCATGTTTGCCCATTAACGAACTTAGCCTTGCATTTTACGAAAAACGAATCTGCGCAAAATTTCAAGTCTTTAGCTCAATCGGTGCGCCCGCAATCCGCGCCACAGACGGACGGACAGACAGACAGACGGACGGACAGTCGGACAGACGGACGGACATGCAAAAATTAAATATTTTTATCATTCTAAACACACTGGTGTAATTCATTTTTTTGTGCGATGACGGGATCTTGGCGTTACAAACGGTAAGGCAAAGTTAATATACCCTTTGGTTTCACCATACGGGTATAAAAATCACGTCACTTTACATCAGGCCCTCGTACAACATATATTATATTCGATCAATGGGGAGTTTTTTTTATGGCATCGATCGCTAATTAGGGCGCTCTCCAGACAACTGTCCGGCCGGCTATTAGTTTGTTTGCACGTCTGTTTGACAGTCTGAAATTTCATGTAATGCTTTTTTCAACTTCTGTAAAAAATATTGTAAAAGTCAGTTGCCACAATTGAAAATCAATAAAAACAAATATGAGCCTACATTTTTGCACATTTTTCACAAAACTAAGTCATGGCCGGATAATACCCACCCTGCCCCTTCACCCCTCTATTGCAGAAGAGAAGCAAAGGTTCACATTTCAATTTCTCTTGCTATTTTCATTTTTCATCGTCAAAACATATGAATTCCTAGCTGTTCCCAATTCATAACAAATCGCAATTTTTCCCTTGCAATTTTCTTTCACTTCAAAATTCATAAAATATGAAGCAAATAAATATTAAACATATTCGAAAACTCAACGGAAAAAGCGTCGAGCATAAAACACTTTTATGGCTTTTAAATAACAATTCAGAAACTTCTTGATTATGGAATGAGAACCATGAGAATTTCCAAATATCTTTAAAGCACGCATGGCAAGCATTTCTTCAAAATTAAAAAAAAAAACGTTTAATACGAAAATTTGTTAAAACATCCGATTAATTACCCAAAGCCTTTAGTAGAATTTATTTCGAAAATTTAGCCGCTAACGATTTCACTAATTTCTTAATTTAAAACGCTGACAAATTATCAAAATCTTTAATTAGTGCTTGTTCTGGTTAAAAGATAAACGTAATCCTAATGGCGAAACTCAATTCATCTGTAAACGATAGATATTTATGATATACATTTTTAGTTTGGGAAACCGACGGTAGTCGAAATAAATATTATTTTAAAAACTAGACAAAAAGCCCATTCTAAGCCGAGTAACAGCAATATCGGTAGGAATTCCACAAGGTCACAGACGACTGTCGAATCGACGGCTTTTCAAGTTGATCGTTTTGCGTAAGGTCGTGGAATCGCCAGTCGCTTATCACCTTACGGAATTCCTACCAAGATTGCGGTTACCCGTCTTAGGACGGGCTTTAATTCTAATTTTTCTTTAAGGAAATAGCAGGAAAGGGGTTAACAGCCAAGAGGAGGGGTTTGTATTAGTGGGCGAAAACTTTGCTTGGGGGATTATCTATCCAATGACGAAAACCGCGTCAAGATTGCTTAACGATTCAGGAAATAGAAGGAAAGGGGTTAACAGCCAAGAGGAGGGGTTTATATTAGTGGGCGAAGACTTTGCTTGGGGGATGATCTATCCAATGTCGAAAACCCCGTCAAGATTGCCCTAATGGCTCAGGAAATAGCATGAGAAGGGTTCACAGTCAAGAGGCGGGGTTGAGAGGCGAGGTTGAGAGGCGAGGTAGCAAAAACTTTTTTGGGGGCGATCTGTCCGATGGCGCAAACTGCGTCAAAATCGCAGCAACGGCTCAGGAAATAATAGGCTTGCTGGCAAGGGAGGGATAGATTTTAGTAGGCAAAAACGTTTCTTGAGGGACAATTTACCAAATGGCGCAAACCACGTCAAAATCGGTTCTTTAGTACGAGATCACAACCGAAAATAGAGCATTACGGAGATATATTTCGATCAAGACTATTATATAAGTTAATTATTCAAATTTAAAAAAAACTGAAAATGTCTATAAAATACGTCACGTTAATCTTATGCTTTTCGAACCCCCCTCTCTCCTCGTAACGCTTTTCGGCGATTTTTTGTATAGACGTCACACTACAATAGAACCCCACCCATAAACCTGTATGACGTCTTTTAGGAAAAAACCCTTATTAAACCATTCAAATAATATGATAAAACTGAGAAGTCGATAAAATTTCATGAAAATCGGTTGAGCAGTTTTCGATTCTACGAATAAAAACGCTTCTAATGGCAAAAAAGTTATTTAACCATCTAGGCAAAGAAAGAGAATCAGATACAAAGTAAGAGAATTAGAATGTCATCAAAAGATATTCTTAGTTATTAAGACATATGAGATTCCTGCATTAACTCCAAATTTGATGAATACAAGTTGTTCATTAATTATTTCTTAGACCTTAAGTTCACTGAAACGTTGAAATTTTCAAATCCCGATTAAGCGGCTTTCGTAAACGAAGCGCCGCGGCAGATCTCCAAGTGTAAGGTCACCATTTCAGCTCCCCGATTGTCAATAAATTAGAAAATTTGTAGTCAATGCGGGACTATTTGAGATCAACGTCTTCACAGAGAAGTGAGTGAATCTGACGACTTGTTTTAAAATCAGCCGCAAGACTTTGAAAAAGAAAATTCTTCTATATGTAAATGGTAGACATGTTCGACTTCCAGAGTTCTGGAGGGATTTGGGGATTTGAGGTTGAAGGGCACTTTAAGATCCACAATCTAGCAATAACTGCAGAAGCAACGCAGTCAATTCATCTTGTTCATAAAAGAACAATTTTAGCTCCATTGTGATATCGTCTGAGATTTTTGATTTGCGGCTATTTTGAGAATTTCACGTGCGGCCAGTATTTTTGGAGGCGCAACGATTGGCGGTGGCTTTTTTGATTTTTTTTTTCTTTAAAAGTTTGGTGAAATATTGGATCTTTTCTGTTTTCGACTTCTTGCTATTTGTTCTGGCTGCTAGTCTTCACTTTGTGAATTGATTAGAATTTCTTGAGATGCTTTTTATGTTTACTATTCGACATGTTGTTTACATTTCCATCACGAAGTCTTTTTAGTTCGCTAACCTTTTGCTGAGAATTCGTCTTTTAATTGGTGTTTGAAATAGCAAAGATTTTTTTAGTTTAAAAATCTGATTGAAATAAATTACTCGGAATGGAATTTGAATTTACGGACAAAGAAAACAATTTATTTTAAAAATATTAAACTGAAACATACCATTAGCGTATAATGAAATTTTATTTGACAAATTGCTTTAATTGTGAAAAGTTTTTTTGGTTCATGAACATTCTTAAAAGCCAAGCTCTGAGAGGCAAAAAGCTGCCACTAAATTACACCTCCACACTAGAACGAGGTAATGACAAAAATTTCATTAAAATGCCTTTAGCAATTCAGCAAGAGGGAGGGGTTCTATTTCATTTTTGTATTAACGAACCTTTTTCTTAATGGATGTTCTGCAGAATCGAGAAAAGTGTATTAAAATCTATTCAGTAATTTAAGATATAGCAGGCAAGGGGACCAGAGGGGAGGGGACTATTTGGCAGACGCATATTTTGCTAGCTTGGAGAAATTTTCGTCCCTTGATTTGACATGCGGCAATGAAAAATGAGGAAAATATGATGTAGCGGTAGTGCACTTGGGGGTGTAGGAGCATTTTTCTTTTCAATTTGAGTTAAATTGCATTCTTTTGTCATGTTAAAACTGAAAGCTTAAAGCTAAAAATTAAATGTGTTAATTTTTTGGTGAAATTCTGACATTCCGGTAATCAGAAATAGCGACGGTATATGAAAGACGTGGTAATTTATATAACGCTTTGAAAACAAACCCGCATTCTTCAAGTATACCACATAATCGAGGGTTACCTGCATTTTTAACGTTACTCTAACACATTTCAGGTCTTTAAATCAAATTCTTGTGGAGTTATTGTATGCACGTGAAGACATTTCCATCAAATTTTTAAAATTCCGTCAATATTGGAAATTTCAAATTATATTTAAATTATCGTCGATGGTTAATTCTATAAGTTTTAGACCATATTGATGACTTCACCATACAAGCTATAACGAAAGAAAAGGAACCACCGAAAATATCCCTAAATTAAGGTGCGAAGAATGTAATTAAGTGTAATATTAATTTTCTACAAACACCGGTAGTGGACCTGAAATCAGGTCATGAGAAATCCATAAAAGATGTACCGGATTCCCTTTCATACAACTGAATAATAACCAGGTAACAAATCAAGTCATAAAATATTTTCATTCCCACATTCCGTCATACTATAAAGCGAAGGTGGTATTTATGTGCCAGGCCCCTAAACGAGTTTGCCCCTATTTAGCAGAATATATGATTTAGGGTCTGTGATAGCATCGTGTGTACCAGATTCACATGAATAAACGGCATAAATGAAAAATGAAAATGAAAACGTAACGAAAACTTACCCATAAAATTATGTTAAGCCAGCAGAATGTCCTTCGTATGCACGTGTATCCAGTTTTTCCCATATTTTCCTGCAAACAGAAAAAAAACACATCCAAACTTCAGAAAAAATTAAACCAAATAAAGAAAATATATTAGAAATGAGGCAAAAAAATTTATATCTATAAATTATGTTTTTCATCGGGAGATCATAAAAACGAATAATTTTCTTCAAGTTGAAAAATAAATCTGAACGGGGCAAAAATATGAATTTTTTCGGTGTTTTTTTTTCCTGAAATCGCTTTTTACAATAAGAAATAAACCCAACCACTAGAAGCAGTCGCTATTAAGTTCCTGTTTCAAGCACCTGAACGTCCATTTTAAACGTGAAACAGGCTTTCCATAGGCTACACGCAATCCCTAACACTCCCTGAAACATTGGAAAAAATTCCCGGGAAGATGTATGTGGGTAGGAATTATATAAAAAAGCTCATCCTGGGTAGCAGGTGGACTTAGTTTCCCCTAATATATCTACTAGACAGTGTATTAAGCACTCTACGATTACCTCTAATAGGGGATTCACCCCTGAAGGTACCCAAAAGTCTAGTATAGTAAATCAGAGACATCCTCTTCGCGTTTGATTGAACTAATCCAAAAGTCCACATTTGATTTATAGACACAGATACCGCATAGACGAGTGTGGGATCAGTGGTTGCTAGTATACCTACTCGAACCTGGATTCCGCAACCACACTTTGCAAAAGATTTAAATTACGTGCATGGTGGCAAGGGAAAATAACAAGCGAGATGGAACGGGGGCTAAAATTACATGGAAGTGGTGCATTACAGATGGGCAAGGCCAAATGGGGAAATGTATCTATTAGATACTTACATCCAAACTGCCCCTGTTAGGTTCTCTATACAGAAGTACTTATTTATACCCATAGAACGCAGACCGGAGATTATCGCACTTACCGTCCACTGTCCAGTGATATTGTGTGACGGTTTATCCATCATAGAAGAAGTGACCACAACAATTCGAATTGGGATTGGGGGAATTGAAGTGGCCACCAACTGTGCTCCCTATGATGTCGTATGTTCTGTCACGAATATCAAATTAACTTAAGACTCAAGTGAGGTTAAAGGAACGGAAAACTGAAACTTTAATTTCTCAATACATCCAAAAAGGTAGACAGAAAATTATGATCCAAAGGAGAAGTTTAGATCCGTAAAAAATTATCACCAAAAGCAGCATAGGTCAACCTTGATGGTATTGGTAACATATATGAAGCGATGATCATACAAAATTCAAATTATCCGATTCTAAGTTTTCCAACTGTTTTATTGCATTTTGTTACGCACGTTTCATAACTGAAATTTATTTGAATTTTCTGTCAAAATCGTGACCAAATCCAATTAATTTTATTCAGGTTACCGTTAATAACAATAACATAAAAATATGTTTTATATTTTTTCACTTTTGTTAATGTTTTTCATAAAAAAAAGTTATGTTTCGGAAATCACAAAACATTTTTCAAAAACCTGTTGATCGTTTTTTTTTCTTTTTTATAAATTTATCTGTAAAAAAATGTTCTGTCAAAAAAAATGTCTGGAGAATTTGTCACAACTGGTTTTCTATTACCAACTTGTATTTTGTAATAGAAAAATCTATAATTATCAAGAACAAATCGGAAAGACGCCGAATAAAAACTTTGAATGATTGGAAATCGAAATTCCATTTAAAATCATGTAAGTCTTTCCAATAGGAATATTAGGGGGATTCATGAAATCACACAAATGCCTCGTAAATCACATAAACTACGTAAATTTACCACCTCGTAAATGAACTGTCAAAAGAACGATGCACGATTTTGCCCCCCTAAACTAACTTTTGAAACCGTGTAGTTTTCACTTTGGTTGAGGACTTTTTGAAAAGTGCACAGTCTCTAGTTTCATCCATATATGGCGTCAAGAGCCACCGGTTGCAGAGGGATGGTGAGGGGTTAACGAACTTTCTTGTGATTTTTCACAGAAATCATGGAGAAAGTTCGTTAACCCCTCACCATCCCCCTGCAATCCGGTAGCTCTTGAAGCCATATACACTCAGAAAAATGGAGGCTAACTCGACGACCTACATACAGCGTAATTGGCCTCGGGCAGGCGCGCGTTCGCCTGCATGTGGGCAAGTAAAACTGAGTTGACCTGTAGTCGGAGAAATTTTGAAATTAAGCCATCAGCAGGTGAAGTAGGACATTGGGAGCTGCACGAGTTGACCTTAGATAGGTTAACTCTGACCGCTAGCTGGCTTACAGACACCTCTGTAAGGTCAGAGTTAACCTGACAAAAAGTTGACCTGGACATTTTTCTGAGTGTATGAATGAAACTAGAGAATGTGCCCTTTCCAAAAAATACTCAACCAAAGTGAAAACTACACGGGTTCAAAAGTTAACCCAGGGGCACGAAAAACGATATTTCTTGCATGGTTCTTTGTACGCGACCATTTTGGTGTGCAAACAACCTCTAATTTTGTAAACGTCGAATTTTGTAGAGGTCTAATTTTATAGAGGTCTAATTTTGTAGAATGTTATTTGTTTGTTTATTACCAGAAAACTCAAGAACAGCTAAAAAGAATTGCCTGAAACTTCAGTGTTAAGCTTATAATACGAAAGGTTCAGCTATAGACTGTAAGCGATTTTATTTGGAAAACTCCTTCGCCACCCCTCCCCCCTTCCCATTACCCCGTCCCATCACCCCTTCCCATTCCCCCTCCCCCCACTCCCTTCCCATCCCCCCTTTCCATACTCCCTTCACCTTTTTTTTGTTTTAAATGTAAAGATTCTTTGCATGCGATTTTCCTTGCTTCTTATCGGGAAACGTGAAAAGACAAAAAGTGTTTAAAATATGATTTTACATATCTTTGCTATATATTACAATTCGATTGGATCACCGTACTTGTGCATTTTAAAATTAATGAAGAAAACTATCGTCAAAATAGCAAATTTAGGCCCGTTTGCGCGTATTATTCTTAAAAAATTAAGTTGTGGTTAGCGTACTTAAACCGTAGAACTGCTTCGACTTAAATTTTTTAAGTTGTACATAAGTTGCTAAGTTTTGTTGGTGCAAACGGCACTAAACGTACAACTTAATTTTTTAAGAATAGTACACGCAAACGGGCCTTAGAGACATAAAACTTTATTAATAAATGAATGTAGTTTTACTGCGAATGGGCAGAAATGCGTCAAAAAAGTTAAAGCAATTTTCGATAATTGAACGAATAGCAAAACAAACTCTCCATATGCTGTTTGATTCGCAGCATTTATAAATCCACAAACACTTCATTCGATGCGAAACGTTGGTGAAATTCATTGGATCTTCGCACATAAATGAAATTAATGGCGAAAATTGAACAGGTTTAACCCTCTTTCATTTATCAGCATCAATCTATTTCAACCGTATCTGGTATTTCACGCATTTTAATATGGAAAAATCATCTAAATTTAAGTAAATTGATAACACTTTCCATCATGAATGAAATGAACAGGTGGTCCATCGTCAGGTTAACATTCTAAACATAAACATAACCAATCGAACGGGAAAATGAAATCAAATTAAGTGAATTGAATGCCGGCCATTGACCGAAGATGTGAAAAATTCCCTCACAAAACATAAAAAGTTTCATTTTCACTTAAAATTTATGTTAGCTTTATGTTGGCGAAAATCAAAAACGGTCAAAAAAAAGTGATAGTAACACGCAAAATGGATTTTAAAAAGCCATCATGCCTCATCTTCATTAACTTTAATGATAGTAATTATTGATGGCAGAAAAAAGGGGGTAAAAAAGAATTTCGAAAAAGAGATTTTAATTTTTATGATAATTGGTAGGAAGCAAATAACAAACTAACAATTATTGTATATTTCAGTGATTTCTTCTTCTGTTAGATGAATTTTTATCAAAGTTCTTCATCGATTGACCCAATTCACTTGACGACGCTGACGATTCTTGTGTAATCCCACAAAAGAGACATACATCGAGTTGAATAGGTAACACTGGCCTAGATCTGTACAGTATTTCATCAATGATGGCAAAGGCCTATGCTGGAGAATCATAAAATTCAAATAAAAGATACAAGAATCTATTTATCTACTTGTATAGTATAGCATCCGATGGCAAATGCCGTTGGCGGCTTTTGTCATTGAGATTCTTCTCATGGACCATTTCCATCCTACAATTTTTTACAATTTGTACTGATTTTTCTCGGAAATTTCCCCTTTCCCCAACCGACTCTTATTTTAATTACAGCACGAGATAAAGATAGGCATATTTTTCAAAGCTATATAGTGAATGCATACTCTTGGCTTTTGTTTGAACGAAGAGTTCTATTTGTTTTCAATATTGTATCTGTTTTCTATTTGCAGAAAAAAATGCCGATTTATACTGTCAGATTGTTTGAATTTACGGGAAATGATTTTCTGGAGCTTCCATCGACAGCGCGATAAAATTATTTGATTTGTGTGGAAAAATATCTGAATGTAGGTTTAATCATTGTGTATCAAATGCAATTGTGTAAGAAAAAGTATGGTGACCATATTTTTTTTGGGTCAATCCGGCACAAACGCAGAGGGGGAAGGGATACCTGAAACGGAACACCAATAAAAATCATTTAAAAAATACTTGACTTGGACGAAAACCATGAAAAAACAATTAAAAAATGTGTGCCGCAGGTGACATTTTTAAATTTTGAAACATAATGTGGCGCAATGTTTTAAATCAAAAGCTACATAGTTTGAAGCGAAAGTTACCTTATTTTTTTTCTTGCTCTTTACGCTTCATAAATAATTGTAACGGAAATTGTAAAAATTCGAATAAAGAGAAATGCGCCGCAGTCCAATATTTTTGCGATCCATACGCCCTTTGTGGAAAATTGTTCAGCAATACGCCGCAAGCAAAAAATGGTTTGGAGTAACCTTCAGTCGGAATAGAATCAATTTAGTGATAGTGTTTTCTACCGTTTGATATTTTATAACATTAAAAACATAAAAAACTACAATTACCAGGGGCCTATCGTCAAATACTCTATAGGTTAGGTTAGGTTGGACTGGCTGCCAAAAAGGCACACTTAGGTCAGAAATGACCCATGAAGACAGAAAATTAAATTCAGTTATTTGTTTGTTTATACGAAAATTGAGTAAGAGAGGGGGAAAGATTGATCCGCTCGGATTTTGCTTTATGGAATGGATGTGAAATCATATTCCAAACACATTTCGTCCTTATAAATTTTTCTATATGATGCACCATTTTCGAGAAAATAAGAAAAAAGTATTCCATTTGTATGGGAGAGGGGGAAGCAGTATTCCGATTGGTTTTGTAGTTTCGCACGATTATTTAAGATCATAAATTTTTAAATACGACTCCCCATTTTAGAGAAAATCTCAAAAAACACCCCCTGTTGTTATTTGTTTCTGTGTCCGACGATTGGTTCGATGCTTTACAAATGGTGTGTTAAATCTAATATTCGTCTATATAATTATCATACAGAGTATAATGAAAAATCCAGGACAAAATTTTACTTTTCAGGACAACATACCTAAATCCGGGACTATCCCGTCCATACCGGGACGTATGGTCACCCTATGAAGGGGCCAATGTAAAAGATAAACTTCTCTGATTTGATTATTTCGGATCAATTGCAATAAATGAAGTTTTCTCGAAACTTAATTGAATGATACGCTATTGACACAATTAATACAAGGTAAAAGAAGATAATTCGATATCTTAATTTCGTTTTCAAATTGTAAGTTTCAATTGTAATTCATAGAAGCTATTAAAGTAGCTGTTATCGTCGTAAAATATTATTATTTGTTAAAGTTTTGTAAACAATAACAAAATACACGGACTGCACTCAACCATGGAACTTGAGAAACTGACGGTAATGACAATAGTGTGTGTACACCGGTGACTCACATTGTCCCTGTGGGTGACACGCTGCGATCACCGGTGACTCACATGGTGGCCAACGTGTTAAATGAATACTAATAGCTTAAACATCATTAATTTGTATAGAGAGAATTTTTAACCCCCATCGAAAAAAACATGTACCGAACGGGTTAATTGTTTGTTTGTACGAAAATTGAATAAAGATAGTGTTTTAGAATTTAAAATCTTTTGTGCTTAGTGTTTTTACTTATTTAGTGATGTTTTTCAATGATTGGAGTGGTTCCCAAAAGAATTATAGGACCCAAAAATGAACTACACCAGAATGTCTGTTAATACCGTCCAAAAGATTTTGATTTCCGCATGTCCGTCTGTCCGTCCGACTGTCCTTCGATCACTTTCGACGGGATTGAGCTAGAGACTTGAAATTTTCTATAGTTTCGTTTCTTGTAGATAACTTATTTAGAACAAAAAAAACAAGAAAATTGTAGACTTTCTTATGTTTAAATAAAACTAAAATCACTTTATTGAAGATTTTTTGAAGCGGACCTAACTTGAGCAAAAATGAAGCCAAAACTGACAAAACTAAAAATCAACCGACATCTCCTTTCGTTCTACCGACCATCCTGAGCTGTGCTTGGGCATTAAACGGTCTTCCCCTAAACTCTGGCTGTAATTATAAAAAAAAACTAAACTTGACATAATTATTATATTCCTAATTCGCATTTCCCAATTCCAATATTCAGTAAAATTACAATTCTCCGTGAAATTCCACATTTTTCCTACTAATTATTTTTTTCACGATCACGAGATCTAATTATAAAGTTATCATTTTTCTCAAAAATCAGATAAAATTAAAACGAAATTGATCCGCTTTTGTCAGTGAAAGGTTTTCTTCATCATTCAGGTCAATGGTTTGATATTTCCTTGAAAATTTATTATAAATGTGAGAAATATTTGCGACAACACCTTAATCCAAGCAATGCAATGGCTTAAGACTTATAAAATATTTTCGATTTAAACCCTCTAACGATTGATATTTGATTGAATATGCGATTGACAAAAAAATCTCCCCGAAATCGATTTAAATATATACAGTTTTATCAATTTGATCGTCTATAAAAAAGGTTATCAACCTTTTCTCTTTTATTCGTTTTTTTTTTTACATTTTATGCTTTGCTTTTCTAAACGAGATTACATTTTACGATCGATCAAGACATTCAACGATTTGCGTTCGGATTATCATAAAATTTAACTACAAGGAAATTTCTTAACAAAAATCAAGTATCTATCAGTTTACAGCTTCATTACCCTTCAACCTATTTTGTCCCCAGCTCTAGTTTCAATCAAACTAAGAGATACAAAATGCTAAGCCATAAAATTACACTAAAAATTCACTCATCCAAATATATTGCAGGGATATGGGATGTATCTACGAGTATCTAATATTGACACCTTTTTCTATACCCAAAGAAAGTTCTCATAATCTTGTATCTATTGTTTCCACAACATATCGTTAAGTTTTCATGGGTTATTTGTTGCACTAAAACGTATCTATCATTAAATATTATGGAATCAGCCGTTCTCAGTTACACGAAATTAATAGTTGGCTCATAAATCATTATCATCAATTGAAAACCTGAAATCGACTACCTACTATCAGGAGGGTCCAAAAAGTATCTTAGGTGGCAGTTTAGGTGGTGATAATTATTTTCTATTACATACCAGATGGCAATATGTATCTATGTCACATTCCTACATTGATTTCCTATCGAGAAATCAATAAAATAAAATAAACTCTAAATCCCTGAATAGGGGAAACCTCAAAATGATTATAATGATTATTACGGAATGGGGAAAGCATCATTAAAAGTCACTTTATGTTGGATTTTTTGCCTTACTTATTGCTTCAATCTAGTCGATTAAGTCATATCATATACAATTTAGCGGATCAATGACTGGAAATATAAAAAAAAACACTTCAATAATTGCGGAATTAATAAAAAATAAGGCCTCAAGGATATTAGGAAAGGTAATTTTCCTTTTTAGAGTACCTACTGGAATGAAGTTTTCACTTGAAGCGATTTCATCAACGTATCAAATGTTGGGTACTGGAATTTATGCGAGGATATTGAACCCAGATTTTGAAATTTCGTAAGTAAAGTCGGTGATTATTTTAATGGTAAATATATGATTGAAATCTTGTTGGTAATATTCTATTATGAAACAATAAAACATAGTGAGTTCATTAAAAATGTCATTGCCCTCAGGATTTTTGTACTTCATATAGGAGTATATTAGATTTAACATACGGTTTGTAATTCATCGAACCAATCGTCGGACACAAAAATGAACTACACCAGGGTGTTTGGGATCACAAAAAATTTTTATTTCCGCATGTCCGTCCGTCCGTCCATCTATTCGTCCGTCCATCTATCCGTCCGTCCATCTATCCGTCCGTCTGCTGGCGAACAACATATTTTTCGAACAGATTGACCTAGAAACTTAAATTTTTTTACAGTGTCGTTTCTTAAAAATGGCAAGGCTGAGTTCTTGAACGGGTAAAAACGGAGCATACGAAACAATTTTTTGCAATTTTTTCGACAACGATGCATAGTAGCCAAAAACTTATAGAAACAAAATGTGGTTTAAATTATGAATTTACACAACCGTTCCATACATCAAAATCCTATCGGACCAATACATCCCCGCTCTCCCATCTAAATGTATTTTTATCATGAAAATTTTCTCTGCCTAGAATATTTTAAGATTTCCCCCTCGCAATTGTAGCACTTGTAAGCCCCGTTTTCACTTCCAATTTTTTCTTGAATTCCTCCTCGAATTTTATTCAGAATTACCTCTCAATTCTGCATAAGAGCCTCTTAACTGCTAACTGGACTTTGAAGGAAATTTAATAGAAATTGGTATTCCTGATAATAGTTAAGAGATGCCAACCTCTTAACTTTCGTGGTGAATTTTTGTAAACGGTTTTCATATAAAAGTTAGCAGACGGTTCTAACCTCAAAAACCTCTTAATTTAAGAGGACCTCGCCGATGTCCTCTTACGACCTCTTAACTCGTGTGTTGCGTTTAAAACTCGAAAAATCAGTGTCGGGGAGGGCTCCAACAATTTTTTATGTATAGACAAGTTGTGTAAAATTGTATTCTGAACGTTTTTTACGTCACAGGTTTTCGATTAAATTCTCCGTTTTGGAGAAAATTGTAGAAAAAGTTGCATTGCATGGAGGACGAGGAAATATTGTGTATCTTAAAAACTGTCGATTCAATTTTTACGTAATATTTTTTATATCATTTTCATTTCAAACGGTCTGAATACCGTAGAAAACTATTCTTAACAGATACAAAACTATTCACATGTTTTTCAAGATCCGCAATGTCTTTTTTACACAATTTTTTGGATAATTTCCATAGTTTTGAAAACTTCATGATTTCAGAAAAAATCTAAAGTCAATAAACAGCCAAATTTGACATCTATGAGTAAGTGCTGTCAGATGAAGACATCGTGGTGAATCTCTTAATTTGCTAAAATCGGAACTCACCAAAATCTCTTACTCAGAATACTAATTTCTTTTAAAATCTCTTAATTATAAATTAAGATATCTCTTAACATCTGTTACCTAGAATTGGGGGGTTAATTCCATAAATTTTGTTTATCTATTGTACAATAAATTCACTTAGCAAAAGTTGTCAATTTATTAAGGCGATTTTGTATGGAAAAATTTCTGTTCCTGTGTCTTTCTGGAAAAAATTTCAGAATTTTGTATCGTAATGTAAACGGTTATGAAACTTGAATTTGGTGGCGCAGAATAAAAGTCACGGAATAAAATGTCAGATGTAAACGGTGCCTTAGAGATGGATTGTTCAAATTTTCGTCGATTCCGGAATTCGAAAACTGGAACTGACCCAACCAAACCAATATCATATTCGGAATCGGGGTCACTAAATGTGAACAGCACATGCCTTCCTCATACAAAATCTAAGTTTCTGCGCAAATTACACTTTTACAAATTACACGCGTCAAATAAAATATTAGTTTACTAGAATTTGGACCCGGCTACGCCCAGCTAAAAGCGTGAGTAGAACAAAATCTAAGAAAACAAAATTCAATTGGCAATAAATTAGATAGAATAAGTTGTCCGTGCTTTTCTTTAAAAGATTCGGATTTCCTTTACCCCGTCCCCTTACTCCCCCCACCTCCCGGGCTACTTTTTAATGGGTCTATGTTGGGGTTGGACCCCCGACCAACAATTTCAGGCCAATCGGTTCAGTATTTTCCCCGCGAAAGAGTAACATAGCGCAAAAACTAAGTTTCGAAATCACTTTACCCCCTCCCCTTACTTCCCCCACCCCTCGCGCTACTTTTCCGTATGCCTATGTTGGAACCAGAACTACCACAGACACTCATGCCAAATTTCAAGTCAATCGGTTCAGCCGTTTTTGCGTGAAAGAGGAACAGACAGACAGACAGACACCAACTCATTTTTATATATTAGTATGATATGATATGATATGATATAAAAATGCGAACACATCGATTTACCGAAAAAGGCAACAATGTTGAGAATTTTAATATCTTTAAATCTTTTTTTACTGCTTTGTTTGACTTTTCCCCTCATTCTGCTCATTTTAGCACCAATTTATCATCCAGCAAATAGAAAAACGATATAAGTCATACGATATAAGTCATAAAAACAATTGATGATCAATTTTTTAATAGTGCGAAACTTTCTTCACACACAGTATTCTTTGGAGCAGCAAAATCTTCCTCATATTGATATTTCACAAAGAAATTACAAAACTAAATAAAAGTTCACCAAACAATCGTAAAACCGTTCATAAAATTCCCATAATTTTTGTACTAAATATCATCTTACCCACTTTTAAAAAAGCATTATTTTCCAGTATTTTTTTGAAAGCATTTCTCTATTCATGTCATTCGTGTAAATAATTCACAAATCGACACGCAGATAAAAATTTTCCGCATGTACGAGTTTGCGAATGGGAACTCCTTTGAAAATTGCCAATTCGCGGCATAAATATTGCATATGTCAAATAATATATGAGCAGAGAATTTCAATTCCATTTATATCTGGAATCTCCAACCGTTTTGATGGATTGTTGGTCATAAACCAAAATGGATGGCAAAGCATGGAAATATTATTGAATTGTCATAAATCTAGTTGATATTCATGACTCTTGTTTTACTATCCCCATAAAAAGGACACATGCGAATTACTCCATATTTTTCTAGTTCCTATTCCAGCCCCCTTCCACAATTCTGATTTCATTTCGGGTGTAGTTTTTCCAGCCCTTGCCATACGGAAATGTTTCTAGGCATCCCTAAATTTACGAGTAATGAACGACAGAACTTCGTTGTGTTTGATATGAAAAGTTTTGCGTTGTGTTTAAATCTGAATTCAGCCAGCGAGGGCTTCATTGATCATAAAAAATTTAATGGGGAAACTTTTATTGAAATTTATAAAATATATTTTATTTGTCGGTTGGTGGTTGATTGCCTCTTGTTAAATAACTTCCGGCTAAAAAACAAAGTGTTTGGTTTGGTTTAGTTTAGTTTATTGAATTGCATTGGTTTTTTTTTGCCGTAACGCGATATTGCAAAATGTAAACAACAAAAAAAAACAGACACAGGATGGATGAATTCCGATAAAGATTTCAGACATTGCTTAATGGCTAGCTGAAGTATTTATAGGCATTTTTATAAATATTTACGTAACTGCAGACAAAAACAATAAACAAAAATATTACGAATATTTACAAATGTACTCGATAGGAAGAAGTAAACTTTGTTGTTTTGCAAACAGAAAAATCAACACAAAATTGTCACTTGCTACAAAAACACACAAAAAAATGTAGAAATTGTTAATTTTCCTTTATTTTCCACTGTTAGTTTGATATACAGACATATACATATATTTTTATATGTTGACCATACGTCCCTGATTACCCGGAATAGTCCCGGATTCAGGCATTTTGTCCCAATGTCGATTTAGTGTTATCGTTTATCAAGCGTTAGAACAAACAATCATTAACTACGCAAAATAGACTCTACTAGTGACTGAGGGATTGCTGTAAATTATATTTTTTCCGTCTGTAGCGAATTTTTTCAACGAATTTCCACCTAAGGCTCAGGTATCTCGAAAGTTTTCACCTGCGGCGCATTTATCTTGATTAGTATTTTTACAGTATCAGTTGTACTCATTAATGGCAAATAAAGAGTACGAAAAACTGAGTTTACTGTCGCTTGGAACACTAGAAAATTACAAATACCCAAAAAGAAAACAACCTCCAGTTTGAATAATTGAGGAAAAAAATCAGAGATGCAAACTGAGGTTTTGAACCGAACCAACAACCTCTGAACCATTGAAATTTTCGTGAACCAAAACTAAGCTATAAACCGAACCAATCTGAAATAAAGATGGCAGAACCGAACAAAAACCAAACCATTTGTTAAAAAATATGGCCGATCTGAACCAAAACTAAGCCAGTTTGTGAAACAAACTTATAAAACAAATACCAAACCACAAAAAAAACATCTAGTTTTTCGTTTGGTTCGGTTAATTTGTAAATTTTTACCATTTAAAAAAATCTTTTATAATGTATCGGTCAAATTTAGAGTCTAGGACTTTTCTGCGTAATTCTAGTGCCCAAAAAATCCGTTTCAGCGCTCTGTATCTCAAATAATAAACCTACATAATATGATCAGGTAATGCAAAAATCAGTAAACAGGAAACAAAAACCAGAACCAAATTTTTTAAATTTTAGAAACCAAACCAGAACCAAATTTTTTGAAATTTTGGTAACCAAAAACAAAGTCAAACTATATTTTCAAAAGAAACTATATTTTCAAATTTTAGGAAGCAAAACCAGAATGCCAGTCCACGCTTGAACCAAAATCAAACTACACTTAGAAAACTTTTGGTTTGCATCTCTGAAAAAATACTGCAAGAAATTCTTTTGGGCCATTTCTTCAGAATAAATTGCAAAACTTAAATTGAGATTAAAACAACTTCCGGTTAACAGAATTTCACCAAAAGTTGGTGATGTGGCATTTTAGGACCACACGCTAGTGTAATTTTTGAGATAGCAACTCTCCTAAAATGGCAGTATTTAAAAAAACGTTTTGTACAAATTCTTCCAAGAAAGTAAAAATGATATATAGCTGGTTGCAGTTTCTGCATTAAAAATACTCCAGTTTTAAATCATGTCAACCATATTTTGAATACCTGGATAATAAATTTAAAAAAATCGTGCTTTATGAAAAAAAATACTTTTTATCTTTTAAAAATCCGCCGAAAAGATAAAGTAGGTTTACTAAAAGACGTCTTCACAATGCAAGATTCACGTATATTGAATTAAGCTACATTTTGTTGAACAATGAACTGAACATGTGATATTATCATGCATGCCATAATCAGGTCTTACACTCTTCTTGAAACGAATAAAGCAACGGTTATTGCCGTTACATTAACTTTACGATGTTTCGTGACAAAAATTATTAATTACCTTTGCTGCAGCATAAATTTGAGAAGAAGAAAAAATTACACCGTAGAGAGGGAGGTAAGAATCATAATTTTAACTTTCTTCACTAGGAAAGTATAATAGAAGCACAAAATCATAGGAGAATGAAAATAATTACGACAATTCAACAACACCAAAATCTTTTTTTAGACGATGACTTAATGCTGGAAGTAAACAACCTCGAAATGGTTTCCAGTGAGTTGTATGCAGTTTTTTTAGAGAGGAAATCATACTTCAAAGGTAATTCCGGTAAAAAAGAGAATTTTAGTATAAATCAGATGTTTTGTTGAAATTATGATTTTATAGTTTTCGCCATACGGATGCTGTTTGGCATATGTTTCTTGTACATCAATTAAGAAATTCATAAAATAAGCAAACAGGAGACTAGAAGTGTGAAAATTAATTGAATTTTTCACAGGAAATTTTCAATTTGGCATGGAAATATTTTTGGATAGTGAATATAAGTGTGAATAAGGAATGATGTTCTCGGAAATTCTATGCTAAACTAGATTTTCTCAGAAAGAAATTAATTTTCTTTTCACCAAGTTAGGAGGCTGGAGGTCGCTGATCACGAGTCTAGTGTTAAAATTTCCATAGCCTACCTAAAGGTACAACGATTTTTTTTGTAAAGGTACAACGAAGTTTTTTGGTTATTTCTCGATTTTTTGGTGCAAAAAATTCTATTCAAAAAACTTTAACCCGGCAACGACGCATATGCAATTCTAGATAGAATGCGAGAGCCGACCACTAGGGGTAGTTGGCCTGGGAATTCTCTCAATCTCCACGTAGCAACACACGAATGTGAAATTTGTTAACACGTTCGTGACATTTGCTTTTTAAATTTTTTTACATTTGGACATCGTGTACCACGAGTGGTACACTAGCGATTTGTTTTCTGGAGGTTGTGCGCCATCGGTGGTGCACGGAGAGGTTTTTTAAATTACTTCCTCAAAAAAACTACCGCACTATTTACTCGCGCGGTTTTAAAAAACTGTACATGTACCACCAGTGGTACACGATGTCACGAACGTGTTAATTTGATTAAAAATAAAAATTTCGGGAATTTCGAATATTTATAATGTTTGAATCGAGTGAAAAAGCCAGAAAATGTCCAGACTTATGTCTTAAAAAAATTGTGTTATAATTCTTGGTGTTGCCAAAATATCCAAAGCACGGAAAGAAATTTTTTTTGATATTATCACTACTGCAAAAATATTTTGTTTAATAAAAACATAATGTTGTTGCAGTAGCCAAAATGATATTTTCCCCAAACAAAATTCGTTCACCATGAATAAAATTAAGTTTGGTCGAGCAAACAAAATTTCGCTTGCAGCAACAACATTATATTTATCGTAAACAAAATATGTTTACAGTAATTATAATATGATGGCTGCATCAAAAATTATTTCTTTCCAAGTGGATGAATCTTGATCGTTCTTAATCCACAAAATTCAAAATCACAAGTTATGGCCAGGAGCGGTATTCCGTAACTTGATTCAAGCGTCTGTTTCGAGTTAGAAGAAAAAGTGGTATTTGCTATCTCGGTTTCTCTCTGTCATTTATTTCGGTCAAAACAAAGACAGCGAATATTTCTTGTTCTTCTAACTCGAAAAAAAAGCTTGAAACAAGTTACGGAATATCACTCCAGGTCTGGGCAGCTACTACAGGGTGGGCCAGAATAGACGCGGGGGTTTGAATTCTTTATAATTTTTTTATTTTAGCGAAACCTATAATTTTTTTTTCAAATACATGTAGTTGATTGATGGGGAATATTTTTGGTCTAAACATGGAAAATTATATCCCGCAAGTGGTGGCCATTTTCTGCTTCGCAAATCCGTGCTCTTTCCAAGACATTTTCCATAACCTTTCGATTTCACTGCGAATGTTGGTTTTCAATTGGCTGATGGTTGTTGGCTTGTGACGTACACCTTTTCTTTCAAATATCCCCAAAGGAAACAATCTGGCGTCGTTAGATCAGGTGAACGCGGAGGCCAATTGAAATCGCTTCTTTCGAAATAATGCGTCCGCCAAACATGTCCCGTAAAAGAGCCATTGAGCCCACCGCCCACCGGTTCGTTGTTCTATTGTGTACAGGTCCATTTTAAATTGCCCAAGTCTTCTTAACAAAATGCTGAAACAAAATTAAAAAAATAAAAATAAAAAAAAAGTTATAAAGACTTCAAACCCCTGCGTCTATTCTGGCCCACCCTGTATTTTGTTCGGGAACGTTCCAATCAAAAAATAATACAATTTTTCCCAAAAAAAAGGAACAGTTCGAAAATATTTGGAGTGATTCCGATTAAAATTGGAAATCTTCAACTTTGGCTTGGAACGATTCCAATAAATTTTCTGACACCTTCACTAAAAGTTTGGAGAGTTAGAAAATTAAAGAATTATTGCGATTTTTAATACCCGTATGATGATTTTTGTTTTCTTTTACATTTTCGGATTAGTTACAAGTATTTTGGAAAAACGATCTGCAATATAAAAGATTTTGTCGAAGGATTTTTTGGAAGCCCAAATAGCTATCTAAGCCGATGTCGTCATAGTTTTTCACAGCATGTGGAAACCTGAAAATTGTTGATGTAATTTCCATAACTCTTCTGAATTACATAACACGAACTAAAAACGGTTTTGAATAATCATTGAATGAAGGGCAAACCCATTAACCGGTCATAAAAGCCTCTAAAGGCCCAGAACCGAATACAAAAAATTACTCAAAAAAAAATTACCCATAGTTCCCGTAACGCTGCATCCACATCTAAAAATTTAAAGGTCTGAAACCTATCAATCACTCATTCAATTTTTGAAAATAATTTCAAAGTCTTTAGGTGCGATGCAATCATCAAACAAATAAATAACAACCAAACATAAATATGACGGTAGCCGAGTACAATTTCCAATTACCAGTGTAACCGGTTTCAATACTATTTTTTTAAATTTTATTAATGATGTTGAATTTACTATAAAAAAACCATCGTGTCGTAGCCATGACATTAAAATACTTAAATAACTTAACACGGTAGGATGATGTCTTCTAATCCGCAGTGACCGTTACTGATTTAAATTAATTCTGTAATGGATACCGTTGTCTAAAATTTCAATATTGCTCCCACCAGCCTCGAAAATATTGAAATCAACACCCATTTTCGCTTTCAATTGGATTCGTTGAATTTGTGAAAAAAAACCAAAGAATAATCCAACAAAATTCACGATCATATTGAATTGAAAATTGTGCTTGTTTCCAAATTTGGAGGCCCATTTAAATTTCACTCTTAAATCCAGTACAGAAAATTCAATCTTAAGTGGCTTTTGGGTTCGTTGATGAGGAGGGGTTTCAAAGAGTGCTTAAATGCCGGGTTTAATATAAACTTTTCGTTAATGGCGGTATTCAATTTCCCAACAATCTTCGAATGGCTAAATTCAATGCAAATTCAACGTTTTCTTTTTCTGTAATTCAAATTTCATTTGCCCGCAAAAATGAAATTTCCGCCTCGGTCCCGCGTTACACCCTCGTCGATGGACCATCATTTAACTTGCGTAAAGTCTACTTAGCCAAAAAATAAAAAATAAACGGGCAATCGAGCTAAACGGACTAACGACCAATTGTGGCGGTTCCTATAAGGTCTTCGAGATTTTAGGTTAGGAACATTAACCGCAATCCGCAACCCGCAAACCAAACCAATCCGACCCGTCCGTCTGGATAAATTAATGAATGAATTGGTGGCAAAATGCCTTCTAATGTTTTGTCTCGGCGTGGCAATTTATTTTTTGATGTTGCTAAGAAGTTGCGTATTCTTCCTTCAGTTAAACTAATTCTATTGTTGCAACAACAAAACTTCAATTTCTCAATTGGCGGCAACATTTTCTTAATGGATCGCGATACGAAAATCTTAAATATTATAGGCTCAATGAGTGGCGAAACGAAAAAGATTTTCGTAGCAATTTGTTGAAGTTTTGAATGTGGGCAGTAAATTTAAACATTTTAAACGTTTAGAGTTTGATTTTCATAGCGGTTTCAATTAAATTGTAATTAAGAGATTTCTTTTGGACTTGTTACGTGAGTTTGGTTCAATAGAATAAAATTTTTGTGGATGTAATTGAAATAAAATTGAAATTTTTACAGAAATTCCTAATAATTTAAAAAAAAAAAAAAAAAAAAATTAAATGGAGTAAATTTAATTATGTAATTAGCGAAAATGGTTCAAATTATTCAAAGATTTTTCATTCGGATTACATTTTTAACCGTTAATTGATGAGGTGGGTCCGGTGGACTCACATTGACTTTTCTCTCGTTGCTATCTCTCGTGTTTTCGGCACAGTGACTCTGAAATCTTCAGTACCTTCATACAGTATGGTGTTGCATGCCGAGCTAAAAGCTCGAATTTGGGATGTGATTAGAACGTAGTGCATTTGGATCACCTCATCATTTACGCATATGATTTTCACCTCATAAATTAAGGGTTAATAAAACGACGAACGCAAGATAAACTATTGCGCCCATTGGCTGTTTTAAACTTTAGTTTCAAATGTTTTTAGTTTAAAACAAATCAAATGTTTTTAGTTTAAAACAGCCAATGGGCGAAAATCTTTATCCTGCCTTGGTCTTTTTTTATCTAAATATATAAAAGTCAAATACCAATCACTCATTCATCACAATATCTTGCGAAACACTGAACCGATTACCATGAAATTTTGCACACAGATTCGTCTTACCTCATAGGCAGGGTTGAGACTTTAGTACATATGTACTAGATCTAGTACCTTTTTGACTCATTTAGTACCCTAGTAAATGCCACAGCCCATGAATCTGGTACCTTTTCATGGTTTATATAAAAAATGATTTTATCTGGGAGCTATTAAAATGCCATCACTTTTTTATGTATTAGAAAAAAAGTACTTTTTTAAATGATCCCGCCACAACTCTTTAATTAAAGACTACTGAATTCGTGTTATTAAGGGAGATATGAAAATCAATCGTAGGCCATGGAAATATGATTTATATTAGCAATAGCTCAAAATAATTCTCGAAATTTAAGTTTTTAGATGGAGTTTATACAAAAATTTAAAATTGAAATAAAAGCAAAACTTTAAAACAAAGCATAAAAAAACGATTTTGGTTGCACGATAGTTAAAAAAAAATCGAGTACCCTTTTTGGGCAAAAATAGTACCTTTTACACATCCTCAAGTCCCAACCCTGCTCACAGGTGCTCGCTAAGAAATAGTTTTACAAAATTCGAAACGGAAGGTCATATAAGGATAACGCAAACACTCTTTTTTCCTTTTTTTTTTTCAAAAAAACTGGCGTTGGGGATTTTCAAATCGAGGCCGGTGATCACGAATCAGGTGTGAGAATTTCAAAATTCGAAACAAGGGGTCCTGAAGACATACAAAAACAATTTTTTTGGCTGGAGGTTGCTGCTAAATGCGTTTTTTCGTATGCTTCACATTGTTTTTTATCAATTTTCTACAAAGGACACATGTTGCTTAAAAAATTTTGCATGCGGCGCATTTCTCTTTATTAGTATTTTCATAATTTTACTTGCTGTTTAAAAAAATTCTCCTGCAGCTTACATTTCTTAATTGTTTTTCGCGAAAATCACGTGTCTATAAAATTTCTTGTTTTGTTAGAGTTCCATTTCAGCCATCCCCCACATCCCTCCCCCACTCTCATCTGGACCCGGATGTACCCAAAATAAATATGGTCAAACTAAGATTAGATAGGATTAGATGTAATTCTATTACATCTCCAGGCTTACTAAAAATAGATACCAGCTTTTAACTTTATATATTACTAGCTTACATACCCGTCGGGTTAAGTTTTTTCAATTTTTTTTTATGGTCTATGTTGGAGCTAAACTTTAGGCCAATCGGCTCGGTAGTTTCCCCGCGAAAGAGTAACATAGAGGGAAAACTAAGTTTCGAGATGACTTTACCCCCTCCCCTTACTCCCCCCACCCCTTGCGTTACTTTTTCGTATGCCTATGTTGGAATCAGAACTACCACAGACACTCATGCCAAATTACAAGACAATCGGTTCAGCCGTTTTTGCGTGAAAGAGGAACAGACTGACAGACAGACAGACACCAATTCATTTTTATATATTTATTAGTATGATATGATATGATATGATATGATTAGTATGATTACAGCACATTAGTATATTATTAAAACCTCTTACACTTTTTTGTTAATTTCACCCCTCATAAATTTCAATTTCTGTTCCAAATAAATCTCTAAAACTCTTAAAACTGTAAAACATTTTCTTTGTCATCCCAAAATTCCCATGATAGCCAAAAATCCCTCGTCTAACATTTTTCATTACTTCAACTTCCAAATGTTTTTTACTTCCGTAAACAATTGCGCTCCAGGTATTTCTCATTAAAAGATTTCAAAGCAAAAATTAATTTTAATATTCAAAGTTTACTTTTAATTGTATGTAATTGACATAAATTCAGTGAACAGGTATTTCGGCTTAAAATTCCAAGAAAGTGTTAAAAATTACTTACGTTCTCGTTACAAACTCCTTAATCCACAACAACACAAACTCCCAAAGCGCTCCAGCACTGAAAATCTCCAGGTGAATTGGCAGGTGAATTTACTTCTGCTGCGTTCCTCTGCTCGTTCCGATCTTCAGTTTCTGATAAGAAAATTTTACTTCTTTTCTTGTTTCTTTTTTCCCACTGTTAAATTAACTAACTCGAAAAGAACGCGCTTCCCTAGTGATTCCTTTTTTAAAACTTTTCCCTCTCTCCCTTAGATTGTCGTTTTTAATCAACTCAAAGTTCGTTCGTTCGTATATAAAATTTATCACCTGAATTCACTTGTGTTTAATTGTGAAACAAAAATAAAAAAAACCCCAAGTAAATCTACTTGAACTTAATTTTCGTTGGAATTTGCATATTCAGCGATGGATTAAAATTTTTATTATTGCACACACTATAAAATTTTAAACACTGGAATTGAAAAAGGGAAATTATCATAAGACGGTGCGACGATTAAATGTTAGCGACATGAATTTTATTTAATTTTCGTATAAAATCGGAAAGCGGCAAAAGTGCACGTTTAAATGTTGCTAAATTTAAATTTAATTATGTTGCAAACCGGTTTGGCTGATTCCTGTATTTGCCAAAAAAGTAACTTTTAAAAAATGCTACAAATGACTTTGATTTATTGCAGAAAAGTATCAAAAAATTAAGAAAAAAATCCCAAAGGTCGAGTGCCATCAAGGTTACTCTTTCCAGTATCACAACAACCCAATTTTTCGAATATCACACAAAACTGGCATGCCAATTGAATCACACCACATATCGCTTTCGGCTGTCATGTGAACATTTCGGATTATCGATGGTGTCATTTTTGGATTAACGATGGCGATATGCGATAAATCCGTGTCTCAATAGCACCGCAGTCGACGGATTGACGGTTTGCTGTTCAAAATATTGGATTTTCGTGTCGAATTTTCTGTCGACGAGTCGATATTTTGTTTTGAACTCTTCGATTTTGAAATAATGTCACCTTATTTCCTTGTTCTTTATTTTCGAGACATGAAAACTAGCTTTATTTATTTCTTATTCTTACCATTGGAGTCGGTATTTTGATCTTATTGCTTGTTGTGTATTTTTTTTGTACCCATAAACATACATACCCAATGGACATGAACCACCGTAGATTACCTTCGAATTCTTTCTGTAACGATTTTTCATGCAATTTTGCTCTGTTGGAAAATCTACTGCAAATACCCTGGACGGTAACAAGGCACATATAATAAAATAAAAAAACCCGTCTGTATGCGATGGTATTCCATTTCTGGAAGAAAAATATTTACCGTGACATAATTTTCACGTGTTTTTCACTTTTAGCTGGATTTTTTCAGGTGAAGCTAACTAAGCGGAGCCGTAATTCGAAACTAAGCAAAGATTAAGTGTAAAATGGAATTGTCAAGTTCATGTCTAATAATATTAATCAGATTAATGACAAAAAACAACCGAAATAAAGGAAATGTATGCAAAAAAAAAAAGATTGCTCGACTATATTGCTAATCTAGCAAAATATCTCAAATATTTTTAGAAAAATTTAAATCGTTGTCAAAAACAGTGCACTAATCTATTATGATAATAGGCTTGTAGGGCTGTTAGCTAGGGTGACCATATTTTATTTTGTTCGAATCCGGCACAGATTACTGGTGGGGGGAGCGGAGTGCGGAACGGCAAATTTGAATGCCTCGAAATCAGTTGAAAATCACGAAAAAAGAAAGCGGTGCCAACAGCGATAAATATTACTTTACAACTCTTTTCCCAAACTTTTCTGAACTTTTACGCCACTTTTTGTGTGATTTTTTTCTTTAGAACACAGCAAAAGATGCTCTGCAGGCCAACATTTCTAGGGAAAAATATCCGTTTTAATCAAAAATTTAGCAAAAAATATGCGCCGCAGGCTATTTTCGTAAATTAAAGACAGGATGGACACGATGAAGGGGAAATATGCGAAAAAATACGCCGCAGGCGAAAATTTTCGGATTCAAGACTAAATGGAATAATTCGGGACAAATATTTAGCTTCCGGGACAACATCCCTAAACCCGGGACTGTCCCGTTAGATTCGGCACGTATCGTCACCATACTGTTAGGTTATAACTAGTGTGATAATACGTCGCGGATTAACAGGAACAGTTCCGAATTAGACAGGTGCGGAACTTTTCTCCGGAGTCTCTTGTCTTTTTGTCCGGAAAAAGTCGTATGAAAAATTCCGGACAAATCGTATGAAATATTCCGGACCATTATCCGGAAAAGGTGTACTTTTGTTCGGAAAAAAAACACATCATACTTATTCATAATCATTTTTCAACTCAGATTTTCATTTTAAAAAATGAGGATAGTGCGGAAATCGGATTACAACTAAAATAGTTTATTTCAGTTATAAAAATAGTCAATTTAACCACAAAATAGTAAATTTTACTAATAAGTAGTTAAATTTATCATAAAAACATAACAAAAGCCATAATTGCCAATCTGACAATTATTGAAAACCCGTATGGTGATTTAAGTGAATGGCGAACAGTTTTATCAAAATTCCACTATGAAGTCAAACTTTCCAATAAGATTTTTTAAAATTTGTTCCAATCGGATTTTGATGTATGGAAGTTTTATGTAGAATAATATCCTGAATAACTTTTGTTCTTGGGCTTTTTTGATAACATGTACCGTTTTTGAGATATCCGCAAAAAACATTTTCGTTTTTTCGTTCGTATGGGGGGTACCCCCCCTAATGGTCCATTTTTGCCCATCAACGAACTTAGCCTCGCATTTTACGAAAAACGAATCTGCGCAAAATTTCAAGTCTCTAGCTCAATCCGTACGCCCGCAATCCGCGCCACAGACGGACAGACAGACGGACAGACAGACTAAATTCAATTTTTTTTGTCATTCTAAACACACTGGTGTAATTCATTTTTGTGTGTGATGACGGGATCTTGGCGTTACAAACGGTAAAGCAAAGTTAATATACCCTTTGGTTTCACCATACGGGTATAAATAGTCGATTATAGAATTTTTGTAACTGTTGTATTCCCGATTCCCCGTTATAAAATATGTAGTTAGATTTACAATTTTTTCTCTGCGTGCATTTTGTTCCGATTCACACTTTGACAGGTTTTACTATATTTTCAGACAAAAAAACCCTCGAATTTAATTCCCGGTACTCAAAAAATTCTTTCATTGTAACCAACTCTACTCTAAATGGTAATAAGTAAAATAACATTGGCAAAACAATAGAAAATTTAAGCCACTTACAAGAAAACCTCAAATAATTGAAAGATCCATAGCACGTTAATAGAATTTATAATCATAGAAAATTATTAAACCGCGAATACATTATGAAATTCCAACTGGGGTTTATCATGAATGTTCTCAATTCTCTTGGCATTCGATGGGTAACGAGATTCGAGTGTTATTTATAATTAAATGAAATTAATACGCTTTTACCACACATGTTTAAGGTGCTAAGAAATGAACGTTTCCTTCATGCCAGAAAATTATATTTCTACCTGTGGATTTTTCCGTCTGTCAACAAATGAGAAAATTCAAACCAAAACCCGTCAACGAAAAATAAACAATAATGAGTGAGTACTCAAATAAGTAAACTGATTTATGATCAAAGATTATGCTGGTTATGATCTATGATGCTAAACATAGATTAGATTGTGTACAAGTGCATGATTTTGGAGATAAATATTGTAACCACGGAAAAAAAATTTCTGGTAAGTTCAAATTCCTAAATTTTTGACTTTTCTTTTTGAAAAAAATGTGAGTCAAAGTGGGTTAAAGGTTCTAAATATTCTGTGTTTACACTGTAAACACTGTGTTTACACTGTAATGAGCTTTAAATCGTTCACACTTTTTATGTTTTTAAAAAATCAGTCTTTGGTTTAAAAATTTAAATAAACAAAAAACTCGAAAAAATCTTAGGTAATGTTTACATTTGACAGTTTATTCCGTAAATTTCACTCTGCAACACCAAATTCAAGTTTCACAACCCTTCCCAGTGAAAAATTATTAAGGCATTATAGCTAAGGTATCTTTAAGACATGAGACAAGTAATATAAAAGCCTCCAAATTAAAATGAGATGGAAGTTCATCTCAGAAAAAACGCGCCTTTTTATGCGTGTGTTGGAAAAGTGAACTAAAAGTTATTATGTCAAAAGATTTTTGTTGAAGTTTTGTGTTGGCTGGCAGGAGAATTTAAACGAAAGTAATAGAAATTTATTTACAAAATATATTTAAATCCTCATTTTAAGCAAAGCTTTTACCATATCTAAGCAATCAGCGCCATCACCGGTAAAAAAAAAAAAAATATCCATTAATGTTGCCTTAGTAATAAGGCCTTATATAAGAGGAAATGGCCATGCAAAATTAAGGCAACAATAAGGTAACTTTAATGCATTAGGATAATGCCTTTATAATGCCTTAATAAGGCATTTTTTGTTCACTGGGTTTACATTAATACATTACAACACAATATTCTGAAATTTTCCAGAACGGTGCAGGAACCGGAATTTTTTCCATGCAAAATCGCTTAAATAAATTAAAATTTTGACAACTTTTGCTAAGTGAATTTATTCTGCGATAGTGGAACAAAATTCACGGAATTAATTCTGACTAAAATTCGCGAAGAAATTTAAGAAAAAAATCGCAGGTGTAAACGGGGCCCTGAACAAAACTTCACTATTGAAATTTCCCAAAAAAAATGCATTAAAATATTATGATATCATAACGAAATTCTATAATCAACAGACCAAGATTGTTCAATAATAACCAAATTGAAAAACACGTTTTCGGTACAAAAGGTAAACGACATTGAGTTTATTCGTTACCTCATCTTTATTCATAAGAATTTTAATCAAAATATTGAAAAGGTGATTCATGATAACGTCAAAATACCATAAAAACCAAATCTATTTTCATTGGTTCTCTTTTTATCTTTACAACACTTGAAAATTGACTGAAATCTAGAAATAGAAAATTAAAGACCTCCAACGATTTCATTTATAAAGATAAGAACTTAAGATATACATAATAATAATGAAGTGTTTTTAATCAAGGATCAATTTGAATAGTAAATTAATGTCGAGTAAATTCCTGGTTAGTATAGAAGAACTTTGTTATCTACGTGTTTAAAGTGTTTGCTATTATTAAAAACTTGTAGGCACAATTCATCCCACGAAAACATTTCCGGTATTTCCTTTCTTAAACTTTTTGTTTGCCAGTTTGGTATATTCGTAGAATTTCTTATTTTATGGCTTGAATTTAGTCATTCAAGAGCGCGTTCGTCGTTGCAAAATAGTCAGCTATAGTTGACTATTTGTGACTATCGGTCGTTCGTGAACGCCGTAGCTGACTACGTAGCTACAGCTCCGGTCGTTCGTGGATGCCAATAGTCGACTACGGTAGTTGACTATTTCTGACTATGCTCGGTGAGCAGAGTTAGAAATAGTCAAGCTTAGCTAACACACACATAGACAGTGTGTAAATCATGATTGACATATAAATGTCAAAATTCCCGCCTGAGTTCAGTTTTTAGGAACAGAAAAAGGAAAATGGACATGAAATTATTTACGCAGATGAAAATTAATAACGATATGTTTTAAAAAATTGGGGTTTTTGTTCATTCTTCAGTGTGTGTGTGAGCTGTCAAACGAAAAGCAACTACGACTATGACTATGGTCGTTCGTGGTGCACATGACTATAGTTGACTACGGCGAGCTATGGCAGATTGACGTCATTAGCTATTGCTAGCTACGACTACGACTATCAATGCGTCGACGAACGCGCTCCAAGTGTGTTAGATTGAGATTTTTGGTGTGAAATTAGAAGTGATGTTGATTTACAGAGACTAATTCAAATTATCTGAAGGGTTCTTCAAAGTGTAAAGAAAATTTTGCAATTGAAATCATGACTAGGTAATTAGCAATTACGGAATTTCAAAGATAAAATAAGTTAATTGATGCTACAATTAACTAGGTAAAAATTTAATTAAAATCTTTTTACTGTAAAATACGTCACACTCATTTAAAGGTTGTCGGGCCCCCTCTCTCCCCTTTGTCAGGCTTTTAGGTGATTTTTAAACTGCAGTTTTGTATTCTCCCATCCTCCCTAAAAGTTTTACCCATTTTATGGATAGATTCTTACAAAAAATTAGAGTCTTAGCAAAATTCAGCCAGTTTTCACATTTTTCCTTTTGAACTCGTAGTTTGTATACAAAACTGAAGAACATCGGCACGCGACAGGGATTTTTGACGAGAGTAATTAGTGAAGCCCTAGTAATATATTATTTATAACTAGCTTGCATACCCGTCGTTGCCGGGTTAAGTTTTTTCAATTTTTTTCTTTGATTGTCTATGTTGAAGCTAAACTTCAGGCCAATCGGCTCTGTAGTTTCCTCGCCAAAGAGTAACATAGAGTGAAAACTAAGTTTCAAAATCATTTTACCCCCTCCCCTTACTCCCCCATCTCTCGCGCTACTTTTCCGTATACCTATGTTGGAACCAGAACTACCACAGACACTCATGCCAAATTTCAAGTCAATCGGTTCAGCCGTTTTTGCGTGAAAGAGGAACAGACAGACAGACAGACACCAACTCGTTTTTATATACAGTGGAGTCCGCTTAAAAGAACACTGAAAATGTCAGCAAAATTTGTTCTCTTAAGCGGATTGTTCTCTTAAACGGTGTTCTCTTAAACAAATTAAAATGTATGGAAATAATCTAGAAAAGTGAATGCCACAAGAAATTGGGATTTTAAGCGGGATGTTCTTTTAAGCCATAGTGCTCTTAAGCGGACTCCACTGTATTAGTATGATTGGTATCTGGTAAGAATTTTTAGGAAAGAATGTTCATTAGGAATTTCTTTTTTCCTTACTATACATTAAAATTGCATTGAAGTGGTTTTTCCTTCAAAAAACATGAAGGCCACTGCAAATTTTAACTGCCCCACTCCGCCGCTTCTCCCTCTTCCTCGAATAATTGAAAATTTTGCTAAATCTCCTTTCGACGATCGAAAATGTACGTAAGTTGTTTGACTATACCTGTTTCTACACTTAAAAAAATAATAACAAAAACCTCGTTCCTATTGACAAAATTTGTTTTGTTGAATCTCAACAATTTTTGTTAAATTGATAAAAGAACTGATTCAAAAACAAAAATTTATAAATGTGGCATTTTTTTTGTCATGTCGACAAATTAGGCATGGTTAATTTCAGAATTGTTTTATTGATTTAACAAAATATCATTTGTAAATTTTTTGTTAAAATAACAATTTTTTGTTGAACAAAGATCACCCTCTAAAAATATTTGTTCCAATTGACAACTTTTTTGTGATTTGAACAAAAAATGGATTAATTTAATAATTGACAACTTTTTTGTGATTAGAACAAAAAATGGATTAATTTAATAATGTTGTTTCATTTACCGAAGCATAAATTTCCGTTTGTTAATTTAGCAAAATTATTTTGTTGGTTGATATAAGATAAATATTTTGTTAATTTAACAATGATTTTATAAATATGATCAATTTTTTTCTTAGAGTAGGGGAGCGATTTTCCGGGCTCCAAAAACTTCAAAGCTTACGGTATTGTGGCGTTCTCACAAGGAATCCTTACTCATCTTGCTTATTTTTTTTGTCAATCGAAAAATTTGTAAAAAAAATGTGGCGAATCTTTTGGTGTTACAAAATTGGATCTATAAAAATCAATAAAAAGGGCTGTCCATAAAATACACCTCACGAAATTTTAGGCGTTTTGAAACCCGCTCACTTCCCCTTGTCACTCATTTTCGATGGAAATTAATATCGCCATCATACTACTGCAAACCCCCTCATTTTTGAATGTGTGACATATTTTGTGGACAACTCCTCACATCTTTAAAATCTTACATAAATTTTGGCTACCTAAACTTTAAATCAATCTAATTAAATTATTAAAAGTTGTTTGTCCAAAAATTTAAATACGAGCATAAATCAAATATTCATCTAACCGAAACAACAAACATTTAACGAAAAGACTTATAGTTACTGTAAATCGTAAATAAACTCAAGTTAAATTATATCCAAGTTGAAAATCTGTCCTATGGCCAAGGTAGGAAACATAATCCATCTAGCGTTACAGATACCTGATGCTGAATCCAATAGAATCTAACATAAATAGAATACAAGAGCGAAACAACTTCCGTCTAGTCTTTCGTTGCTTCTGCTATCCTTATAATCCGGGATAATACAATCCGATTCGGTTTCTTAACACACAACGGTATGTATACATTCAAGTAACGTCGACTCGTACATCTTTTTGAAATTATCTTGAATTATAGCCCTTTTTGTACATCAGATAATGGCATTGTGTTTATTCTGTATTCTGTACTATGCTCTCATTTAAAAAATATGCGAAGAATTTTTTTTTCACTTTTCTTTAAGTAGAAAAGTGTTATGTTATGTTGCTCCTTTTACTATAGGGACAAGGCAATTTCTTGATGTTATCCTTTATGTCTCAAAATGAGTGTTCCCTTTTTTATCTTGTTTTTTTCTTGTTGGACGTGTATCAAGTGAAAGTTTGATAATGTATGGCGGGATATTTGAAATTAAATACACGATAACGACACTTTAAGACCATTATCTACTTGCTGCACATGAAAATGTATTTTTTTTTTCGCATATATAATGGTGTATTAGGAGCAGTGTTGGGGCCAGATAATTATTTTTTTATCTAGATAAAGATAAAGATAAATGCTCGTAATGTTTATCTAGATAAGATAATAGATAATGAAAATATGAAAGATAATAGATAAGATAAGATAAAAAGCCAAATTATCTAGATAATTTTTAGATAAATATTTATTTTGACATTGCACAAAATTCAAAATTACGTACTAAAAAAAATAGCACAAAATTTTTTGCTTTTCTTGATTTCCAATTTAAATATAATAAGAAACGAAATAATAATAAAAGAAAACGGATAAGAAACGTTATCGTAACGTAACGAAATAACGAAATGATTTTCGGGCTTTTTCTTCAAAATTACGTTATAATGAACGTTATAGAAATTCAATTCCGTTACCATAACGAAAAACGAAAAAAATATTACGTTTTTTCGTTGTTTATTAGTATTTCCTTGTTTTGTTCAGTATTATTTTTTGTGAAATTTCCCACAAAAGTTCATCAAGTATAACCCCACAGACATAAAATATAATCAAAAATATTGGAGTAGTGTTTTTAATCGTATTTTGATTCTAAATCGGATTTTGTTTTGGCCAGATTCACTCTATTTCTGGAGATACAAAAATGGAAATCTTCTAAGCAAGTTTTTTGGTAGCGAAAAGATTTTCTTTTTAGTAACTCCAGAAGTAGAGCGAAATTCTATAAAAAAATTCTATATCTTTGATATCAAAATCACGCTTTTGTGGAGACAGTTTTTTTAATGAACAAAACTTTTGTGTGATTTTTTGTCTTTTGTATTTTTTATTGATTTTGTAACTTAATAATCACATTTTTTTCCGTTTTTATTTGTATTTTCTTTTTGCTGAGTTTTATTATTTGTTATACAATTTATTTTTATGGAAACTGAAGTGAATTACTTTGTGATAAACTATTATTACAGTGCGTTTTTTTGTTTTCAGTTTCAATACAATGTGTAACAGAATAATAACATTATAACGTAACGAAATTAAGTTTTTTATCGATACAAAACGAAATAACGTCACGAAATATAAGTTTAATTTTGCCACGTAAGGAAATTTATAACGTTATGATATTTCGTTCATAGCCCGGTTTACACTTGGCAACAGTTACTGGCAGAACTTTTTTTTTATGGACAAGAGAAGAGAGGCGAGGGAAAGACTGACACTTCGCTTCCTTGTCCGCAAACAAAAATTGTTGCCAAGTATAAAACTGTTCCTAAAAAAAGTTTTTAGGTTTTCAAAAGTATGCAGAAAACAATTTCGTTTCAGCATTTTTTCAGATTTGATTTTTTGATTTTCGGTGGTAACGATTATCTCTAGATAAATGGGATTTTCCTTTATCTAGATAAGATAAAGATAACTTTTTTGGGGTGTTATCTAGATAAGATAAAGATAACATTTTTTTTTATCTAGATGATTATCTAGATAATTATTATCTAGATAACCCCAACACTGATTAGGAGGTTGTTTGTGAACAGTTATAATAGGCGTTGAAGTCATTTAAAAGAAAGTTTGGACAGTTAAGGTTTTAAATCGGTTTTCAACAAGATTTCGGTTAGAGGACAAACAGAACGATTAAAATTTAGATGGGATTACAAAAATATACTTTTTTTTAGAACAAACTTTTTAAAAGTTTTAAAAAAAATGATTTAGAAATTTTAATCTATCATATAAAAGGCCTGTATGTTCGCTTCTTAAAACTCAAGAATCACCGTTTATCCGTTTTTTTTTATTCAACAGGGGAAAATCGCAAATACTTTTTAGCTTGTTTGGAGAAAAAAAAACAAAGGACTCAACCGATTTTTGCACGAATCGAGCACTTGGTCCTGGGGACCGTTTACATTTGCGATTTTTGCTGAAAATTCCCTCTTAGAACTTAATCCATGAACACATTTATCTAACATTTTTAGCAAAAGTTCTCAGAATTCGATGTAAATCCAGCGATTTGTAGAGACTTTTTTCCGTGTTAAATTCATAGAATTTATTGTTGTAGTGTAAAAGTTCGAACAACATGATTTTTTTCTCACAGAATAAAATTCGCCGAATAAAGTGCCTGTTGTAAACGGTCCCTTGCTTTTTACGAAAAATACATTTCTTATTATTTGTCATTTTTGTCAACCTTTTTATTTTATGAATGATTCTACTTCACGAGGGGTGGAGAGAGAGTTTCAAGACCACTAATGATATAAAATTCATTAAAATTTATCTGTCTCCTGATAAAATTTCTTTGAATTATTGGTATAGGACCAAAATGTTTGGTATAGGACCAAAATTTTTGGTGTAGGACCAAAATTTTTGGTGTAGGACCAAAATTTTTGGTATAGGGTTTAAAGACCAAAAAATTGTGAAGTAACGCTGTAATATACCCAATATGATTAAATCCCACATGATTTTCAAACAGGGTATAAGAAACGTCTTGGTAAATTACAATTACCCTTTCTACAAAAACATTCACCATTTAAATTGTAAGAAATTGTCGAAAAATTGTTTCTTTATCGTTCTATGCATATCGAATGAAATCATTTCTAAGAACTGAACATTTTACCTTGTAATAAAGTATCTATTTAATGTTTACATCATCCCGTTAGTACCACAATTCCGTAATTAGTCACTTGAAAGTCATGTTGCCTTATTCTGAATCTACTCTCTTCTCTTCGCCACCCCTATCCCTCTCACTTTTTCTTGCCTTGAACGTCTTGTCTTGTTTGTTCTACTCTTCTAAAGTCACCTCACCTTGCCACCATTAATTGCCACTGAAAATTTTCAAACAAACAAAGCGTACATAATTTACCAGACACTTTTATTACACCACCGTAGTGATAAAGCGGGTCAACACAGAGAGACAATTTCAACTTTTTAAGACAATTTCTTAGAAATTTTTTTTATGTCTTTAAAATAATAATAATAAAAACAAGACCTTCAACTCGAATCACTTGACTTGAAATTCACTTGTAATGAAGAAAAGAAATCAACCTCGTACAAAAAAAAAACGACCAGGAACTAAGTAATAGCGATAATCCACAGTTAGAATAGATAAGAAAAGATTCTGTTCTATCCTCGTTAATCAAATGATGAGATGATACTAAATAACAACGGCTGATTGTGTACGATGGACGTTATCAGTTTACACATTTCCTTTTACCATGTACTCGGTACTGTGCTATTATTAATAATGTGTCCAAATTGCTCCATAACTGCAAATAAATCCAACAAGTAACTTAATGAACTGAATAGATCACTTTATGTATGGTAGATTATTTTTTGTTATGTTGTTTTTTTACAACACGGGGAAAAACATAGATTCGGACCCTGTATCTATTCACAGAGCGTAGAGAATTTTGCACTAGTTTAAAATCGCCCTCGTTGGGGTATTATTGGCAAAAAAAAGAACTCCCCCAGTGGACTTTTTTATATAAATTTCAATCAATTCTACATCACATTCATATGTACATAATACATTGCACATAAACGCCATATTAGCTAAAAGAATACATATATGTATATCAGCCCTTTCTTGATTCAAATATTTGCCGTTGACCGTGATTCCCAGTTGTAAACGCTCAATAAAAATCGCTTTAGTGGCCTATTTATACAGAACTAAAAACTCGGTACACTCTCATTGAGCCGCTATTTTTAGCTTTAATAATATTTAATTAAGTTTTCCTTTTTGTTCAATCACACACGATTTTCAGTTTTTGTCTAAAAGATCACAATTCAGTAAATTTCGCAGTATGACGGTAATTTATTTAAAAAAAATGTGCCAAAAAGTTTTAACGTTTCTTATCGCTTAAAAGCACTTTTTTTGCACACTTCTGAATTCCTTATCAACGGAATAATTGCTAAAAATTTCCACACCGAGCTCAAAAAGATTTAAGCGTCAGAAAACAATTTATTTAATAACTTTTTTTTATTATCAATAAAAACAAAATGCATTACTTTGTACAATTAACGCTTATTCCGTTTTTAGGTCAAAATAAGTAAAACCTAGCGATTTAAATTAATTTTTGCACGCAGTAATTGCATTCGCTGTGATAATTCGCGCCGGTTTACAAATGACATTCCACTCAAAGTCCGTCACTAAAACTAACCATCAACCGTCAATTTTCCTAACGGTCACCAACGACATTCGTACCGCGTGTGTGAAGCGGAAGAGCTGCCAGCATAGACTGACTCAGCAACGAAATTCTATGAAACCTTTCAGTGGAAAGATGGCCAAGAACTGTTTTGATTTTCAAATCGAGCGATTCACATTTTCTTAAATTTGATGTGGTATTGCTTCCAGGGGGGACGGTGGGACGATGGGACGATGGGACGAGGGTTGATGAGTGAATTCAAGAGCCGTAGAGATTTCTACTTCTGAATTTTGGTTGCATTGGAATAGGCCCCAAAAATAGAGAGAAAATGCCGTCTCAATTGGGGCCCACGAGCCCCCAACACATTGCGATTGCGTATCTGTGGATTAGACCAGAAGTGAGCACGGATCTCACATGGTGGACGTCGTTGTTGTGTAGTACCTACGTAGTTTCCATCTATTGATATTCACACTAATCTATTCATAGGTGGAAAGATTAATGAATTCAGTGGTATTTGTGACTTACACATAACTTTGTTACTTGTGATAGAGTAAAAAGATACCGCGAAGCATTTGAATGAATTAAAATAAATTACAGGTGAACAGAGGCGGCACAGCAAAGGTATATAAAAATAATTTTCAGCTTCTTAAAATTGAAATTGTTTCCGGATAATTTTCATTTCCATGAATGTATTTTAAATTATGGAATTTTTACAGTGCCGTAGCTAATAACCCCCCTCTCCCCTCCCTGTATCTTGCGCCGCATGTGATAAAACTGAACTTTTTTTACGTCTGAAAGTTTTGAAAATCAGAGGGAGGATCTGTCTCAATTTTTCTAAGCGAAAAATAAAAGTGAATCTAATTTCTTCAAAATTCAATAGAAAATACATCTACATATCTCAGAATCAAAAATTTCATAATGAAATGTGCCGCAGGCAATTTTTTCATAAGAAACATGTACTGTAGGTAGAAATTTTTCAAAAAACTGCGCCGCAGCTGAATATTTATGAATTCCAAGGTCAAATACACCCTTAAATTATAAGCCCCACGGGTGCCAAAGAAGCGTAACTCCAAGTTTGGTCTTTACGAGTAGGTCCTCTTTCATCAATCAGGTACGAGAAATAATTGTATATTACAGTATATTTGATTTTCTTACCATTTTTTAACTATACTCTCTAGCTTGAATACCCGTCGTTGCCGGGTTAAGTTTTTTCAAATTTTTATTTATTTTTTTTTTTTTGATTTTCTATGTTGGAGCTAAACTTCAGGCCAATCGGCTCGGTAGTTTCCCCGCGAAAGAGTAACATAGAGGAAGAGTTAAGTTTCGAGATCACTTTACCCCCTCCCCTTACTCTCCCACCTCTCGGGCTACTTTTTAATGGGTCTATGTTGGGGCTGGACCCCCGACGAACATATATCCCAAATTTCAGGCCAATCGGTTCGGTAGTTTCCCCGCGAAAGAGTAACATAGCGCAAAAACTAAGTTTCGAAATCACTTTACCCCCTCTCCTGACTCCCCCCACCCCTCGCGATACTTTTCCGTATGCCTATGTTGGAACCAGAACTACCACAGACACTCATGCCAAATTTCAAGTCAATCGGTTCAGCCGTTTTTGCCTGAAAGAGGGACAGACAGACAGACAGACAGACAGACAGACAGGCAGACAGGCAGACAGACAGGCAGATAGACAGGCAGACAGACAGACAGACACCAACTCATTTTTATATATTAGTATGTGTATGAAATGATATGATATATCGTATAGAAGTATATTAGATTTAGTACACCGTTTTTAACGCATCGAACCAATCATCGAACACAAAAATTAACTACAACAGGTTGTTAAGGCGCCTCCACACGTTCAATGTTACTTGACAATTTTACTTGAATGACTCAAGTTTCAAGTAAGATTGATCGTTTGGATGCTCTTCAATGTTACGTTCCCATCAATGTTACTTTACCAAAATTTTCATCAATAATACTTGTCAAGTAACATTGAACGTGTGGAGGCTCCTTTAGGGATGACAAAAGATTTTGATTTCCGCATGTCCGTCCGTCTGTCTGCCTGTCTGTTAGCCTGTGTGTGAACACCATAACTTTCGCTTACCAAGCACAAACAATAATAATAAGGAAAAATGTCTCCTTTTTTTCAGTCATCATGGAACAAACAGTAATCACGCATAAAAAATATTTTTAGATACCAACAGTAAAGGTGCAATATAAAATTCTAGATTTTAATCCCATTTCCTCGCGATAACAGTTATAAAAAGACACCTGTCTTCACATGTGCTCAATTTAATGAACATATCCGACAAGGAACTTGCCTAGAACAATCGATCAAAAAAGCATTATAGCGTTAAAGAAATTTTTGGAGACCTTAACCTTGAACCGAGTATATAAGAGTTCCGTAAGTCGATGTAACGTTCATATGGGCTATGGAGCATCATAGTCTTTCTTACATGGAGATGAGCCAAAATATCACAATTTTCGACATGGGATGTCACTGTCTAAACTAATCAACGTCGCCACCTACAACGGTTCAAATTCCCGGTATTCGTGAAGTTGTCACAATCGAATATCGTTTCTGTCACGTCAACAGCATCGTATTTCTGAATCCAGTCCTCCCCATCCCTAAGAACTTCCTCCAGATAAAGCATTAGTCGTCATTGTCACCTCATCTCCTGTATACTCCTCGATGTCACTGTCGTCGGTCGTTTATCCAGAATTTTGAATCCATCTCATTCAGTGAAGAGTTCCATAAATGTGTCATGGAATTTATTTTTTAATTTAAACATGAGTACAAGAGGTAGCAGGGAAGAATAGAATCATATCATTTGGAACTTTTGCCTTCTACTATGAAATAAATAAACTACACTCGGGAGGATGGAAGGTGGAATTACTTCAATATACATTTTTATATCGGTTAAAAAAAGAGGGGACTCACTGGATTTTTAAATAATCCGGATCGGGTATGTATCACGGTGTCTCATGATTTTTTTTTCCTTCGTCTATGAAAATAGAATTTAAAATATATTTGCAGAGGGGAAGTTAATTGAGGAACATAAATGTGCCTTTATTGATATTAATATTCATAAAAAGGGAGCACAGAATACAAATTTATGAGACTTGCAAAATCAATGTAAATAGAAGTAAACAATTTTTTGCTATAATATATACTCTGTCGCTCACTATTTTCACACATTGTGTGGGGATGTACGCCATTTAGGGATAGACTTGGAAAATATATGTCATTCTTTTTCAATTAGGAACATACATAATAAAAGAGAATTTTATTAAATAACTTTGCTACGTAAATACATTATGTAACTTGATGTAATTTGTGTTGAGAAATAAAATTCAAACTACATTTTTTAATAAAGTTAAAAATTGTATTTTTATTACTTTCTATAAATCTATAGATAAACTAAAATTGTGAGGTAAATACCTATATTTTTTTTAGTGTTTTACCTACATTATTGAACTTACCGTAAAGCTAAAATGACATTTTAAAAATTTAGATTTAACTGTTCGTTCTAACATCACGTGAAAACAATTCTCTGTAGATTGAAATTAAAATTAAATTTTTTTTAAAATTTGTAGATCTAAAAATTGAAAAATAAAAGATTTTTGCTTATAGTTTCAGCCAGAGTTTAGGGGAAGATCTTTAATGCCGAAGCACAATTCAGGATGGTCGGAAGAACGAAAGGAGATGACGGTTTATGCTCTCCTTAAGAGACTTTGTGTGCACCTCTCCAACCCCTCTTTTGAACCGTTCAATTAATTGGATAGTGATTTTCTGGGTTGGATAAAGAATCTCTGAGATAGTCTTCTTCCAGTAAGAACAATAGCCAATTTTCTCCCCTTTAATCTTCTTTCCTTAACCACTGAAGGAACTCGATCGTACTACGAATGCACCACAAAAAATTAAACGACTTTAAAATCCATACCCCCTCCCCCTATCCTGCTTTTCGCTGAATATCTGCAAAGATTTTAATTCAATTTTTATCAACAGGTACTTTGATTTCGTGAGAGATCTTAAATCGAGAGACTATAAGCTGATCCTTGGAAAAATGTCATCACTATATGGTTCGCCCTCAAAAGTTATGAAAATAAAATGTCTACAGGATACTGAATTGACAATATAAAATTATATTTTCACCTCAAACAAAACAAATGCAATGCATGTTTTGTATGTCAATGATCTTCAACTAATTTAAGTTCTCTAACAACAATTTTCTTTGCTCTTTTTCTGCCTTCGTGAATAATTTACCTTGTCCAGTGAATAGAATTGATTCCATTGACTTCCGTCAGATTTATCTTCGTAGGGAACCTAGTGGCACGTATCAAGGTTCCCGTTACTATCTGGTTACTGTCGATCGTCCAGAATGGAAAATAAACCAAGATAAACACTTACTAAGCGACATTTCTATCTACTTGGCTGGTAAACCTTCGATCTTACAAGTCGATTTTTATAGATTAGCAAAACAGATAAAACAAACGCAGAAAAGTTGGTAGTCGTGAAGACATCAAACCTGATTAATTCCATAAAAAAGAAAAAAAAAATATTCTCACAGTCGAAAGCGCAATTGGAAGAAAGATCAGTGAATAATGGATGTACTTGGGCCTATTTTTTACAATTTTTAAACGACAACGGGAACATGAATATATATCTAACGTTATTTAGCATAAAATAAAATAGGCACACAATTTTCAAAAAAAAAATTCTATTGTTAATGTCTGTTTGGAATATAATTACAAATTGCAACTGCGAATAAGAAAACTTTCAAGTTACTGCAATATTATGAATATTTAAATTAATTCATGAATCCCCCTTCATATCCAAAAAAGAAGAGCTGGTGCCTTATTCTAGAACTCGTACCGAGTCAAATCTCTACCGAGTGGTACAAAAAGCGATTCTTGAACTCGGAAACGAGCGATTTCTTGCGAGTAAATACTCGGTGAAGTTAGCCAGCCGAGTGAGGTCAATATGAATCTGAAACTATCTTTTGAGAAAGATCGCTCGTTTCCGAGTTCAAAAATCGCTTTTTGTACCACTCGGTAGAGATTTGACTCGGTACGAGTTCTAGAATATGGGCCCTGGTCTACTATCAGATTCGGATTCAGCGACCACAAATTACTTAAAAAATACTTTTATATTTTGTGCACCAGAACGAGTATCGGGTTGTGTAATAATTTTTCATCGACTCAAGAGTCGATCGAAAATAAGTTACATGGAGCCACCCCAGATTTTGACTTGTGACCAGCCACATCGCCGGAATAACCCCCGTTGCACACTTCAACTAAGCTATGTGAGCGAGGCTAGCTCTAAGCTATGTGAGTGAGGCTAGCTCTAAGCTATGTGAGCGAGCTGGGCTAGCTCACCTCGTTGCACACTTGAGCTAAGCTACGCGGCGATATTTTCGGTAAATATATGCATTTTTCCACTTTATCTGCAGCCATTTTTAGATATAAATTATTTAACGCGATTGAAAATATTCCGCAAAAGAATTCAATTTTCACGTTTTCCTTACACTTTTATGTCCACAAAATACTACACTTTTGCAAACACCGATTCTACACTGTATAACGCCGAAAATATTTATATGTGAGTGTCAGCGATGCCAGCGAATCGTTCGCGTAGTTGAGGTCTAGCTTGGTCCGCGTCGCCCGTGACTACGCGATGTAGTTTCATAGTTTCACTGAAGTGTGCGGTCGCCAATGCAAATGCTAAGGATTTTACTTTCAGCGAGAAACTTACCTCACGTAGTTGAGCTCGCTTAGCTGAAGTGTGCCACGGTGGTAAGGGTGGAAATTTAAAATTAGTTTACTTTCACACTCTATTTCATGGAAAAGTAAATTTTTTTTCGATTTTTGTGCACTTTTTGGGCAATTGGAGCGAAATTGCATGATAAACGCAACACAGTGGAACCTCGATATCTCGAAATACTCGATATCTCGAAATACTCGATATCTCGAAATACTCGATATCTCGAAATACTCGATATCTCGAAATACTCGATATTTTGAAGTTTTGTCAAGCAAGGTTTCACTGTAGTTTTTCACAAATATTTAGAACTAGCACCGACTTTGTTCCCGTTCTGTGCTATGATTGATTTCCTCTAAAAACCTCCACAAAATTTTTAATAGGAAAACAGACACATATAAAATGGAACCTCCATATCTCTAGGGGAAATTAAAAAAAAATCATTTTATGGGAAGCATTTTGTTTGTGTTTTACTTTCAAATTTCTGAAAAATTTTCGTTTGATTGATGTTTCGTTATATGGAGGTTCCATTGTATTTATAGAGAATGCTAATCAGTTGATTTGAATATTTTATATTATGTTCTCAAATATTTCCGAAAAAAATTCATTGAATTGGCGGTTTTTCCTCTGAAATTTCCAAAAAATGTAAATTTTAATAATATTCTCATTTTAAATACAAAATTCAACAAAACCTAAACAAATATGGTACAGCTCACCATCTGTTTTTATTCCCAGAAATAAAGATTTGTTCATTAAAACTTTATAAAGTTAGAGTCAACGAAATTATGAAAAATAAATTCTAATGTAGGTATCCATCAATAGTCCCTTATTGAACCAAAGGTCAGAGTAGACAAGCTACTAATTGTACGGTCTGAAAAAACTCTCGTCGTCTGTACTAAAAGTTATTGTTTTAACGAAGACGAAGCGACACCCTCTTAAAAAATCAAAAATGATCTTATCTGTATCACCCACAATACCCCCCAATCCAATGATTTAAGAACTTTTGTTTCCAATTTGCTTAGAGATACGGTGCCATTGAAAATCATCCCCGATAGCTTTGAAACTTTGCAGACTGTTATCATAGAGTTCCACTCTTTGCCCTTTGTTTGCATATACCACAATCGAAAACTTTTTCGTTAGCAACAATGAAAATCAAGAATGAAATAGGGAAAACAATGAAGTTTGATAGGGGGAATTGTAGAGAATTCAAAACGGAGACCAAGGATGCTATCGAAACTTTGATGAGGAAATATTAAGTGTATCAAATATCGTATTCATTTTCGGAAAATTTAGTTTTTAGTTCGATTGAAATTTATACTCAGTTAAAGTTACAAATAGACCATTTAAGGAAAAAATTTTATTTAATAATAACAGTAAAGTGGTAACCTAGTAAAATACACCTAAATGAAGATTTTAAAAAACTGTACAATTCTAAATTTAAAACTACAAAACGTTATATTTTAGAAAACTCTATTTTTCGGAGGTAGCTTTCATGCAAACCACACAAGGCACATTTTTGCCATTTAAATACCGCTTTTCTAAAACATAACAAATTGCGTTTTTCGATAAAAAAAATCACTCCCATTCTATTTATCTTTTCGCAGTTTTTGACTGGACAACTCAATTGAATCGAGCCAAATTTTCAGCTCCTCGGGTATTTCCGGACGATCTTTGGCTTCTGGGAATGTCTTCATCACGTCCAGGACATTGCAGTTGGTGATGCACTGTTTGGACATAGCAACAGCACGAACAAAGCCATCCGACAGTGTAACGAATTTCTGTTCGAGGTAGATCGCCTTATCGTCCCACCACACTAGCTTCGTCTCAATTTTGTATGCGTTGAAAATAGGAATTGTTCGACGGTAACGGACACTGGAAGCACCTTGAACGGCGCCTCCTTTATTCTTTTTGATTTCCTCATAGAGTCCTGTCAGTGCGTAGAAATTGAACCTGGCAAAATCTAAATCTCGTACATAGCGAGCGTTGTTCATGTGGCGAATGAAAATGTCCACGTCCTGCGATGTGCATAATCCTGGAAATTGGAAAAAAATAAAAAAAAAATTTTACATCCGTGCCATTTTCCAAAATTTCGAAATTTTGTTACCATAAATTGATGTGGTTTCCGTCACCTTTCGCTTCTTATCAAAAATACGTGCACAGAACACAGTAAAAACGCAGTGAATGAAATAATTTACGTCCCATATAATGTAAAGGATTAGCAAATAAAACAGGAAACCCATTGTGAAATTTTATCTGTAATGAAAAAAAACAATATAATATTATTATTTATTTTGATAAAAACGATAAAATACAAAAATCTGTGATGTGAAGAATGTATACTTTGTGCGCAAAAGGATTTTGCATATTTTTATAAGATTAAATTCAACCGCTTTAAAAAAAAATTGAAAAACGTATAAAACTCACGTGAATGATAAAAGATTCGGTTTCGAATTTTAAAATGAAACCTAAAAGATTCGATTTCGAATTTTTAAATGCTAACACCCGATTTGTGATCAGAGACCCTGAAAATACCCTAATGGGTTTTTTCACGGAAAAGGATACTTGCATTATCTTTGCAGGACCTTTCGAAAGGATTTTTGAAATTTTAATACCCGGTTCGTGATCAGAGACCCCGATAACCCTCGAGTGACACTTTTCAGCCTCCTAATGAGCAGAATTCGTGGCGAAAATCAAGATTTTGACCCAAACCCTGTTTACCCTTCATTTATACCCTTAGCGGTAAAAATTCGAAAACTCCGCCTTAGTGAGCGCCCACGTGATATACATATACGTACTGTGAAAATATCAAGTTTCTAGCTAAAGTAATTTATTAATTTTTTTTGTCCACGAGTTTGTAATTTCTTTTGACATTGGGCCCTACCCGTCCACATAGAATTGTTTCTTGTAAATGAATCTCGTATTTTTTTTCTAAAGATAAAGAGACTGAATTATTTATTTATACCCTAAAGCCCAATTCAGATTAACTATTGGAATTACGATTGAGGTTCCTCGACCAATCAGATCAAAGCTTTCAACGATGAAAGCTTTAATCTCATTGGTCGACGAACCTCAATCGTAATTGTAATCGCAATCGTTAGTATGATTTGGGTTTAAGGCAGTCTTTTTTGCGCCATGCCAAATAAATAAATAAATTAAAATCAAAAAGTAGGCAAAAACTACATTTTAAAATTTCCCCGATGCCTTTCTTATAAATATCAATCATATCAAGCGCCAACAAAAACTCTCGCTATTTAAATTGGTCAAATATCATCGTCTTCAGTTACACAACATTTTTTCTCAAATAAAAATGAAAGTTTACTACGTATAAAATTATCTATCAGCCAACAAAATTAGAAAGAAATTTAAACCAAAAAACGATTTCGTTGAACTTTGGACGACTTCTCAAAAACCTTTTAAAATTTATGCAAAGTCGATTAATTAACTTTCTCAGACTCATTAAAAGTAAAATAGGCGCCAAGTAAATAAATATTTAACGGCATTATCTACAACTTGCATACAATTTTAGATATCACTAAGTCCGGCTAAGAATTTAGTTTACTACACCATTTTCAATCTATGCATATTAATCGGTTAACTTATTTGTAACGCAAGTACACCATAAACTTTGATCTGTAAATTAATGAAGATTTACCTAATACTATAACGTAACCTGTTTTAAATTACAACTTTATGTGAAAATAAATTTGCTACAGTTTTACTTAATAAAAGTATGAAATTTTTAATACTATTTTATTTACCTACAAGCTTATCAGCGCTGGAAGAAGACACGAAGAAGCTATTCAGTCTTTTATAATAAAATTAATAAATATAAAAATTCGTTCCGTTATTTTCTACTATAATTATTGCAATTTTGATGATTACAAGTCCACGTCCGTTGCCAAGTCGAGTTCGATTTTAACTATGGATCGTCGATATAGAAATCCAGCTACAAACCGCTGACGATAGTGATTGTCTTATTTGTTGCCCTGCACTCTTCACCTCAGTTTTTTTTTTTTACAAATTCCATGTCTGTGGGTTTCCATGTGCTGCCTCAGGTGTCTTCATGTGAGACAGAAATAAGAAATTATGAGAATCATGGTTTTAGGTATTGAATCTTCACATGTGTGCCTTTTAAACTTTCTTTTCATTTTTTCGCTTTTATCAACTTTTTTTTACTTCAAAATAACACAAAACTACTTTTGATTGATTTGTAAATTTTACAAGAAATACAAATATGTATTTTACCGAATACAAATATGTATTTTAGGATTTTAGTAAAAATAAAACCTAACTTTTTATTAGTTTTTTAAAATCAACAACATACAAAAAAAACTTTAAAATTAAAAAAAAAGGTTATAAAATAGTTATCTAGATTTTTACAATTCTACACTTAAGAAACGAATACTTTAATATCCGGAAATATCGAACTTTTTATATTTGGTCAAAAGGAAGGGAATAAAAATAAATATTTAAAATAATCACCTGACTATATCTGGGGCAAAAAGCCAAAAACATCTGTATTTGTAGGTAGCTTCAGGTAGCTTTTAAATTAGTTTGGCGGGCTTAGCGGTCCAATTTTAGGAAATAAAAACAAAATTTATGTTTAATTTTCCAGCCTGAGCTTTTAATTTATTAATAGAAATTGAAGAATTTTTTTTTTGTTTACAACTGCAACTTTTTTCAAAATTTGTTTGCTGCCGTTTTGTTTTTCAAACTTTGCGTACCCCCTGGGATCAGCCCCAAGGGTTCATGTACGGCGGGTTCAAAAAGACTGCTTTATATTATAGCCTCTGTAGTGACAACTTATGAAATTTTCAAATATGTACGCGCTCATTTACAGGCTCTCTAGTTCTACACTTTATTTTTTATGTGGGTGAGTTGTTTTATCAGCACAGAGAAACAATGAATTTATTCTATTTACTTTATCGAGTGGACAATATATTTTATTAAAAACACGGGATAGAAAAATCCCTACTGATATAAAAACTATTATAAAATTTATTTCAAAATTTATAAATGGGCAAAAATGTGGATGTCGATCGGGTAACACTAAATGTTCAATTGTCAAAAATTTTTGTTATCAAGCAAATTTTTTTATGAATGTGAAAAAATTGAGTGGCGACGACCATAAAACAAAAGAAAAATTGAATCCGGGGCTGAGCTGAAGCGATAGTTTTTTTGTTTCGCTATCATTTGGCTTCTTCAATTAGATTTCATTAGAATGCTGTGATGCGAAGTCGCGCAGTGGCTGGAAATTGCTTCGAGGCTCAAGATTGATCGCTAGAATGTGGTATGCAGCCCTATTGCGTTTTATTCGTCGCCGGCTGGTTCTCGGCATTATTTTCTTCTTGTCGCTGACCTATTGTTTGGTGAACCTGCTTGGCAAGGTGAGTTTTCCACCCATGGGTACATTAATGGATTTGAATTGCGTGAATTTGTATTGCAGGGTGGACCACTTTCTTTGGACTCTGAAGATTTCGAAGTGCGTCGCCGGGAGCACCCTATGATCTGGAGGACGTTACAGGAAGAGACGAATAGGACCAACGATTTGGGAGCGACATGTCGCAATTCGGTGCAAGGGCGAGTATTAATAGTGGACGACCGAGGATTTGTCTGTCAAAGAGTGGATCTCCTGTGGACCGGGTGTTGTAATGTTGAGACCGATGCAACGAAGCACTATAGCTGTGAGACATGCAATGACGCCAATTGCTGTGCGATTTACGAGCATTGTGTGTCCTGCTGCCTGCACCCTGACAAAAAAATCATCCTCGAAAAAGTGCTGGAGAAGGCTTCCGGTCGACAATCTGCCGTTTTCGCCTCCGTTCGCGACCACTTCGAGCTGTGCTTGGCCAAATGTCGTACCAATTCACATTCCGTACAGCACGAGAACAAGTATCGCGATCCAAAAACGAAGCACTGCTATGGCGAAACGGAGGCCCATGAATCTCAGAAGGAAGTTTCAGGGAACTCAGTACTTTAACGATAGTGCAACAGGTTTTTATTGTCGGGGAGACAACCTAATGGATTTAGACTTGTCAATCACTCAATATCACCTTTTGCACTATAGACGGTTATCGTCCTCCCCGGTTCGTTGTCTACATACTCAAACCGCTAGCCGAGTTAAAAATTAATAAAAAAAAATCATCCAGTGGAGTCTTGTTATCAATAAATTCTTCATACAGGAACAGTTAACATAATGAATTAAGTAAAAAACGAAAAAAAGAGAAACTGTAGTTAAATATTTTAACTAAATTTAAGTGTAACTATGATATAATTGAAAATTGAGATATTTTTTAGACTATTTGAACTCCAATGTTTTAATCTATGCTAATAAAACGCTAAAACTATGGCGAGTGTGGGGATTATGGTGTTTGTGAATCCAACGCATATGACGGCCATTTGAATAGGTGAAAATTTAGTTTGTAACAAACAAATAATTAAAACAGTTATAAATTTCAATGACCAAAAAGTATATAAGAAAGGTAACTACTAAATAAAAACCCATCTATGTTAGGTGATCGAATCAGTTTTATTGCATTGATTAAACCTTTTCCTGGAAGTTTTCGTTATGATTAATCCCGTAGTGTAATTCAAATTCTCTGACATACGCCCAAGCCATTCGCCTGGAGCTCCAGTGAATTCCGATTTTCCCATCTTTTCCTATTGTAATAGCTCCTCCCTCTCCAATTAATCGGTCAGTCATCGCTTTCACCACTTCCTCGGTGGCTTCCTGCGCCCCTACCCCGCTCTGCATTTTCTGTAGAATTCTCTGCGCCAAGTTATATCGCATAATCGTCTCTCCGTGGCCAGTAGTGGATACGCCTCCGATCCAATTGTCCGCATAAGTTCCAGACCCCAGAACCGGTGTATCTCCAATTCTACCTGGGATTTTTCCCGTTATCCCACCGGTAGAGGTGGCCACTGCAATATTCCCGTTGGCATCAATCGCAACTGCACCAACAGTTCCCGGTTCCCCAGGCTCCGATCTGTCCAGTTCCGTTCTGGCGAAAATCGTGCTAATGCCCTTGCTTTGCTGATCTTTGAACTGTGCCAGGGCGTGCTTGGCATTTTCCGTTACCAGTGAACCATCCGGAAGGATCTCGAACCCTTCGTCCCTTGCAAACTGCATTGCATTCGTTCCACCAAGAAAAGTGTGGAAGGTCTTCTCCATAACACGTCGAGCTAGCGAAATCGGATGCATAATTTCCTTAACCAGAGTCACACATCCCGCTTTCAAGGTGTCTCCCCGCATTATGCTCGCCTCCAACTCCACATTCCCCGCCAGATTCAGCACAGATCCGAATCCCGCGTTGAAGTTGTCGTCCAATTCCATACTGCGCACCGCACTTTCCACAGCGTCTAGGGCGGAGCCCCCTTTAGACAAACATTGATAGCCTTCGCGAACTGCTTTTCGAACTCCATCCAACTTTCCAGGAACTCGTGCGTCTGTTATATCCCCCGCACCGCCATGCACAATTACTATTGGTTGCATTATTTTCACTTTGCACAATTAACCGTTGAGTGTTTTTGAAAAACTGCGAATCACACCTCACACACAAAACGTCGGGCGATAATCTTAAAACAAAAGACTAAAGATAAGATTGTTTGTCGTACACAAAGTTGTCTGGTTGGGCGATTTAGCGTAAATTGGGCTACAATTCTCGGACAAAAACTTTTGTTATTACAAGTTCATTTATGTGTTACTAATGTAAAAAAAACTCTTTGAAAGTAAAAGAATACTAGAAAGAATAGTACAAAGAATACTACATGAAACGTATTCCAAGTAATTTGAAAACAATTTGAATTTTTTATTCGATTTTCAGACACCAATCGCTATCAACTATTCTGACAGCACCAAATTTTTTTTTACAGGGCGATTCTAAAGTACTATTACTAATTTCTTCAAAACTAGTAAAATTGTATTAAATTTAAAAAAAACCAAATATTACTACCTCTACTAACAGAGAGCTATTCGTAACTATATCGGGCCATTTGAAGTCAATCTCGTAATTTTATATTTGCGACAATTTTGACATCCAAAAAGGCTTCTAATGTTTACTTCAAATCTCTTTTAAAAAATAATAAGCAGATTTATTGCAATTTTTGGAGGACAGTAAAGTTCCGTTTCTGAAAAAAATTAATGACCTTGCGATATTGACATTTTTTTGGGGACTAGCCTTCAAGTTTCAGTTAAAGCTTCCGTACTGAACACATATAACCGAAACATCTGCATCTCTTAATTTATTTAAAAGTATTTTTCAGTTTATCAAAAATCATATCGTAAATATCACCGACTTCGTTAGATATTTTAGAAACAATGCTTTTTTCTGATAGATCCTCAAAGATTTTGGGATCTAAAATTTAAAAAAAAACATTATTACGAATTTTATTAATTGCGATATTTACCTCCAACTGGAATGTAACCACTTAATTCACAAAACGCTAAATTCAATGCAGAAACATCCTTAACTATACAGTGTTTTGCTCTCGCAAAGATAAATACTTTCATTGGTCCCGGATTGTCTTTATTTTGGTTCGTGAAAAATAAATTATGTGGTATTCCTTCATCACATAAAATTTGAGTGGTTTTGTAGATTGTTTGAGCTAGTTTTTCTTCCTCCACTTCATCATGTTCAACTTGTAAAACGAAGCAAATTGCCTGAATTGGATATTTTTTATCTAGTTTAAAAATTCCGTTAGCCAGATTTTCCAGATCCTAAAATTAAAGAAAATGTGCAACCATATCGAATTGGGAAGCATATACTTACCGCGCTTTCGATAAATAGAGTTTGCTCCAAATGCAGAAGGTGCAAATGAAGATGATTCACAGAAGCTAGTGCTCCTGGACTATTATAGCCAATTCGAAACCATTTATCCTTCAAGACTTGAAGAATTCGGATTGAAAACAAAATTCCTTCCATGGTAATTTTTTGTGGGTGGTTTTCATCTAATCGTGGGCATATCAAGCAATGATATTTTGTTAATGGACTTTGGTTTATGATCATGGATACCTGAAAATCTTTAAATCTAATCTGGAAAAGTTTCTCCTGGGGATTTACTTTGTTGAAGTGAAATGCTAAAGGGTTAAATTTTGGGTTTAATGAGTTTATCGATTGTGGTAGCCTTCTTAGTGCGCTTCGATCGGGATTTAACTAAAATTATGACAAAGTCTTTAAAAGTTATTAAAATTGAAATTATATTTGTAAACAAAGCTAACCTCTGAGTAAAAATGCAATTCGCCCGGTAGAAATTTCTGCTGTTGAACATTTAATTTATATCTGAAGACATTTGCGGTATCGTGTAGTTGCATCCACTTGGTTTTCAAAGAGGCTTCTATTTTATTATCACCAAAATATTTATCTAAAATAAAACACTCCTCTGTTTCGGACTGCATTGTTATGGTGTGAACACATTTTTGAAAAAAGTGGATTCGACTTCACAGTTTTACAAAGCCCAATATTTTGCTATTTTTTGATGGGGAATGGCAAATATAATTTTAATAGATGAAAACTGTAAAGTTTATGATATTTTAGCAGTGAGATACCGTTTTATTTCCGTTTTACCAAGCAATTTATTCAAAATAGTTTAAGTTAACGCAACTGTACGCAGACCATTAAGCGAGTTACAAAAAGACACGTGGCGCTAGTGCTGCTAAATTCGGAAACGTCAAATTATTGACACAAAAACATCAAGCAACGTCGGCAAATTGCGGTTGCAGACAATTCCTTCAAAATCGAATAAAATGAAGACTATTTTGCTGTTATTATTCTTTGTGTCATCGTCATATTGCTGGGACAATGAGGAAATGGAATTATTCGATTTGGTCGAAGAGATCAACAAAAACTTCTACGAAGTCATGGGCATTAAAGAGGTAAATCGGAAAAAGAAATTTGCATATTGTTCTGTTGGAAATTTTTGCTGAGCAGCACGTTTTAGGATGCCAGTGGTCAGGAGGTTAAACGAGCCTTCAGGAACCTCTCGATTGTTCTACATCCAGATAAAAGTGACGCCGAAGATGCTAACATCCAATTCAGGAATCTGGTGTCGATTTATGAAGTCCTTAAAGATCCCGGGAAACGGCAAAAATACGACAAGGTCCTGCGTGAAGGACTGCCGAATTGGAAGTCGGCACTTTACTATTATCGCAGAGTGAGGAAAATGGGCCTAGCAGAAATGGTAGCAATTTTATTCGTCATCGTGACAATTGGCCAATATTTTGTCGCTTGGGCAGTTTATGCGGAAAAGAAATACACTGCGGTAAAATTGGGTTTTCTAAAAATGTGATGTAAGATCTATAAGTTTTTTTTTCATTTTAGGAGCAACTGTTTGGGTCCAAGTTGAAGAAACTAAAGAAGAAAAACAAAACGAATGTCGATATTGACGATATTTTGGGAGAGATACCGACACCAAGTATTTTCGTAAGTTTTCATGCCTTTGGAACACAAAGATTTCCACTAGCGTACATTTGTCTTCTGGTTACAAGTCCAAGTTGCTGAGTACTGAGGGGAATATTCAGTACTTGAATGGATTGTATGAGTGGTTGAATATTGAATAAATATGGACTGGCTACAGTTACCTAAGCTCCCGAAAGAGATAACAAACACTAAAAGAAATAAAAAGTTTTCGAGTCTTGCTAAAAATTTCGATTTTTCGTGTCAAAAGCCTTAGAATGTCTCACAACATAAAGAAAAATACCTAAAATGGACGTTTTGAATAGACAGACAGGCACTCGTTATTGTTTTACATAGACTGCATTTTATTCGCATTTCCAAACTATTGGAAATTTTATTTATATTTTTTTTTAAATATCTAACATTTTTGATTTTTATTAATTCCTCAAATGTTTACAGAACACATTGCCATTTCAAATTCCACTTGCAATCTGGTACACACCGTCTTGCATAAAATCATTCTTCGTAAAACTTAACGAATACAAGAATGAGGAGCTAGAAAAGAGAAGAAGGTAATAAATAATTAAATATAGAATTATACAGAATTTATATTAGATTTAATTTTTTTTTAACAATGATATTTCTTTTTAGGGAAGCTGAGGAAGATGAACTGCAAAGGCAGCTGGAAGAGGAACTGGTAAAGGAAAGAGAGGCGAAAAAAGAGAAAAAGGAAACAATTCGAAAGCGTAAACAGGCAGCTACTGCACCAGAAAAAACGGAGGAGGAATTGGCTGGGTATTCACGTTTGAAGTTGAAGGACTTGTCTCAGGAGGATTCAATTAAACCGGTGTCACAATCAAAGGTGTTTGGGCTATTAAAAACTTTAACAAAAATAATTTTGAAGCAAATCGAAGACGATTCATGCAAAATTAATCCAATTCGATAAGGGGCTATCCATAAAATATGTCACGCCAATTTTCGCCTTTTCAGCTCCTTTCTTTTTATCGATTTTTGTATGGGATTTCATATTTCCGTCACACACGCTGACACCTCCTCACCCCTAAAGTGTGACGTGTCTTTTGAACAATTTCTCTTAAACTCTAACTAATTTTTCCACTCTAAATCTTCCAAAGCCCCAATTTACCGGAGGATTCTGGACAGACGAGGATCTCGTCGAATTAATTCGCCTAGTAAAAAAATATCCCGGCGGAACAGCTGAGCGATGGGAAATTATTGCCGAGGCGATGAGCAGAAGTGTCCCCGAAGTGACTTTCATGGCAGCGAAACTTAAGGAGAACGGATATCGAATCCCTGGACACAACGAAAGTGTCGCTGAGAATCTCGTTCAAGAGACTGTCATCGTGCAGAAGAAAGTCAAACAGAAGAAAGTGGCAAATCCAATTTTAATTCCAGAGACGAACTGGTCACAGGAACAGCAACAATCATTGGAAGCTGCAATCGTGAAATATCCGAAATCCATGACCACCGATCGATGGCAGAAAATTTCCCACAGTGTTCCTGGGAAGACCAAAGAGGAATGTCTAGTGCGATATAAATATCTAGTGGAATTGGTCAAATCGCAAAAGGAAAACAAAGCGAAGGAAGACGATGAAGATGAAAATCTACCTGTTTCGGATCAACAGTCGAGTGCAGTGGAAAATGTACAGAATGCAAGATTGGAACCTTCTCAGGGCACTAAAGATGACGATGAAATCGATAGTAATCATTTTGGATCGGAAGACGATGAGCAAAATGTTGAAGAAGTCGTAGAGGAGCCAATTGTAAAAAAGGGTGGCAAACCTAGAAACAAGAGGAAAGAACGAAAAAAACGTATGGAATTCTCCACTGATGAGGAGGGTTCCGATTGAATTTCTAGTTAGATTTTTTTTTTCAATTTCATTTTTCAAGTTCAAGCACAATATGTTTTTACATGATGAGACAATTGTATCCAATTATTGTACATAAAACAGCCGAGTCATATCAATTTGTTTATGTGGAGAGACAGATATTCTTGTTCATATTTCGTTTCATTGAAAGAGACATTTATAATTGTGAGAATTTAGTTGCCAATTTGATATAAAATTTTTTTGTATAGTTTTCTAGATATTCAGATGCATAACTTTTTCAATATGATAAATAAATAGAATTGATGTAAATGGAATGACTTTTAATAATATACAGGAGAGAAAGACTTGATTTTTGCTTCTCGTTGTGTCGAATTTTTTTGGTAGCTAGAAGGTCAAAAAATAAGGGACCCGTCATTTTTTTATAGCTGTCAATTTTTATATGTAGAAGGTAATTTGGACCATTGAAATCACCTTTTTTTTTTAGCACAAAATCATGGAAAGAGACAGCGTATCGTCCTGAAACGTATCAGATATGACTAATAAATTGTTTTAAATATTAGAAATTTGGAAATAAATAATTTTTTGCCTCATATCTCAAAAAGTAGAGCTGACCGGACCAAACCACGGTCAGATTTGGATTCAGCGACCCCAAATTACCCAGAAAAGACTTATAATGTGTACCAGAATGAGTGTCGGCCTGTGTAATAATTTTTGGTAGATTAAAGATTTCAGCCGATCGAAAATGAGCTCCACGAAGTCACCCCTGGCTCGTAATTTTTCGCAGTAGCTTCGAATTTTAATAAAGTTATCGAGATCCATGAAAGTGTATTCCAAATTGATTTTCACAGTCCAAATGAATTTCAACGTCGAAGCCTAAAGAACAGAGTCAAACTTGCTTCGCTTTTGAAAACACACATTCAACCGGAGCTGAAGATCCAGGAAAGCAACTAACAAACTCAATAATTTAAGAAAATTCAATGAACTTCACTTGTTGAGTGTCCATATGTTCGAAAATTCCCACCCGTCGTACAGAAGTCTTTCGTAGTAAATGAATACGTTTAATGTTGACATTACATACGGTTGCAGTTTTTATACCCGTATGGTGAAACCAAAGGGTATATTAACTTTGCCTTACCGTTTGTAACGCCAAGATCCCGTCATCACACATAAAAATGAATTACACCAGTGTGTTTAGAATGATAAAAATAATTAATTTCTGCATGTCCGTCCGTCTGTCTGTCCGTCTGTCTGTCCGTCTGTCTGTCTGTCAGTCTGTCCGTCTGTGGCGCGGATTTCGGGCGCACGGATTGAGCTAGAGACTTGAAATTTTGCGCATATTCGTTTTTCGTAAAATGCGAGGCTAAGTTCGTTAATGGGCAAAAACGGACCATTAGGGGGGGTACCCCCCATACGAACGGAAACGGTTTTTGTGAATATCTCGAAAACGGTGCATCTTATCAAAAAAGTCCAAGAACAAAAGTTATTTAGGATATGATTCTACATAAAACTCCCATACATCAAAATCCGATTGGAATAAATTTTAAAAAATCTTATTGGAAAGTTTGACTTCAAAGTGGAATTTTGGTACAACTGTTCGAATTTTGATACGAATATCACCATACGGGTCTCCAATGATTGCCAGATTGGCAATTATAGCTTTTGTTATGTTTTTTTGATATACATTACTTTTTTGAGTCAAAAAAGGACCAGAAAAGAAGAAATAAAGCAGTAAAATCAAAAGGGATCGAAAAAAGAGTATCCTTTTAGTTGATAGGACTAGTAATTATATATCTACTAGAATTTAAGCCCGTTGTAAAACGAGACACCGCAAGCTTGGTAGGAATTCCGTAAAGTCACATGCTTTTTAAGATGTTCGTTTCACATAAAGCGGCAGTCGCCTGTGACCTACCAAGGAATTCAATTCTAGTTATATATCTGTACCTGTACCCTAGAGGTAAACTTTCGTAACTGCCAAAACCGCTAAAATAACATAAACTACAAAAATTTCAAATAATTACCGAAAATCATACACAATAAAAAGTTTGCAATTCCGAACTAAAAATGGCTCTTCTGTAATTTGCAAAATGTCAGTTACGACAGTTTACCTCTGGGGTACAGATATTTAAATAAGTTCATGGTGCAAACCGCATAAAAATTTCTCCAACGGTTCAGAAAATAGCGGGTGAGAGGTTTAGAAGCAAGGGGTAGAGTACATTTTAGTAGGCGAAAACTGTCCTTGAGGAGTCATTTACCTAATGGCGCAAACCGTGTCAACATCACTCTAACGGTTCTGAAGATATCAAGCGAGGGGGTAAAGAGTAGTGAGGTCATTGAGTTGATGTATAGCTTAGAACATGCCCCGCATCACAATTTGCCCTGCGTATGAAATATACGCTGTTTTTGGACCCCCGATTGACCAAACGTGCCGAAATACGCCGGATATGCCAGATTGCTAGAAACTTTCTATTAGGTACGAAAAATTAACAGATTTTTTATGTAATGTCGGAAGTAAAAACCTTGAAGAAATAATTAATTAAAAATATTGGGAGCCTCCTCAACAATACTTGTATCAATTGATTTCAACAAAAGCGTGACGTATAATTGCCTTTTAGCATTTAACTTAATATAAACAGTGAGTTTTTTTTTGATTTTCAGGAAATAATCAAAAAATCCTTAGAAAATATATATGCAACAGAGTTGAACAAATAAAAAGAGATATTCAAGGATGGAATAAAAGGTGCAAAAAGCAAAGTTAAAAAAAAATACAAATTTCTTTGAAAACGTCAAATTTCCGTATAAAAAACTAAAGCAACTTTAAAAGGGAAACATTTCTTTGGAGTTTTATTTGGGTTTCAATTAAATATCGCATTGGATAAAGCAAGACTAATAAAAACACTAGAAAAAATTATCCTTTTGATAAAGATTTTTGAATGAGTTTTTTTTCTTGCGAAAATTGTGCAAAATCGTTTGTTTGATCCGCTATTACCTAATTTATTATATGATGGTCGCGGCAGTGAATCGATTGAAGATAAGCAACACATTTTCGATTGGCCAGAAAAAAACCTTTTAAAATGTCTTCAATTGGAATGAAAGTGATATGAGTCTGTAAAAAGATCTCGCGAAAAAAAAAACTAATTATAGTGTTTTGCCATATGCTGTGATGATGATGATGATGATGATGTCAAAATCCTCTTTCAAAGGTCAGATGCAAGACTGGCTGAGAAATCATCATCTGCCATTTATTGGCGAGTTTAGGCTGAGATCCAGTGTCCAGTTAATCAACTGAGATTTGAATTCCAGAAAGGCGAAAAAAAATTAAACTGGAAAGACCAGAATTTCAGGATAGAGAAGTCCACACAGTAAACCCGATGATTAATGAACAGCTTAAGTATTTCTTTGTGCTGGAATTAAAATTTTAAAGAAGAAAAAAAAATTAAATAAATGAAATCTTAACATAAAGAATGTTTTAGCATCGCACAAAGATATTGATTTGTTTGGACATTTTCCAGGAAAGCAAAGCAAAGCAAAGAAATGGTCTGACTGGACAGAATAAACCCTCCGCGGTAAGACAAAAATTTGCATATGGACTCCAGTTCACCTTCCAGGTGTGAATGGATTCTTGTAGGCGCGATTTCATACCACGATATAGGAAGCGAAATTTCTGACATGAGACGTGACAAGTTTGATGCTGCTTTGGTCCATGTAGGCAAAAATCGACTCTTTGCCTATTATAAGCTAAATATGCAGATTTCTGCGTATAAAGATTTGTAGACCACGGACCCACGGACGACCTCTAAAATCGTGTTTGTGATCGCGTGCATTCGAAATACGCAACCAGTTCTTGTATCTCGCCAAGTTTTTATGACATTCAAGGAATTTCATTCGCCTGGCCGAAACCTGTCGCCGCCAATATCCGATGGTTGCTTGTATCTTGCTATCTGAACACAACTAACTAATAGCTCTGGCGGAGCTCACTCCGATCTCTTGGCTGTTTTCATTATGGGAAGGTGGAAGAAGTAATCACAGGTAGATGGAAAGATATTCGAATTTAGGGGGGTGGGGCGAAAGGTGGGCAACACCGTGTTGTATATCGAATGGAGCCGCTGTCGTTGTCTCGGAGGCCACGCATAACTTCATCTTGGGGCTCAGGTGTAAATATAATAATTGCCAGTGTGACTGATTGCCACAGGAAAATATTGAAAACGGTTTTGTTTTTAAATTTACATGAATCCTGATCAAAAAACATAAATAATGTGCCTAGCGGTGAGATGCTACCTTTCCTACCAGCATTACAAAATTTTACCTTTTATTTTATAAAACACCACTCGAAAATATAGTTGGAGCAGAAACCTGAAATTTCAATCCGTGTCCGTAAAATTCAAACTACTCTTCGTCGCCTTCCCAATAAAGGGGGAAAAAGCTTTTGCAATTTTCTTCAAAACGGTTTAATTGCTCGGTATAAGCTCCTACAGGGCAATATCAGCTTCAAATGATAGAATAATCTTTTGTGGTTAGTAAAGTTTTCAAAAATACTGGTAAAAATTTGAAAATATATACGAGGAAAGACCTTTTTGTTGGATTCGAAATTTCGACAGTTAGGGAATCCGAACCAACACCAAAAAACAAAAATCCAATTCACATTTAAACGAAAACCGAACCACACTCGGAAAATTTTGGTGTGTATTTCTGCATAAAATTTAACCAATTTTTTACAATTTCCATCCAATATGGAAACCAATCTTCTATCACGCCCTCTGCTGTTGATGGGTTGCAACGTGAAAACCTTACAAATGTTGTAATTCATCCGCAGTCCATGTAGGTGCGATGTATGGAAGAAAATTGTTATGAAAACCTCAATTGAGGAGGTCCAGGCTCTTCGAGAGTTGTAGCGTCGAGGATGATGACATACACTATAAACAATGCGCCGCAGGCAAAAATTTTGACATATGCAAGATCAAACTTCGATTTTTATATTTTATAGCAATATTAACTTTAGTTGGCGGGGCCCTTGGTCAACCGGGGCCCTGGGCCCTAAGCAAATACCCCGTTTGTCCATCTGATGATTCGCTACTGGGCGTGTCTTATAAATTTGCCAATGAAAGATCCTCTTAAATTCGAAGCGTCTCAGAAGCTATACAAAATATTTGCTTTGCTTTGTAAAAAAAACCTTGAATGAATCGTAAACTGGAATTTCCACCGTGTAAATCAAGGTATAGAAAGTTCAGCGATTTTTATTGAAAGCCATCAGATATACGTCTTGTCTTGACTTTAGTTACCGTCGAGATTGAAAGAGTTGTACACCGTTACCGTGTTAGATTACTTGAAGAAAAGAAACGTGTGCGCGCGGCGGTTCATTACGTTCGGATTCGATTCGATACGATATACAATTCGATTGATACGAAAAAGTGAACCAACCAAGCCAGTCTTCTTTCATCCTATTTAGCCCAGTCCAATTCAATTCCATATCCATAGAATAGAAAAAAAGACACATTCAATATTAGACCAAGTGAAGAAGAAGCTGCGAACGAGTGAAGAATACGAAAAATTAACAAAACTATAGATTTATATTATATATAGTCGACTTGTATATTTTTGCACATTTGGAAAATGGTATAGAAAAGGAAAAATAATAAGCTGGGGAAATACAGAAAATCAACTTGAAACTATAGCCTCAACCATCTAACATCAGATCAACAAATGAATCCCATCTTGGAGATTTACTTGGGAAATACTTGAATTTTATTCAACGCCAGTCGTCTACAAATTGTACATACTTGCCTCATTTTCAACGTTTTCCACATTTGGTTTTATTTTTCACACTCATATTCCGTTTTCATTAATCTCTTCGCTATCCGCTTAATTCCGAAAACCATAAGAAAACTGTACGCATATGTGATTGGCGCAGGTGAACCGGTAGACATCCAGATATATCTATAGAATAGAAAAACGCATCTACTCGTACTGCAATTCAGTCAGTAAATCACGATTTCATGGAAAATTTGCAAACTTAAATTCAAGTTGAAAAAAAAACTAACTTTTGCCAACGAAATCCTATTCCAGTTTCGTTGAGGATTCAGGAAATTCCCCAAAATCTCAGTTACTTTCATGTTACACGATGCGGTTTTAATGTTTTTCATGTGTAAATTTTTTTCCGTATCTTAAAAAAAAACCAACGCTAAAGCATGAACCATAATGAATTTAAATGAATCCGAAACAAAAATTAGTTGCCTAATATTAGCTGTTGCCTAGTCAGAAAGTTTTGACGTCAGAATTGAATCTAGTGTTATGTTTAAGTTATTGAATAAGTTCTATCGACACTTATAGCGAATCAATTGCCAAGTGAAGGCGCGAATTGGCCAAAATCAATATACATATAATATTAAGAAATGGAAATTAGTGTATTGCCTTCAACGAATATCCCGTCTTCAACACTACTAGTTAACAATTCGATTCCAGACGAAATATCTACGCTATCAGCTGAAAGCGCAACGAAATCTGGAACGGTGAAGACGATTGTAGATTTGGATACCGGGACGGAAGTGGTGGTGATGGCGGCTGTGGTAGCGGGAATGGGAGTTGGGACGGGGGTCATGGAAAACGTAGCAACCACGACGATTACCTGTGATGAAAAGAAAACTAGTAATAGTGGAGCAACGGTTAATATCCCCACTATGACGGCGAAGACTACTTGGACGACGGATCCGCCGCCAGCAGCGGTGATGCTTAATGGAAAATGTTCATCGCTGGTCGAAGTAAGGCGTACAGAGTGCACAAGTGCAGTGACCGGATCGGTGGCCGCATCAGTGTCTTCATCGGAGAAAGACTTTCATGTCGTTAAGATTCAAATTTCACCAACAGTTAACAATCATTCGAAGAAATTCGAATCCACAGAACAGTGCGCGAAGAATAGCAAAGTTCTAATCACACCATCGGACGATTCTAGCAAACAATCTAAAATATCGGTAGTGTCATTTGGTCCTAGTGCCAATACCAGCGACTCTACACAGTTTTTATGGACTGTCAATAATAATAATAATAGTAATATTAATAATAGTAGCATTAATAGTGATTGCCAATCCTTAGTGACTAGTGAGAAAAGTGAAACGATCTGCCAAATATCGCCAAATCCCGAGAATTCCGTACAACTTCCAAAGTCGATTGTCATTTCGTCGTCGCCCACAACATCAATTAGTCCCGTTCCAGTTGCAGTCAATTCAGGTAAGACGACGACATTAATCACAGGTGAAATGGTACAAAAGCCTAGCGGTGATCTGGAAGTCAGTAACCCGACCTATTTATACTACATGATGACCAGCGGCCAGTGTTCGCCGAGCGATACGCTGGACAGCGGGACATGTAGCGATATGGAAAATGGAAATTTGAATCAGAGTAACGGTGCCAGAACCACACCACCGCCGCTTCCAAAGAAAACCGCACCGAAATTGAAAATGCATCTGAAGAGTACGAAAATTATCGCGACATCCCAGGATAACGATCAAAATAATCACCATAACCATCAGAAAAACGGCACGAATGGGAATACTAACGGTAACAAACATAACCATCATCATAATCGAACCGGTAGCTTTACGGACAGCGAAACGAGTGAGTCGAGTCTCAGTTGCGATTCTCTGAACTCCTCCGAGTTCGCCAGATCGTCGTCCTTGTTTCTAAAATCGCAGTCCGGTTCGCCGCATTCGCCTGTACTCACAACCATTGCGGCGATTGCTAAAAACGGCGATGACAGGAAGATTACAAAAATGTCTTTCCTTCCTGATTCCTTGCTGCGCGACATTCGGGATCGCAGCAAATTGTCGATCGGTAAAGAAGTTTCTTCGAACGCAAACTGTACGACATCCGCAATAGTTGCGAGCGTCGGTGATACCAAACGACCACCACAGAACGGATTCAGAGCTAAGATTCATGTAAAAACCTCAGATTCGCTGCCCAATGCAAAGGAATTACGCGAGCGCAATACAACATGTGTGCTAATTACACAGGAAAAGGATAACCGATCGCCCAGGACATTTGAAAACGATAAGTTCTACACATTCCACATCAAAGAACGCGACGAGGAGAACGAGGAGGAGTGTTTGGATGTGGTTGATAGTCCTCGAATGGTTTTCAAAGATGACGACGCATTCGCCGGATACAAGGACATTCACAGCAACACGTCGACCATTAGAAGCTCCAAGGGAACCGTTCGAGGGGTCAAGAATCGTGTACGAAATGGGATCGCAACTTTCTTGCAAATGCAACAGTCCAATGCCAAGGTAAGTGTCGTGCTCAGATCGTTAAACTATTAATGGTAATTTCGCTTTAATTTCTGCATCATGTATGCCACCTCTTCGATATTCGCTTGCTTCGTCTTTTTAAAGTGGATTGGCGTCCGAGAATTTCTACCCACATCTGACTGTTTATTTGGATTTTCTGTTTTTTGTTTAAATTTGCGTTTGAGTTCGAGTATATGTTGATTATCTAGATCGTGTTTTTCACGCAAGCTGTGAAAATTGTCACAATCCAACTTTCTACTTGTTGGAAATAATAATAATGAAAAAAAACACATTCACGGGTTCATTTAGCAAGTCAACGATCTAAATTTTGGGGAATTTTGCACACTTGCAAAAACACTAAGCCGCACCATTGTTGAATTAACTAAAAGAGATCTAATACTGAAAATATTTTGTTAAAGAAAAAAAGTTTTTAGTTTATTGGAACAATTTAGATTCGCATTTTCTCCCTCAGAAGTTATTCCCCAACACTTGTTCATTTATCACACAATAAGTTTACTTCGGCCTCGTTTACACTTGCAATTTTTCTGGAATATCTCCGCGAATCTATCGCAGAATAAATTCACTTAGCAAAATTTGTAAAAATTTGAATTTATTTCGACGTTTTTTTATGAAAAATTTTCAGTTTCGTGTCTTTCAGGGATAAATTTTAGAATTTCATGTCGCAATATTTTGAGTAACTTGAGTTCACAGAATAATATTCGCGGAAGCCAATTCTTTTCAAAAATTCCATGTAAAAAGGTATCGTTTTCGATAAAATCGCAGAGAACTTTTTCATCTGTTTAGGAGGGAGGAAGTTCTCGAAATTGACCAATTCATGGCTGGAATCTAATTTTATAGTCGAAAAACCCCTCTATACCAAATTTCAAGTCTCTAACTCTTGCATAGATCCAAGAATTTTTTTGTCAATATGGATAAGGTCAATTTTGAAACGAACTCAATGGTAAACAAAGCTCGTTTTTGAAAACAAACAAGTTTCGTCCCCTCCCGCCCTAGGCACGACGCTGATAGTACACTGAAAGAAAAAGTCCATTATAATATTTGCCATGATTTTCTTTCAGTCTAGGTATCTCGAGAATGGTTTGCCGTAGATATAGGAACTTTATTTTCAAAATGCAGTAAGAAATTTTAACACCACATACACTAAAAAAATCGACATTTGCTGAAAAAAAAATCCGACAATTCCGAAAATTAGGGGAAAGCCGAATTAAAACTATTTTACCATTTGCCTATTTTCAAGAAAAAAAGCATGATGAAGAGTGGGGGAAGGGGGGAGAGGCAAAAGAGGTTTGCAAGGTCGCAAAATAACGTGACGTATTTTAAGGACAGCCCCTTTTATCGGGATATCTTTAATCGAGGGATGCCTGTTTATGAAAATGAAAACTGCATATTCGAAAACATAAAATTCTCAATAGACTATACCAGCGTTTCTCAACCTTTCAGTATTCGCGGCCCAATTTTCAATCAAAATTGTCATCGCGCCCCCCCTGCATACAATAAAATGTATACAATAATAACGTAATTTGAGTATTTTGGCGCTAAACCTACACTACTACCTAATTTTAAACACAAATTACCAAGAAAACAGTAATTTATTGACATTTGGCAACACCGATCCTCAGCGTTGCCAAAACAAGAATCCGGTGCCTTTTTATTGTTCTTGCGTCATTTTTGCGGTTTCATGAGAAGTTGTTTTAACCCTGAAATCACAATGAACGCGAAACCGACGCGAAACTGGTGCAGAAACTGTCACTTAAAAGTTTGGTTCCCACAAATTGTTTGAAGTGAGCACAGTGAACGTATAGAACGCAGCTACAACGTAACCGCAACGCAAAAGTTTGCAAACTTCTAACTTTGCCGCAGAATTCTGCGTTGACAGTTCATAAAGTGAGGTTGGAAAAATGTCGTTCGAGGAAAAATTGATAGCCTTAGTGCAAATAACAAAGATAAAGACCAACAAAGCAAATTATCGCTTCAAAATTATCCGTTTTTGTAATTTTTCCAAGTTTATACCACTTTATATTATGTCACTTGTACTACTTCACGAGCTGCCATTGTGCTCTGCCGCTAGAATTTTGCACTGCGTGACAGTTCAGAGCGTTGTAGTTGCGTTGGTTTCGCGTTCATTGTGCTCCAAGCGTAAGTTAATAAGTTAATTATTAAATATTATGTCGAAATGTATTTTGTTTTGTGTGTGGGTATGTACTTTCCTTTCAGTCAATTAATAAACTTTTTTAAATATTTTGTCTTGGATATGCTCGCGCCCCCCCTTCAATGTACTCGCGCCCCCCTAGGGGAGCGCGCCCCACAGGTTGAGAATCGCTGGACTACACCAACTGTTAAAGATTGTATTCTATTAAAAGTGAAAGTGGGAATTAACAGAAACTATCGTTTATGGATAACCAGAAGAAAAACACTAGAAAGTAGTGAGCTGGAAAATTTCTAGAAAAAAAGACATTACCATCAATCAATGATTGCCTCCTTCAAAAACTCCTCGCAAAATCTATCATTAGCATATCATTTAGAGAATCAACTAACTACCTTTGAAATGTTGAAATTAAATTCTCTCACAATTACAATAATTAACCAACGGCCTCTAATCACTTGACTTGAGTGAGAAATGAGAATTTTTTCCCAAACTTGGGTAAATCTTAGATTTAACGAATTTGAATTCGCAATAACCAACGCACCAACAGAAAAAAAAGTTAGAATGAGTGAAGGTTGTTTTTAGTATTGATTCAAGTTTAGGTGATGGCTAATGAAGACAGAAATTGTTAATTGCCGCAGTATATAATGATATAGTAATTGACTTTTCATATAACATAGAAACTCATAATGGCTGTGAATTTTATTTGGTAAAGTAAGTGATTCCGATAGAAATCTGCTAGTATAATCAAATCCCGACCAATTTCGTTCTGTTGTGTTTTTTTTTTGCTCCGAAATTCACTCAGGGTAATATTACCATTATTAACCTACCGTAAACGGCATTAGAATTTACTAAGTCCCGATCTAAAGTGGTAGAAAAAGAGAGACAATATTAAGTTGTGCCATAATTATTTCCACCTGAGATTTGACATAGAAAGCCATCAAGGGGCAAAATGCGGTTGAAATAATTAGAATAGCCGGCTTCTTTAACTCGATCTGTATCTAAATAGAAAGATTAAGGCAGCTAAAAAAAACCTGTAACAGCCAATGACAATAGTATCCAATTTTTTCTCTCAATGCTTTTATCTAAAAAAAAAAGGTAGAAATCGCAAAATTGCCATCGTACGTAGGTCACAATGTAGGTAAAGATGGTAATTTTAAATTTTGTAAATGGAACGAAACTTTCTGCCATCTACCATTTAATTTCTAACATTATTGCTCTTTTATCTTCATGACATCAGTCGTTATTGGTCAGACATTTTTAATGGTTTGTACAATAGTGTTTTTCTATTAAATAGTGGTAAGCCCCTTTTCCCTCTTTCGTCGAAAAACCCCACAAAAAAAACAGAAATCTTTCGATCCACACGCAGAGAAAAAATAGTAAATTTAACTATTTTGTAATGGGGAATCGTGACTATGACTAAAATAGTTAATTTCAATTATAAAAATAGCCGAAATCGCATATTTTCACAAAAAAATTAATTAAGTAGTAAAATTTACTATTTTGTGGTTAAATTGACAATTTTTGTGATTGAAATTAACATTTCCCGATTGCCCATTATAAAATAGTTAGATTTACTATTCAATTTCTCTGTGGCAGCATTCAAAAATACATTTATTCAAAATTTCCCTATGTGATTTCTATGGGCTTGGGGGAGGGAGGGGTGGTCACTAATTTCTTTGTTTCACATTAAAATCAAAACAATTAAAATAGATTATTTTTGAAGTATGGCACGTATGTGCCACTAGAAGTATATGTTATTTAGTGGCAGATACAGCCATATCTCAAAAACGCTAGTTGGGTTACGTAGACGTAATTTTACTTGCTTTTAAATCGATTCCGGATCAGTTCATGGATGTCAAAATTTCATTGATGCAAATGAAAGTGAATTTGAAAATCATAATCAAATTACCTACAATAATGTACAATTTTCAGTTTATTAATTGTAACGGTGCACACGAATAAATCACTTTCATTTTTACTATATGTACTATTACAGAAATTTGAACAAATTTTATATTTTGTGACTTGATAGTCACGAACGGATATTCTAATTCGAGTGGATTTCGAATATTTTCAAAAAAATGGACGTGTGAACAAGGCGTTGGCCAACGGTTTATTGTCTATCGTTACTTGAACAATGAACAATTGTCGTAATTAAATGAGAGTAGTGTGCATTTATGCTGTAAATTAATTATCGACAGCATACTAAAAAATAAATTAACGAGACCAGTAGCAAAAGTGGTAGTATAAAAATCATAGACATGACGGTAATTATGTTTATGGTGAAATTTTAAACGCAAATTGCCATAACGAACAGGCAAATGATTTTCTTATTAATCATAAGCGATAATACACCTTTATCGTTACGCTATCGAGGCGAACTAACCAAATCAGACTGATAACTTAACAATATTTTTTTTGTTGTTTTTGCTAACCGTGATTTGTTTACGGTGCGGTGTTAACTAAACTTGAGCATAAAGAAAGTTACAAATAGAAAATTTTATGTTCCTTATATATTGAATTTAATTTTCTTACATGAGCGAGGGTTTCCTCTGCTACAAACTTGATAAAAAATAAGTTCCGAATTTAAAAAAAGCATTGAAATTTGAGAAAAACAAACAGATCAGTTGGTCGTGGAACCTAATCAAGAAAATTTTATATAATTAAAATAATTCGCTTATAGTCTCCACCGGTAACGAATGCGAATGGGAAAGAAAGATCGATTGCTAGCCAAATTAGCACCACTTTTACTCTTTATATGTCCGTCTATAGCACAAAAATTGCACACATGATTTATATACAAATGCCATACCAAAACTAAACATTTGACAGATCTCTATTTTGTTAATTTTGGTGACTTAAGTGCAGTTAAAACGGACAGACTGTCGTGATTATGTAAAATTTTCCAATTTTTACCTGTGATTTATTTGATCTCATCCACTGTTATAAGCTGTTATCATCGTTGTTTACTACTGATATTCACGTTATGCAAAATGTCATTTGTGAATTTTTGTTAAATATACAAGGGTATTAAAAATCAGTAGGCATTTTAGAAAGGTTAATAAATTATAAGCTTACTAGCTTGCATACCCGTCGTTGCCGGGTTAAGTTTTTTCAAAATTTTTTTTTGATGGTCTATGTTGGAGCTAAACTTCAGGCCAATCGGCTCGGTAGTTTCCCCGCGAAAGGGTAACATAGAGGAAGAGCTAAGTTTCGAGATCACTTTACTCCCTCCCCTTACTCCCCCACCTCTCGGGCTACTTTTTAATGGGTCTATGTTGGGGCTGGACCCCCGACGCACATCTATGCCAAACTTCAGGCCAATCAGTTCAGTAGTTTCCCCGCGAAAGAGCAACATAGAGGGAAAACTAAGTTTCGAAATCACTTTACCCCCTCCCCTTACTCCCTCCACCCCTCGCGGTTCAGCCGATTTTGCGTGCAAGAGGAACAGACAGACAGACAGACAGACAGACACCAACTCATTTTTATATATTAGTATGATAAGCGAAATACTACTATTATTATATTAGATTCTTGCTATTTTGAACTTTAAATAACCGTTGTTAGAAGAAAAATATCAGTTAAACACATTTATGATTAAAATAGTCTCGAGAATTAAATCTAAGAGAAGCTACAATTGAAACACTCGGAATAATGGAGTAAAATTCATCGACTGGTGTACGCAATTGACTTCCTGCAGGAAAACTTAGCCTATGCTAGGCGCACGTTTACCTGTGCTAAGAAAAGTGAAAATGTATCAACCTGTGGCAGGAGAAATACAAAAATTAAACCTGCAGCAAGCCAAGAAGGGCTTAAGGAGCTCCAAGGGTTGACAGGTATTTCAAGGATGTAATGCCATGTAATGGAAAACTTCGTCTGCCTGCTGCAGACCAGAGTTGACTTGTTACAAATAGAAAATTTACAAATGGAAAATTTTATGTTCCTTATACATTTTATGTTCCTTAGATCGTATATTTGCGACAAATGGTTTGCATGGTATGTATTTGAAAAAAAACTGTTTTCGGATACAGCGGGAAAATCGGGAATAACAAAGAACTAAGTTTCTCGGAGAGTTTTTAGGCTTTATGTTCCAAATATAACAGTTTTCACATTATTTTGCAGATAAATTTATTATTTTTGCACACCAAAATGACTGTTATGCAATTCAACTTCACCCTTTTAAAAAATTATTGCAATTTCACTGAAAACCTTGTAGCGCCTAGCAAGTAAATTTGACATCTGACAAGAACAAAAAAAACCATGAAAATCGGTGAATAGGGAAATAGTTTGTCGTGAAAATTTTCTGTAGTGTGAAAAACATCTCAAACATGTTTCACTTTGGACGAATTTATTTTAAATTCCTATTAAAAAAAACTCTTATTACGATCAACTTAAGCTGACAAAGTAATTTTATTACTTTTACAATGTTGTAATATGAATTTTGAAGACGAAATAAGTGCATGGACTTTTCAAGTAAAACTTTTGATTAGAAAATGTGTTTATTTTACGAGTTAATCGCTAAACATGTTTAAATTAATTACATTTGACCATGGATTAAAATACCAACAAAACCAGAAAATCCTTTCACTTGCACTTGTAAAATTTGAAATTGGCAGACAGTGACAATCACTATCGAACAGTCACCAGATATGATATATTGGTCGACGCGACGATTTCATGAAAATCTCAGTTGGGAAGAATCACAACTGCTGTGATTTTGCTGATGATGGAGTTTCGATTACTTCTTCTATAAAATCTATCCATAAGATTGTCATTGGTGTAATTTAATTCACCAATAACCCGTTTTTGTGCACGACGTTAACAGCAATTTCTAATTTTCAGCGGATCACGCATGCATGATCTGGCCACAATTTCTATATGATTTGGCTAGCTTAGAAGTATCGAGAAGATTGAATTTAATGATGGCATCCACATCCACTTGGTATATCTACATTCATTTATCAACAGATACTTATTTTTTCATTATGTTTTCAATAAAGCGCAATTCTTTCCTATAAAATAAGATCTGGAACTATGGACGAAAGATATTGAAGAGGTTCGGACATTGCTTTTAACAGAGCTGGCTTCTTGTTTGCCATAGTTTTGATTTTAAGACTTCTTCATTGAACCGGTTAATCTGCGAAACAAACAAGATTTAAGATCGAAGAATCCCACCTCCTCCCTAACCGCCATTGAATCGACCATCAACTCTACTTTATGCAAACGGAAATCAAGTGGTTTGAAATTTAGAACAGAGAGCAGAGCTGCGTCGTGTACTCGTGCTTATTTCAGTTGATCTATAACGGGACAGATTTCGCGGTTAAGTCGGATCAATGGTAAATTACCAATTCCACGATGGATAAATTCATGTGGTCCACCATCTACCAATATGGTCATCATTTGTGTCAGACAAAGCCAAACCTAGTTTAATCCGGTCAGATTAACATGTTCCATAATTTAAAGGTATTAAGATAAGCAAATTTATATACCTATTGGTACGGTGCTGAAGTCAAACGGTCATTTGGACGCCACACGCAGATACCCTTGAGCAAAAGAAAGGTCTACAGTTTTCGAGCAGCGAAACATAATGATCTTGTTAAGTGTTGAAAGGATCCTCCAATGTCATATGCCGAAATGAGATCAAATTCTTTTTCAGTGGTTTTTTTATTATTTGTGTATATTTACATAACTATGTAAATCTACTCGAATATACTCTTCAATTGCCGTCGACTTGCGAACGATGTAATTGGCTTGCTGCAGGAAAATTTAGCTTATGCTAGGCGCGCGTTCACCTGCGTTAGGAAAAGTAAAAATGTGTCAACCTCTGACAGGAGAAATACAAAAATTAAACCTGCAGCAAGTAAAGTGGGCAATAAGAAGCTGCAGGTGTTGACCTGAGGTAGGTTTTTCGAGAATGTAATGTGACATACTTAATAACTCCGTCTGCCTGCTACAGGCCAGAGTTGACTTGTCAAAAAGTTAACTTGGATCAACTTTATCTGAGTGTAACTCCATGTTCTGTCCATCTCGAGATTTTAATTTGACGTAGCGAACCAAATATCTCAATATTTTGCTTAAAGCGTCATCCCAGAAAAATTCCGTCCTAAGGGTCACCTAAGGGTCAGTCGACATTAGGCGTTTTCCATTGGCCTTGGAGTAGCACTCCAGGCGTAATTAAATTCAAACATTTCCGCGAGATGGTACTTCTCTTATGCAGAACATGTAAGGACTAAATTTCCATATAAATCTTGAGTTGTAATATTGTTTTATTTAAACAGCGTCTCGATTTGATATGAATAGGATTTTTTTTATGGCCTGCAATTGAAGCGTTAAAAGCTAGAGTGGAACAACCCACATAATAGAGTTTTTGAAGCTTTTCCACTTTTGTACTATTATTGACTGTAAATTTTTGGAAAAAAAATGTCTGTGGACTTTATTACTCAATGTTGAAACGTTTTTTGGTGCATCCAAACATTTTTATCTAAAAACTCACTCGCAATAGTGATTCAAACACAAAAAAATTCACGATTTCGACACTCTAGCTTTTAACGCCTCAATTGAAATGTCTCGTGGAGACAGCATTTGTCAGAATTTTTTGATGTCTTGAGTAAAAATGTTTGGAAAAAATATTAAAAAAAATGATTTGTTAACATTTTTCAGGATCGGTAAACCTTATAAACTAGGCAAACGTTCTAAAATTACCAGATATTCGTATCCATATTAAGCTGAATTACGTAAAACTCTATTTTTTACAGATATAAAACTATTCACATGTAAGTTCTGTCAGATGAAGACACCATGGTGAATCTCTTAACTTGTTAAAATCGAAACTCACCAAAACCTCGTACGGCTGTCCGTCCATAAAATTCGTCACGCCAATTTTCGGCCTTTCAAATACACTCCGCCCCCCCTACGTCGAGATTTTTCACAATTTTTTGTATGGAGTTTAGTACCGAAGTTACACGACCGCAGATATCCCCCTCCCTAAAAGTGTGACGTATTTTATGGTCCAAAAATACGAAATTCTTTCACAATCTACGGATTACAAATTAAAGGATCTCTTAACATCTGTTATCCAGAATAGGAGGGGCCAATCTCCATGTTGAAAGTAAAATTTGATTTTTAGCAAAAATCTTCAATGCAATTTTTGAGATAAAACAGAAATTATGTATGAACTAATAATTTCTATTTTGTCTCAATAAAAAAAGAAATCGAAATTTTCAGTTTTTGCTTATTACTATAACAATAAGAAAAAAAAGAAACGAAATCCGCTATAGAAAACAATGTTTTTCTCATGTTATTAGTTGAAAATAAATTAAATACGCATGATTACAATTGTTTAATAAAGTCGAACATTTATACAAACAAGTGTATCTTTTTTATTCGTAACAATTATTTGTTAATAGAAAATATGAATTGTAAAATTAGAAATTCAACAAAATTCTGTGACTTTACCCTTTTTTGTGTTGCAAATTGTTTTTTTCAAAAGTATTTCGAGTCAATTTGCATATTCACATCATGAAAGAAACTTGAGACTGGAATGGATCTGATTGAGATCTTCATTTTGGCTTAAATCAATAAATTTTCTTTTGAATGTATTCCGACTGGAATGTTTATTTATTTGTTTAGAGCTAGTAAAGTTTTGAAAATTACTGTTGAATGGCGGCCATTGATCGAATTCGTGAACAGTTAAATTTAATACAAAACCAAGTGAATTCACTCGAAATGTTGGTAAAGTTCAACAAAATTAACGGAAGTTTATGAAACGCTAACAAAAAAAAATATTATTATGAAAAATCACAATGAAAAAGCTCATCTGTCAAAAATAAATTGGCCAGGCAATCGGAAGATTAACACATTTCTCTCGAAAACGTTTTTCTCCATCGATGTTTGTTGCAGCAACGAAATGGCTTCATCCGGTTTTTAGATTCGCAGAAAAAAATGTCTAAACGAAACTAATTATTTTTACACAGAATGAATTATATTTTCTATGTATGCCTACCTAAATTTCAAGGGAATATTTCGTTTCGTTGTGTATTTCGGATTTATGAAAAATTTCAAACAAAATGGACGAATGTTTGATGAGAAAATTTCACTACTGCAAAAAAAAGAACGACGCACGAACGACGAATGCTGGACAAACTAAATTATAATTTGACACAGTTCCAATTGCTACCGCAACTACTATCAACAATGAGCTGATTTGTCTGAATTTTATACGATGAATCTATTGTTTTATTGTTTAGCATCTATCCAACAAGATAAGTTTGAATATGCATGACCGTGTTGCGAGAAAGTAGTGTAATTAAAAATACCCCGAGATACTTTAGAGATATTTAGATAAGTTGGATCTTACACAACTTCACACTTCATAAGCCTGCCTACTGGATAGTGAACTTAACGTGATTTACTTGCTGAAAAGTTTCCTCAAATCGTGTTATGAAAGATCAAAGTTTAATCTTGGCGAAATTCCTGCGGTGCATTTTGACGTTTGTTTGCAAAACTAATATTTTAAATAAAGTCAATTGTTGATAAAATCTCATATTTGTTTGATGTGCTGCTTTTGTTTCATGAAATACGAAAGTTGCACATTGTATTAATGACAATAACAAACATTTGTGTTTTTCAAATTCATCAATAAAACCTACTCGCAGAGAAAAAAATTGTGAATCCAACTATTTTACAAGGGGGAATCGTGATTACTTCTGAAATAATTAATTTCAATTGCAAAAATAGTCAATTTAACCACAAAATAGTGAATTTTACCAAAAAATTGTAAATTTTACTCCCAAATTGTTAATTCTACCCCAAAATCGTAAATTTTGCTAGTAAGCAGTGTTGGGGCCAGATAATTATTTTTTTATCTAGATAAAGATAAAGATAAATGCTCGTAATGTTTATCTAGATAAGATAATAGATAATGAAAATATGAAAGATAATAGATAAGATAAGATAAAAAGCCAAATTATCTAGATAATTTTTAGATAAATATTTATTTTGACATTGCACAAAATTCAAAATTACGTACTAAAAAAAATAGCACAAAATTTTTTGCTTTTCTTGATTTCCAATTTAAATATAATAAGAAACGAAATAATAATAAAAGAAAACGGATAAGAAACGTTATCGTAACGTAACGAAATAACGAAATGATTTTCGGGCTTTTTCTTCAAAATTACGTTATAATGAACGTTATAGAAATTCAATTCCGTTACCATTACGAAAAACGAAAAAAATATTACGCTTTTTCGTTGTTTATTAGTATTTCCTTGTTTTGTTCAGTATTATTTTTTGTGAAATTTCCCACAAAAGTTCATCAAGTATAACCCCACAGACATAAAATATAATCAAAAATATTGGAGTAGTATTTTTAATCGTATTTTGATTCTAAATCGGATTTTGTTTTGGCCAGATTCACTCTATTTCTGGAGATACGAAAATGGAAATCTTCTAAGCAAGTTTTTTGGTAGCGAAAAGATTTTCTTTTTAGTAACTCCAGAAGTAGAGCGAAATTCTATAAAAAAATTCTATATCTTTGATATCAAAATCACGCTTTTGTGGAGACAGTTTTTTTTAATGAACAAAACTTTTGTGTGATTTTTTGTCTTTTGTATTTTTTATTGATTTTTTAACTTAATAATCACATTTTTTTTCCGTTTTTATTTGTATTTTCTTTTTGCTGAGTTTTATTATTTGTTATACAATTTATTTTTATGGAAACTGAACTGAATTACTTTGTGATAAACTATTATTACAGTGCGTTTTTTTGTTTTCAGTTTCAATACAATGTGTAACGGAATAATAACATTATAACGTAACGAAATTAAGTTTTTTATCGATACAAAACGAAATAACGTCACGAAATATAAGTTTAATTTTGCTACGTAAGGAAATTTATAACGTTATGATTTTTTATTTCGTTCATAGCCCGGTTTACACTTGGCAACAGTTACTGGCAGAACTTTTTTTTTATGGACAAGAGAAGAGAGGCGAGGGAAAGAGTGACACTTCGCTTCCTTGTCCGTAAACAAAAATTGTTGCCAAGTATAAAACTGTTCCTAAAAAAAGTTTTTAGGTTTTCAAAAGTATGCAGAAAACAATTTCGTTTCAGCATTTTTTCAGATTTAATTTTTTGATTTTCGGTGGTAACGATTATCTCTAGATAAATGGGATTTTCCTTTATCTAGATAAGATAAAGATAACTTTTTTGGGGTGTTATCTAGATAAGATAAAGATAACATTTTTTTTTATCTAGATGATTATCTAGATAATTATTATCTAGATAACCCCAACCATAAACAAATTATATAAAGACTGTTTTTTTCTAACAACTCATCTTAGTGCAAAACCGAAATTCAAAATAATACCCCATCGTGACGTAGCAGCTGCCGACTAGCCACAAGCAGCCACAAGCAGCCGTGGTGATCGCCTATACATGCCGCTGCTTACATTCGCCCTTTGTTAAAACCAGTTTTCGTTTCTAGTTCGTTTCTAGTTCGTTTTATTCTCGTTGAATTCTTATCTAAGTGAGACGAAGCGGGGGCAAGTGTGTTTGGTGTTTTTTTTTGTGTGTTTGTATTTTGTGTGTGTGTTTTTTTGTGTGGGCGTATTTTTTCCTTCCGCAGATTTTCGATTTGAATATTTTGATTTTTAACAATAAATATGTGACATGAGAAAATTTTTAGTTTCTGTGTTAATTCAAAATTTATTTTGAACTTTAAACGTTAAAATAATCATCAAACTAAAAATTTTATCTTGTTATATTTTGTTCATATTTTTAAATTGCTTTGAGAATGTAAGTTTCAAGTTTTATCAAATTTCCACAGAATTGTAGTTTGATAAAGCAAGTAAATGTATTTTATTTAAACAATTTAAAGTATGATTTAAACAATTCAAAAAAGAGATATGAGCATCACATGACTTTCTTCTGCAATATTTAAATTTTCCGAAAAAATATGTGAAAAATAATGTTTTTCAAATTATCTCATGAACCGTTAGAGATATGTAAAAACTTCATACTCGACTTAAATGGAGCTTGAAAGTCACCTTTGTTTTTTTTTTAACTTTTTTCATTTGGATGTAGTTAGGGACCTAAAAAAATATACCCGTATTTTTTTGTTTCTGGGAATAAATTCCAGTAGGAGGAGAGGAGGGGGTCAAAGTCGGCGAAAACTCGAAATCACAAAAACTTTAAAAATTTGTATCGAAATAACCGATTGAGATGATATTGAACATTTGGGAAAGGTAATTCCTTGTGACAAAAAAAAAATTTTTTACTTCATCTCCCTCCCCCTCACCTTCATATTGTAAAATTCAATTTAGTGACGAAATTTAAAATATCTCAAGAAAAACAGCAACAACTTCAAAGAAGGTTTAAAAGTGTCAAAATACTTCCAGAAACTCAAAATTTTCACAGATTTATTCCAGACGGAAACTTTCTCAAAGAGAAAAAAACTTTCTTTTAAATGAATTTCTAATTAATTTTAAACTCCTAAATCTTTTGAGTTAATATTATGTACAGAAAACAAAAACCAATCGAAAATCAGTAAAATATATACAATTTTCATGTATTCGATTTTTTTTTTGATTTTTTTTTAAATAACGCATTTAGGCCCAAATTTTATTTATATTGCCACTAAATTGAATTTTACAATATGACGGTGGGGGGAAGGGAGAGGAAGTCAAAAAATATTTTTTTGTGACAAGGAATTACCTTTCCAAAATGTTCAATATCATTTCAATCGGTTAAGCCGTCACAAATTTTTAAAGTTTTTGTGATTTCTAGTTTTCGCCGACTTTGACCCCCTCCCCTCCGCCGACCGGACCAAACAAAAAAATACGGGTAATTTTTTTTAGATCCCTAACAATATCCAATCGAGCAAAGTTAAGAAATCGAACTTAACTGTAAACGAGAGTATGAATTGAGGTGGAGTTCACCTAAAATTAAAAATGTGGGCAATATTATTTCCTTTAATTTTGATTATATGCATTTTTTCTCACAAGCGCAGTGTTCGAGAAATTTGTATTTAAGAAAAATTGTATGGGAGGTAACCGTTGTAGCTAGCGGTACTTTCCCAAAAGTTGATAGAAAACTACGATTTCGGTAAAACTTCGTGTTGATCAGAGAGTTTGAAAATGAATTGAATGTTTTTCTTCGACCAAGCGACATGCTCCGCTGTTCGTGTGCGCTGCCGACCGCTTGCATATCTGCTGCTTTGGGGTATTATTTTTCAAAGCTGAGTTGTTAGAGAAAAACAGTCTTTATATAATTTGTTTATGCCCCAACACTGCTAGTAAGTAGCGAATTTTTTTATAAAAAAATATCCAATGTTGACTGTTTTTAACTATACTCTATATATACTAAATCTAATATACTAAATCTAATATACCTACTTCTATATGATTATTAGATTTAGTATACCGTTTGTAAAGCATCGAACCAATTGTCGGATACAAAAAAACTACAGCAGAGTATTTGGTATGACAAAAGATTTTAATTTCGCATGTTCGTTTGCCCGTCCGTCTGTCCATCTGTCTGTCCGTCCGTCTGTCCGTCTATCCGTTCGTCCGCCTTTATGTGAACACCATAAATTTCGAAAGGATCGAGCTAGCGACTTGAACTTTTGTACAGTTGTGTTTCTTGTAAATAGCAAGGCTAACTTCTTGAATGGGCAAAATCTGACCATTCCTTCCCTCCTCCCCCATACAAACCAAACAGTTTTTTCCACTTCCTGGAAAACGGTGAGTCATATTGAGAAAACTTATTAAGGTAAAATGTGTTTAGAATGGGATTTTACATCACCCATCCAAACATCAAGATTCAATCGGACTGTTCCTTCCCCTCGTCCAGAGCTCAATGCGCGCCAATTCGCACGTTTTTTTAGAATTTATCAAATTCTTTTTTTCATTGAATATTTAAGTACTTTCCAACTCAAAGAAAGTAAAAAAAACAATTGCACTGATTTTCTATATTGCTATGTTTATATCCGTATGGTGAAACCCCATACGAACGAAAACGTTTTTTGCAAATATCTCAAAAACGGTGCATCTTATCAAAAAAGTGCGAGAACAAAAGTTATTTAGGATATGATTCTACATAAAACTTCCATACATCAAAATCCGATTCGAATAAATTTTAAAAAACCTTATTAAAAAGTTTGACTTCAAAGTGGAATTTTGATACAACTGTTCGCCGTTCAATCAAACTTCGAACAATGCCATATCACCATAAGGGTTTTCAATAATTGCCAGATTAACAATTATAGCTTTTGTTATGTTTTTAATTAATTTTTTATATGCAGGCATTTTTATTCAATGACATTTTAGATTTAAAAGATATATTCAAAAATACCTTTGATTCCCTAGCAATAATTTTGCTTAAATATGATTTTCTAATATTTCTATTAATTTGGTCATTACAAAAAAAAAATAGCAACTAACTCTCAATTTCTTACCACTTTGAATCAACAACATTTAAAATTAGCCAAAAAACATTTCACTTCTTGAACAGTTTGATTGTAAACAGTTTATCGAACCGACTTTCGATAATTCGGATAAGATCATCTATCATTGCAGATGAAAACAGCAAAAGCGAAAAAAATTAACGCATTTAAAATTTTATCGAAAACTGGCAACTGAATGAAATAATCAAAATTATGATTGAGAGTTCATTTACAATTATCCACGTCTCCCGTCGATATGAAGCCGCCGCGTCGTGATGATGTATGCTTTTGGTCATATAAGTGACGCGTCTTTCATACGAGGAGAGTTGATTCTATCGATGGTTCATCGGTGATAATCATCGGTGATCAACAAGTGAGTCTGACCGTTTTTTTTTCATGATTTAAACGTATGTGAATTCACGAATAAATACTCCGATTGTAATACAAGCCGTACTCAGGTATCCATAGATAAGCATTTCTTGGATATTTCTTCGTTTTTAGAAGCGAAAATTGCGAATACAGATTTCTGGTCGCGCAAATGACCTGCTTTCTCTTTTCTCATGTTGAAGTGAATGATCAGCCTTAGCGCAATTTCATAAAAAAAAGTCATCTGCAGCGGCACATTGGTAGCAAAGTGATATAGACGACAATTAATTGAACAACATTGCGATAGATGATATCCAAATCGAAAACATTCTGTTCAATGAATGATGCAAATTTTTTAGATTAACTCGGATAGTCTAAAAAAATTATATAAAATATGTGCATATATCTTGTGATAGAAGTCAAATTCTATCATACTAATATATAAAATTGGGTTGGTGTCTGTCTGTTCCTCTTTCACGCGAAAACGGCTGAACCTATTGACTTGAAATTTGGCATGAGTGTCTGTGGTAGTTCTGGTTCCAACATAGGCATACGGAAAAGTAGCGCGACGGGTGGGGGGAGTAAGGGTAGGGGGTAAAGTGATTTCGAAACTTAGTTTTTGCGCTGTTACTCTTTCGCGGGGAAATTACTGAACCGATTGGCCTGAAATTTGGCATAGATGTTCGTCGAGGGTGCAGCCCCGACATAGACCCATTAAAAAGTAGCATGAGAGGTGGGGGAGTAAGGGGAGGGAGTAAAGTGATCTCGAAACTTAGCTCTTCCTCTATGTTACCCTTTCGCGGGGAAACTACCGAGCCGATTGGCCTGAAGTTTAGCTCCAACATAGACCATAATAACAAAAAAAAATGAAAAAAACTTAACCCGGCTACGACGGGTATGCAAGCTAGTATGTCATAAAACTGTAAAGTGTTCAATCTATAATATTTTTGTTGCAGAAATGCAAAGTTTAAATAAAAGAAGAAATTGAAAAAAAACTTTAAGCGTTTAATTCAAAGTGAAGATTTATGCCCTAAACACATGTGCAGATTTTCTGCATGCATGCATATCTGCAGCTAAGACACATGAGCAGATTTTTTTGACATTTAATCGCATCGGCTGCTGTCAACAATGAAAAAAGAATTGGCCAATTTTTATATTGGAAATGGATGGATCACCTCATGTTCCTGAAAGACGTAGATAACGTCAATACAAAGTATTGAATATTTTCTACTGGACTTTCCTTTTCCTTTTCTTTCCTTTTCCACTGTATACGAATCTAGTCCATAGTCTCTTCGCTAACAGTCGATTTTGCCAAGCACCAAAAAAGAATCCTCGGTTGGCATCACTAAATCTGCGCAGAGAAATTAGAAATAGAGATATGGTGCAGCTCTGCGCTGCATGCAGAATTTACGTGTGGGCTCCTTCATATAAACCTGTGTATTCTAACTGCGCTGCATGCAAAATTCTGCACATGTGTCTCCGGCATTTGAGATACCATGCAGCTCTGCGCTGCATGCAGAATTTACATGTGTTCCACTTCATATAAACGAGTGTATTTAAATTCCGCTGCATGCAGAATTCTGCACATGTGTTTAGGGCATAAGGATCATGCGATTGACAGTAAATAGTCAGCACTTTAGGAACTCTCCAAAAAATAAACGAACGAAATTCAAAGTTTTCAAAATGTTGAATATGCCCTGACTGGCATCTAAAAAGCATAAAAATCCATTAGTAACAGAAAATTAAACGTGTGTGTCGGCGCTAACTTTTTTAGTGTTACAAAATTGACAATTTTTAGCCAACATGAGTTTTTGTTATTTTGACATTAAATCCTGTAAACTTCGCGTAGTTTTGACATTAAAAATTTGATAGAGCACAAAGTTATGTAAAAATCACAAGCAAAATATTTTTCAAAATGTCAAATTCACATGATTTAGGCCCGTTTGCATATACTGTTCTTAAAAAATTAGGTTGTGCTTAGCCTACTTAATTCTTAGAAATTCAGCTACTTAAATAAATTTAAGTTGAACATAGGTTGCTAAGTTACGTTGGTGCAAACTGCACTTAATGTCGTAAAAACACGAAAAGTAGTTCAGGCTAAGTCCAATTTACATTACTGGCTATAGTCTGGATAATAATTTGTTGGTATACAAGTTTTGTGGCCAGTAATATACATCCGGCTTTAACCTATAGTTTACAATCTGCCATTTTGTTCAGAAATTACATCATATAAATTTTCGTATTTTCATACTCCCTTCCTATGTTCCTTTAGAAATTTTAGAATTTACGGAAATTTCTGCGCCTCAGGCAAATAACCACCGCAAATATTTACAATACTTTCCCTCTATAGCAAATAACATGTTAAAAAGATCCAAGAAATCAAATTTTTTAATTATTAAATTATTTATGTATGTTAAAAATATATCTGCGTTATGTTGATAAACATTTCCCTGGAATATTAATTTCAAGGTTCGATAATAGAAAACCTAAACTTTTGCTTATATAAATCTTTTAATTTGCGTGCGATGTCAACGAATTTCATTCGTAATTTTCAAACATAACAAATTTTTAGCTACTATGTATATTAAAGTACCTAGCATTAAATTTATATTTAATTGTTATAAATTTAATGCCAGGTAAAAGAGTAGCGAATGATGATATTGAAGGCAAATTCGATTTACTTATGATTGTCTTAGCTTTACAGCTCTTTACGTGTCGGTCAATATTACATCAACACTCGATTTAGCAAAAAAAAGCTAACAATCTTACAAGGTTTTTTGCAAGGACAAACATAGCATAACATTAGCAAATAAACACAAAGTGCGATTATCCCAGATATTAAAGAGTCGCGTTTTGTCCGATAAATTGAATATATGTGTATTTCTTCAACATATGTAGATAATAATAAATCAATAGATGTTTAGTAAATTACCCTCGGCGTTCATCTTTGATGCGGCAAATTTACAAGCAATTGAATTTGTGCAAAATTGGTTTTCAAACCGAGTTTCATGGATTTGGTATAGAAATTATATTAAACGCGGCAATGGCCTACAGTTAGTGCAATTTAAGTTCATAGACACAGGAATTGCACGAAAGCTTAATGAAAAAAAAACCTTCCAAGCGTAACACATCGTCGTATCATAACTTCGATCATTTGAATCTTGGAATCTTACCACTTGCCAGATTATCGACAAATGCAACTAATTTTTTTTTGTTGTGTTTTTTAAGTTGTTGTTGTTATTTGTCTTTGTTTTCATTAATTACATTTACGTAATACCGGAGCTGGACGCTTTGTTTTCATTTTTTTTTCTTTCTTCGGTCATTTTTATTAATTCGCGACACCATCGCCACTCTGAGGATCAGTTGTTAATATTTGATTGAATTGTCGCGTAAATCTTGTAAACCTTTTCGGTTTCCTCATTTTTATAACAAAAAATTAATCACTTGGAAAAAGTGAAAATTGTCAAAGTTACGAACTGATGAAGCGAAAATTTCAGCATTTTTTTTTACATTTCTTTATTTCTATTTTATTTTATTTTTTTCATTTGAATCTGATTATAATTTTGATTGACATTATTATTTGATTAAGATGGCGATTTGATAATAAATCAAGTTGGGGATATTCTTCCGGATTTATGCACTTTGAAATACATATATATTTGAAAATGAAAGTAAAATTGGACTTATTTAAATAGGTTTACGTGATAACAAGCTGCACATTACGTAATTAAGTTTTAATTCGATTTTTTCTGTGATGTAAATTATCTTTACACGCGCATTTTAGTGAAATTCATTTAAATGAGAATAGATTTCTTTAAAAAAAATCAATCTTATTCAATTTTTCTTTGAACTTTTGCAATTAGGTAATTTAGTTCGAATCATTTTTTTTTCTTTTCACATTTTTAAAATAAAACCTAAAAAGGTTGTTCTATGTGGCAGATTTTTTGAAATAAAGTAATTTACAAGATTTCCAATGTGACTAAACAAACCGAAATTGTATGCCCTTAACAAAAAAATTAATTAAACAATTGCACAATAATGGAATTGTTATGCTAATGTATACCAATTGTGTTTTTGTGCAATTGTTTAATTAATTTTAATCACTAATATAAACTAAATCAGTGTTTAACTTTCAAAGTAGGTTAGGTTAGGTTCGGTAGCGGCCTGCTAGATTACAGGGCCTCGCAAAGACCGCTAGGGTCCATAGCGCTACCACAATGGATGCCTAAGTCCTACTTTTCGTTATGGCTATGTCCTAGTGAGTTCAAAGACTCCCGTAGCCAGCGCGAAGTTCAAGAGTTTTTTCAGGTCCAAATTGGAGGCTACCTCTAGGCTTCCAAGCGAGTGCCTTGCTCTTGCCAACGCAGGGCATTCACATAATAAATGTTCTAGGGTTTCTGCTGTTCCGGGCTCCTTGCAGCTCCTGCAAAGGTTATGCTACATTTACACGAATGACAAATTTGTCATTTTTTTCTTGTCATTATGTTAATTCCCATGTAAATGGCATAATTTTTGTAATTTTTTCTGTCAGAAAATGTCAATCTCTCATAAAAGAATGAACTTGTCCATTCTTTTATGCCAGATTGTCATTCGTACAAACGCAATATTAGTTATGACAAAAGTTGAATACTAAAGTTGTCATAACTAATATTGCGTTTGCACGAATGACAATCTGGCATAAAAGAATGGACAAGTTCATTCTTTTATGAGAGATTGACATTTTCTGACAGAAAAAATTACAAAAATTATGCCATTTACACGGGAATTAACATAATGACAAGAAAAAAATGACAAATTTGTCATTCGTGTAAATGTAGCATTAGAGTCCACTAGGCCCAACCGGAAAGCGTGTTCGCCTATAAGAACGTGTCCTGTATAAATTCCTACCAGTGTCCGACATCGAGCTCGTGGCAGCTGTAGGAGACTACTGGTCTTTTTAAGATTGCGTGATTTCCACATAATTTTGGTTATTTTACAGGTTTCGATCTCAGCCCACCTCCTTGCCGCTGTTTCCTTTGTGGGGTTATCAATGGAGGATTTGGCGTATTTTAGGGGGAGCGGTATTGTCTCTGCTCTGCTCAGATCTATATTTGCTCCTTCGTTAGCGAGTATGTCTGCTGCCTCATTTCCGACAATGCCCTTGTGCCCAGGGACCCAGCATACCCGTACTCTTCTGTTAGAGCTTAGAGCAGGCATCATCAGCTAGTGGCTCGGCTGGCTCATCACACAGATTGACTTTAACAGCGTAGTCCCTATAATCGACCTTTTATTGTGTGCTGTAATACTTGTGTGTGCGGCTTCGGATCGCAGGAATAAAACGAATCGTGCTTTGAGTTTGAATCGGTGCTTATTAGCATGACGCATTTCATTTTAAATCAGTTCGTGTCAAGCCATTGCCGTGGAAGGTTGTGTTTCATTGAACTGTATTTTTATTTGTAGTGGTTATAAATTTTGATTGTAAAGCAAGCGACAGTTACTTTGATGACCCCTGTCTTAGAGTTTGGGGGGTCCTGAAGCATTCAAGTACTGTTTTTGATTTGAATTCACGTGCAGCCAGTGCTTTAATTCCTGACTGGCTTCAAAATAAAACCAGTAATTTTTTTTAAATGTTTTTCAGTGTCATTGAATAAATGTTGAGAAGAGGCAGTAGGACGAAATATTTTGAAAATATGAAATTGTGGATCTCAAACTTTTGGTGATTGAGATCTTTAATAGAGTACCTCGCTCTACTTTGAGACCGATTTTGCTCTGAATCTGCCCTCGAACTCGTCACAAGTGTTCTGAGCTGCCAGTAAAATGAAAATTTGTTTGATACATTTTAAAACACGCAAAATATTTTAAAAACACGGCAGGAATTCTTCCAAAATATTCGCCTCAAGTGAAAATTAGGTGTTCCTCTAACACCACTTCATTCTCCCTATTCCACCCACCCCCACCCGACCAGTACCCACTTGACCAGAGTGACTCGGCATTAATCTAATTTCCCGATTTAGGTCATTTAGATCTCGGGAAGGTAATTAGGCGGATAGTAATTTAGGCAACAAAAATATTATTCAAAAGATTTAAATTTACGTATGTTGTGCTTGTTCACTTGTAAATGATCTCATTAAGAATCGATAAGTTAAAAAGTTTTGTCGAAAACTAATGAAGGCCATGCAACAATTTCGCTTTGATTAAAAGTCTGTACACATTTTCAGCCATTGCGGTTACTTTGAACGGTCGCACATTGATCATAACCAATTTTTAAAAAAAAATATATATTTACTTTGGTTTTATTTGTTCAACAACAACAATCTCAGGGTTGCTTTTCTTTTATCGTTCAATGGATTGTTGATTTTTTACGCCAGTTTCGTGGTTGGTTGAAAATATTGCGTTACACTAGCAGCCAGCGATATGTAATTACATTTTTTTTTTTTCAAAAAGTTGACTTTAATGTGTTGAGTTGTTATAACATGTGTTTTGTTTTGCGCAATTATGCCACCTGAAATAACAAATTTTCATCCACTAAAGTTTTCACGAGTTATTTTTTTTTGTATTAGGAGTTTGGGAATTGGAAAATTGCAATTTCTTGATTTGGAATTTAATTATATCGACTGTGTAATTTAAAAAAAATTGTTTTTCTGCATCATCAATTTTGGATGTGAACGCATTATTCTTTATTATTAATCACTTCGTATTTGCTGGGCGGGTATTTTTTTTTTAGTTTGGTGTTTTGTTTTATTTATGATCCGTCGTAGTTTATTTGAATTCTATTAGCAATCAAAATTTTTGTTAAAATATAAAAGTAAACAAGTAAACAAAACAATAAAAATGTAAAAATATGGCATAGTGGAATTTTATAGTAACGATTCCCAAAACATAGGGAGTTCGTACCGAAATAAAAAGAAGCTCTCCTAAAATTATGCCGTATTATTGCATTTTAATAGGAATCGCATCTATTTTATATTTTTTCGTAGATTGAAATTTTATTATAAACTAGGGGAATCGCCCCTGAGCGCTTCGCAGTTCAACCCCGTCCTCATCGGTATGCGGCTTCCTCCTATTTTCGTCCGTCGGCGTCGAGGACTACTCGTCCTCCGGTCTCACACTATGCTACGTGAAAAATTAAATATTTTTCAAAAGGATAAAGCAAAAAAACCAATTTATAAAATTTAATGAATATTTAGCCTTTCGATCTATATTTCTCTCTTTCTCCCTCGGCGCAACAACCGGTTTCCTGTCTTGGCCTCCCGCAGATCTATATTTGAATCTATTAAAAAGTATTTTTGGGAAAAAATTAACACGCAATCTGAAACCCTCTTCTTGGTAACAATGGGCTCGTCTGAAAATTTTATCCAAATCGGTTCCGTGGTTCTCGAGTTTCAAGCCAACAGACAGACAGACACGCAAGCCGTTTAAATAATAGATAAATTTTATTTTAAGAAAGCTGGAAAATACTTTAAAAAAACTACCAAATCTTTCGCTTCAACACAATTTTTTGTGATCTTGCCCCAAATTCCGTACCTTGGTAGATTTTATGATCTGTAACCTTAACATGCTCATTATCCATCCACCATAATAATCGTAACGTTGGAGCTTCTTAAGGTCTCAATTAAACGCGAGCAGATTTCAACCTAAATTTAATACTTTTTCGTATAGTAACATAAACACATTATAACCGAACATGTACAATCAGGCCGTGCAATATTTGGTCAATGTTGGCGCCGCGCATTACACTTTATCAGAAAAAAAAACTAAATAATCCACCACCCACAAAAAGAAGCGAACGTTGATTTTAGTTAATGTTTATGGTTATGTCCATTCATTTCTTATGCCAAGTAAATGCTTTCAACAAAATTTCATTCATAAAAATCATGAAACTGTAATGGAAATTCAAATTGGGCAACTTCATTGCGATTTACGAGAATATGCTATTAAAGAAAAGCATAAAGTTCGTTGCACGAGGTGCATGTACGCGAGGTTATGGACACTAAAAATGAGGCGCCAACGTGATCAACGTGCTGTGATCAATTTTCCAATCATTCTAACTGTTTATCAATGTTTAGGTACTCTAGTTATCTACGGTTGCACATATTTTGCTCTAATATTGATTCGGTGTGGCCATTCCTGATTTAGAGTGCGCTGCTTCAGGTGTGGTACTGCGTAATGTAACTTTTTTAATGAATCTAAACGAGTTAATGTTTGGCGCGCGATGAGGCTGATCTTAGCCACCGCGAGTGTGTCTTTCACTTTTTTGCCAACAATCGCCGAATCCCTGAGTATTTGCTTAGAACTACAGCAACCATATTTTTCTTGTGGGAATCCGGGACAAATTGTCGTTGGAGAACGGGGAGATTCTTCGAAATTTATTGTCAAAATTTTGAAAGCACGATCACAGGGAAGAGGGTTTGTTTTAGATCTTGTTTTTTTTTGTTTGTGATTATATTAAAAGTGTTAGTGGCCTTTAAAGTTTTTAAAATATAACAAAAATTGCGCCGCAAGCAAAACTTTTAGAAACAAGCATCCCACTATTACAAATTATTTTATAAAATGCGCCGCATGCGAATTTTTGGGAAGAAAAATGTGCTACAGGCAATAAGTTCTGAGGAAACTGCGTGCTACAGGCAATAAGTTCTGAGGAAACTGCGTTGCAGGCGAAAATCTTTGGGTTTCGAATATAATTTTTTCTAGATTGCATAGTTCTGGGTCAAAAGTTACAACCCCCTGAGCCTCGGCCATATCGAGACGCATGGTCATCATACTTGGACCATAAACTCAGGATTTAATTATTTGTACTTCTTTACTCATAAACAGAACTGCACTCATTTAGGTAAGGTTACAAGGGCGGAAGCGGTTGGCATATTCGTCTCACTTGATTTGCCAAAGTTCGACCTCAAGCCGAAACTGTCCCAAGATAAGTTGGGAATCAACAATACGAATCACAGCTGATCACGTTCGCCGTGATTCGCGAACATTCGCCGAGAGTTTGAACCTGGAATAACATTTGCGCTTAAGCCATCTTATTGATAAGATTTATGACTAACTAGAAACACTTTTGGATAGACATATTATTGGAAACTTGTATTAATATACTAGCTTGCATACCCGTCGTTGCCGCCTTAAGTTTTTTCAATTTTTTTTTTATGGTCTATGTTGGAGCTAAACTTCAGGCCAATCGTCTCGGTAGTTTCCCCGCGAAAGGTTAACATAGTGGAAGAGCTAAATTTCGAGATCCCTTTACTCCCTCCCCTTGCTCCCCCTAACTCTCGGGCTACTTTTTAATGTGTCTATGTTAGGGCTGGACCCCGACGAACATCTATGCAAAATTTCAGGCCAATCGGTTCAGTAGTTTCCCCGTGAAAGAGTAACATAGCGCAAAACCTAAGTTTCGAAATCACTTTACCCCTTACCCCCTCCCCATACTCCCCCCCCCCCTTACCACACCGCATACTCACCCCCACCCCTTCCACCCCTCGCGCTACTTTTCCGTATGCTTATGTTGGAACCAGAACTACCACAGACACTCATTCCAAATTTCAAGTCAATCGGTTCAGCCGTTTTTGCGTGAAAGAGGAACAGACAGACAGACACCAACTCATTTTTATATATTAGTATGATGATTATCTGGTGCTTGCAATTGTTACACATGTAACAAAAGAAAAAAATTAAGTCATACTTGGATTGTATATCTGAAACACGTTGATTTGCAATTGTCTGCACATACAGCATGGCTTACAGATCAACGGACTCAGTTGTAGAAATCGGATATCCGGATATAATTTTTGTTCAAGAATACCTATAAGACGAGACTTGGTTAATCTCAACTCATAGTCATATTTATGAACTTTCAAATGGCGCCATTCGGCTGAAATGTTCGCATCTGCTTCATATTAATCAATTTTTCTCAACTATAGACTCGTATTATGTGTAAAAAGGTAACAATAAGACTCGTTTATGATTTACTGGAAAATTTCAAATACCTTTTTGCGGTGAATAAGTGAAAATCTTTAATGGGGAAAATGAAAACGTTGCCATTTATTCACCGTTACCAGTTTTGGGATTTTATAGTAGTCGTTGTCATTTTTTTTTTAAATCGAAATCATCATTTCCATATCCATCATCTTCGTTACCGTCTTTAAAGTAGTCACAATTTTCCATCTTGGGTCGATGTTTTGAAACTTTGATACTCTTGGTTTCAAGGTTTTTCGGTTATTGTGTCAAGTTTTATTATAGAATTTTTATTCGGTTACAAGTTCAAATAATAAAATTCAGTAAATCATATTTCGGTTTTATACGAAAATGTATTCGTAAAGATGAGTTCGTGAAAAGTGCTTATAATTAAATAAAATATGGATGAAAACGTTTTTACCGGCGCTCATCATCTCGGATCATTTATCTGTGGTTGCGTGAATGCGGTAGAAAATCAATTTAAATTTAATTGATATTATGGTTATTTTAAATAGTGATTGCCATTTTGCATTTCTATGCTAAAAATTGCGAAAAACTCATGATGAAATTCATGTTTGTTGATGTTTATTTCACAATAAAATTAAAATTCTATTAGATTATTTTACAACAAATAATAATTAGGATGGGCAAAGATACGTGAGGTCGATAAGATGGTCAATTGAGGCACGCAATTTATTTCTATTGTGAAAAACTATTAGATTTTGCCACTTTTGTGGCTTCAGGTGAGGCAATTAAATTTGGTACCTAAGGAGCTGTACATAAAATACGTCACGCTAATTTTAGGCTTTTCCGACACCCTCGCCTTTCTTTGCCACCTAAAATAACAAAAAAAAATGTCTGCAAAATAAGGGACCATAAACTCAGGATTCAATTATTTGTAAAAAAGGTGTTTTCAAAAGATTTTCCAGAAATTCTCTCAGCGGATAAAAATTGATTGCATTTTTGGACAAACTAGCAAGCTATCTTTGGTTAATCTTTAAAGCGACCTTGAGAATTTTATTAAACTTTGCAAACTTTTTTATTTACAAAATGTTTTACTAAAATATATTATTGTTTTGATTTTATTTCTTTCTCTCCACAATTTGTTTGCAGAACTACAAGGAGAAAGACTCAGGCAAAGTGGTTTTGTATACGACAAGTATGGGTATCGTACGTGAAACGTATGCAAAATGCTCCAATGTCAAACAGATATTGCGGACACTTCTGGTGAAGTTCGAAGAACGCGATGTTTTTATGAGCAACGAATACCAACAAGAGATTAAGGAAAGAATGCAGTCGGATGAGATTCAAGTACCACAGCTTTTTGTCGAAGCACAACATATTGGGGTAAGTTTGCCATTTTTTTTTTGCCTTACCTTTTCATAGTGAAATTTTACAGATTATGGCATTTTTACTTCGTGTCCCAATTATGATTGCCACTTAACTATATGTAATATGTTTGAAGTTTTGTGTCTCCCTCAATTGAATCAACAACAAATACGTGGAGATAATTTCCCAATATCGTAACGCGTTGTACAGAGCCGTAGAAAATTATCTCCAAAAGCCGTATATGACTGCTTCTTACAAAAAAATCTATCTGAACCTAATGCTTAGATGTCTTTTATTATTGGTGCTTTTTGTGCTGCTGTGCCTTACGGCGATTTAATGAAGACTCAACCGAATGAGTTGAGGTAGTGTGAGACAAACATGGCATTTACATTCAATTTAAATGTCAAAAGAGTGAAACCTAAAAGTTTACTAGTAGAAAAAATCCACCGCGAGCAAATAGATAAAAATAAAAACAAGATATTCCACGTGTGATGCAATCTTCTTGATTGCCAATATTATCAAATCTCGTTAAATCAATCTGGTAGTGGTCTAAAAATTTTAAAATAAAAAATGAATTTTATACAATATTTTGCAGGATTGCATTTATTTTTTTTATTTTTTGAATTTATCTTACAATTTAGTTATTTATTTACATGCATTCAAATATTTTTAATGGAAAATAACGATAAGATTTTTTTAATGGTCAATTAGTCTTAACCTTTAGACTGCCGGCGTTTTTTCATTACAATCGTAGGTTTTTATTTTGAATATTTGATTGTATGTGGCCTCATTCGGAGCCACCCCGGTAGCACAAACGTTAATATAACCTTGACCTACTTAGCGTACGTAAAATTTGGTCCATTGATGGTTACATGATAACTTTTTGCTCAATTGTTGCATTTGTGTTGAATCCAGTGCCACAAAAACCAGTATTAAAGAGAGGGTCCAAAAATTACTCGTACCAAAGCGGCCCGTAAATGGCTAAAAGTTATACTGCTAGAAATAATATGCATTTTAAGCAAAATAATAAAACCACGATTTAACACGTTCGTGACATCGTGTACCACTGGTGGTAAATGTACAGTTTTTTTAAAACCGCGCGAGTAAATAGTGCGGTAGTTGTTTTGTGGAAGTAATATAAAAACATGCACCGTGTACCACCAATAGCGCACAACCGCCAGAAAACAAATCGCTAGTGTACCACCCGTGGTACACGATGTCCAAATGTAAAAAAAGTTGAAAAAGCAAATGTCACGAACGTGTTAATGATCCAGGAGGCGACAAAGCACCTACAGTGTTAAATCATTCCTGAAGGACCTTCACAAACCGAGGCATTCATGAACCGCGTTTTCCACTGTAGTCGGTACCGATTCGCAAGTGCCCATTTGAATCTTTTGGGATAAAGTTTAAATTTTTGTTTTAAACGCGGTTTTAAAAGCAGAAAAAATTGTTTAAATTTACGAGCGCGGATTTTTGAAATTGGCGGAGAAGATGTTTACACGAAAAAACGAAGATTGGGTCTTACAAGAAAATAATGACCCGAAACATCCTAGCCGTCTCTGCAACATCCGGAAAGAATAAAATGGCGTCACGACGATGGTCTGGCCCTCCCAAGCCCTAGATGCCAACCCCATCGAAAATGTGTTGGGGTTTATAAAGACGCATCTCGCCGGAAAGCCTGTCTACCATTTAAAGCAGCTGGGATGTGCTATTCCGGATCATGGCTTGCAAAAATGATATAACTCAATGTTGAAAACAACACAAATCACAAAAAAAATGTATTGGCATTTTTTTAAACATTTGCAAAATTGGTTGGGCAGTCAACGTGTTAATGTTGATTTTTGTCATGAGCATCACTTTTATTTTATGATGTTTGACTCACAAAATTTTTAGTTTGATTTTTACCCTACTCAGCTTTTACTTCCACAAGTATTGTAACATATCGTATATTTCCAAAAAATACAATCTTTTAAAAGCACATAGCCTGTGCGTCCCGCATTCTAACTTCAAAAATCGAGTCAGCTTACTTTTAGACCTCTTTAAACAGAATTGGAGTCCTGTCATAAAAAACGGCCCAGTTTTAGGGAAAGGGAGGGGGCGGTTTGCGCTTATATGATGGCGGTACTAAACTCCATACAAAAGATCGCGAAGAATGGAAGGGGGGGAGGGGGTTCAATAGGCCGAAAATTAGCGCGACAAAAAGGGTGAAGGGTTTGAAAAGCCAAAATTTAAATTCAAAAAATTTGAATTATTAGCACCTTAGTGCAAGCGCGCACTGTGCGCACATTAAAGCCTCAACCACAATTACGCGTGCGTGCGTGCGGCACCCACGCGGTGAAAGTAAAAACTACGCATTTATATGAGTAAATGTATAATTGCGCGTTGCTCAGACGCGTTGCCGCGTCCCTGCCGCGTAGAGTAGGCTCAGTCTCTACTTTTAGACGCGGTGATAACTACTAGATGCCAAAACAAAATAATGCCGCACGCACGCACGCGTAATTGTGGTTGAGGCTTTAAGTATTTGGAAACGGAAATATAAGAGCGTCTATCAGATTTTTTTCTTGTTTTTCAAAATATTCCAATTGGAATTTCACGTATGGAAAACTTATGTAAAATTATATTGCGTTTTTTCCGATATGAGGACCCGTTTTATAGAAAATAGTCGCAGTTTTATTATTCGTGCAGAAAAAAATAAAAGATTTTCTTAAGAAATCTCTTGAAACTTTAAAAAATCAAAATATTTAAAAAATATTTAAATATTACCATTTTTTTTTTGTTAAAGTTTCAAGAGATTTCTTAAGGAATTGTTGCCAAATCATGATAGAATTGTTTTTTAATTGCAACTGACGCAAATAACAAACCTTTAACAAACATAAATTTAAAAAGCCATATTAAACATTATTAAATAGTTTTTGATGAGATGAAAAATTCCCATGTAGCCAAGTTAAATTATAATCTCTCAGGTGTGCCACCATCACCTCTCATCATTTATCTTTGGGTCACTACCGAACCGGATTTATTCATACTGTTGTTATTTTTAAATGTTTTTTTATTCATTTCTTACTCTTAAGATATTCACGTTGATTTGAATAACAAAAACCGCAGCACCTCAATGACGTGTTGTCTGTCAATTATAGCCAACCGTTGCTTATTTGCTGTCGTTGTTGTTGTTGTTGTTGTTGTTGCTGGTGCTGAGTGAACTGTTAGTTGATGATGACTTACCTACCATCAGTGTATCTTTCATCAATTGATTACCTTGTATCAGTTTATGAAGATCAAAATAATCATTCCAATATGTCGATAATCTGCATCGATCAACAAATTACGCTTTTTATTAAAATTACGTATATTCCGATTCATCTATTTTCCTTTTTTTACATCGATTTGCCCGTTAGCTTGGGTTTTAATGAGGGGGCATTTGGCGCCTATGATATGACGTGAGTTTTTGACACTGTCAGGCTTTCCTCTTAACGGTCGGTGGAATGTGATTTCCGTTTTGTACCTCACATAATCCAAGAATTCCTATGCTAAACAGCAAGAGATTAACTCTAACCAGTTTAGCAAAATCCAGAAGAACAAGAAAAAACCTTGAGTACCGTTAAACTTGACTTTATCTTGGTAACGATTTAATATTTTTTTCTTGTTTGTTGGTTTGTTCAACTAAAAACTTCCTTAATTGCACTTTTTTGTGTTTATTTCACGAATGCAAAGTGCAGTTTCTTAAGTTGACAGAATTTGCATATAAGAAGCTCACTATTAACTGTAACAGCTGCAAATAAAGATGCTGTGAGAGCTGATAAATTACCACCACAATTTCTATAAATTGCAATTAAATATTTGTATCACAGTTAGGTAGCGATAAAATGGCGATCTATTTTTATTTCGATGTCTTTACAAATTGAGAAACTTGTTATATAATCTTAAATTACCACCGGTAAATTTATTAGAAATTGTTAGAAATTGACACACAAACATTTAAATAAGTTGTAATTTATAAATAAGAAATTCGTTAACTGTTAAAATTTTGTATTTTCGATAAGAAACCGTTTGTTTCTTGCTAGATCAGTCTTGTTGTAAGACTTTCCTGTAAAAAAACGTCTTCACCTTTTAGATTCAAAAGTATGGAAGGATTTTCTTACACGGTGAAAAATTTGGATTGATTTTTTCCACTTCACAACAATTTATTCAACTACTAGGGGCTGTGCCCCGAACCGCTTCGCGGTTCACACCCCCCATTGATACGCGTTTCATTTATCTATCTGTACTGAGAAATATCGGGAAAAATTTGATAATAGATTTTGAAATAATAGGTTATTGCCCATTACCGGCTTCGCCCGGCTAAAAGCGTGAATGGAACAAATCCAAGGAAAAACTATGTTTCGATATGACTTTACCCCCACCCCTTACTCCCCCACCTCTTGGGCTACTTTTTAATGGGTCTTTGTTGGGGCTGGACCCCCGACGAACATCTATGCCAAATTTCAGGCCAATCGCTTCAGTAGTTTCCCCGCGAAAGAGTAACATAGAGGAAGAGCTAAGTTTCGAGATCACTTCACAAAATTTTCCATCCGACGTGATGGAAAAAACGAATTTTCGAATTTTCTTTAACTTCTGGGTTGAGTTTGTAATTTTTTAGAGTTTAAGTGTGCATTTTATATAAGGTGACCATACGTTCCGGAATGGTCGCGACAGTCCTGGATTTTGACATGTTGTCGCGTCGATCTGGAAACTAAACTTTTGTCCCGAAAACTAAATTTTTGTCCCGGAATTATGCAATCTAGTATTGTAATTCCTTAATTACTAAAAAAAATTTACCATGAAACCAGAAAAATTTTCGAATGCGACGCAATTTGATTTGTGAAAAATTACTGCCTGCGGCGCATTTTTTCAAAAATTTGGTATGATTGTTCCTAACATTATTGCTTGCGATGCAATTCTTGTTGTATTTTGCAAACATATTATCCGCATAATACTTTTAAAATTTTAAACCAAAAAAGCTAGTTTTAAGGTACCGGTCCACATGAGAGTAAATACGCGAGTAACTCTCAAAAACCCTCGAGAGTTACTCGCAGGAGGTTGTCCATTTGAGAGTGAATTTCGGCAATTTTTCTATCGCTACTAGCGAAATCGAACTTCTAGCGTTCTCGAGAATTACTAGCGAAATTCAAGCGCCGTTCGTATCTGGCGAGCTACTCTCCGAGAGTTCAGTGGAGGCCTGTCGATTAGAAAGTAGAATCACTTTTGACAGCTCGCAGAACCTAGCTCGCGAGTTTTTGCGAGTTTCTGCGAGCGACTCTTAGAGACGTGTCCATTTGCGAGTAGCTGCTATCGAGAGGTTCTCGCCGGCATTTACTCTCATGTGGACAAGGCCCAATTAACCATAGGGCTAATTGGGCTACAGCCCAGGGGCGCCATCGATCCGAGGCGATGAAATTTTGATTGCTTTTTTTTAATTTTCTTTATATTTAGCGTATCTGTAATTTAAGTTAGAACTGTGTTTTGAATTAAAGAATATTTTAAAAAATAAAATTCAATTTTTACAATAAAACTATGTAAGGGTGCAAAATTTTATTTAGCCCAGGGCCCTCAAACTTGTTAATACGGCTCTGCATGTGGAGCGGCACCTTAAGACCAGAGTTGAATTTTTCAACCAAAACATAACAAAAGCTATAATTGCCAATCTGGCAATCATTGGAGACCCGTATGGTGATATTGTTATCAAAATTCGAACAGTTGTATCAAAATTCCTCTTTGAAGTCAAACTTTCCAATAAGATTTTTTAAAATTTATTCCAATCAGATTTTGATGTATAGGAGTTTTATGTAGAATCATATCCTAAATAACTTTTGTTCTTGCACTTTTTTGATAAGATGCAGCACCGTTTTTGAGATATTCGCAAAAATCGTTTTCGTTCGTATAGAGCAGCGGTGGCCAACCCGCGGCCCGCGGGCCGCATGCGGCCCGGGACGTTTGAAAATGCGGCCCGCCAAATGATTTGAAATTCACAAAAAAAATATGTAACTAATAAAATACAAAATACTAAAACTGCTCATAAAGTTTATATGCAATTTTACAATTTATTTTTTATACCCGTATGGTGAACCAAAGGGTATATTAACTTTGCCTTATCGTTTGTAACGCCAAGATCCCGTCATTACACACAAAAATGAATACAAAAAGTACAAGAACAAAAGTTATTTAGAATATGATTCTACATAAAACTCCCATACATCAAAATCCGATTGGAATAAATTTTAAAACATCTTCTTCGACAGTTTGACTTCAAAGTGGAATTTTGATATAATTGTTCGCCATTCACTTAAATCACCATACGGGGTTTCAATAATTGCCAGATTGGCAGTTTTAGCTTTTGTTATGTTTTATTTTACATAAGTATTACTCGTATATATACATTTACATTTACATAAGTCCATTTATACATATATTTGTTCAGCAAATATTTTTTTCTTACCTCACACCTCCATTAGACACTTTTCCAGATTGGATTTAAATCCAATTACGAAAAAGTCTAATGTAGACTCCAAAAATCTTGCATCATGATTTAAATCTCCTTACTATCATGATTTTTTCGGCTACTGAAAAGTAGGATTTTTTTTAACATTTGTTCAGGATAATTAGCTGATTTCTAGTTGGCTGCCCTGATTACCTCCTAGTTGACATTTCTAAGTACGCTATGGAGACACGATAAATATGAAAAATCATGACTGAAGATGCCCACGCGGTGATTTCTTTATTCGCCAAAATATGGAGTAGGGGAAAAAATCATGATTTTTAAAAGCCCAATGGAGTCGTGGGGTTATGCTCAACTTTTTGCATTTTGTTCTAAATTTTTTTTTAAACCAAGTGACTGTTAAAAAACAACATAAATATTATTTGAAAATTTTACTAAGAAACGGCGGTTATTCTATTTTTTCATGTGCGGCCCGCCAAAAAAAATGAATCATTAGATTGGCCCGTGGAATGATTTGGGTTGGCCGGCCCTGGTATAGAGGGTACCTCCCTTAATGGTCAATTTTTGCCCATTAACGAACTTACGAAAAACGAATCATTTTACGAAAAACGAATCTGCGCCAAATTTCAAGTCTCTAGCTCAGTCCGTGCGCCCGCAATCCGCGCCACAGACGGACAGACAGACGGACAGACAGACGGACGGACGGACAGACGGACGGACATGCTAAATTCAACTTTTTTCATCATTCTAAACACACTGGTGTAATTCATTTTTGTGTGCGATGACGAGATCTTGGCGTTACAAACGGTAAGGCAAAGTTAATATACCCTTTGGTTTCACCATACGGGTATAAAAAGTTCGATATTTACATTAAATAGTTTAGAATTTCAGCCAAAAATGTTTAAAAATCTAGAAAAAAAAAACACCTTTTCAACACCGTACTGAAAAAAACATCATACTGATCAGTACGAAATCAGTTTCAGGTAAAATTATGAGCATTTCCGGTTGGTCTGTCATTTTTACCTATCTTACATAACTCGAGAATGCGTTGAGCTAGAGACTTGAAATTTTGTTGAATAAGTTTTGCAAGAATCGTAGTTTTTTATCAACTTTTGGAAAAGTATCGGTAGCTATAAGGGGTACCTCCCATATATATATTTTTTTTTTTGTTGAAAAAATACAGTTTTTTAAGAATTTTCCCAAACTTTTGTGCTTTTGGTAAAAAATGAATGTAACAAAATTTGAAGGATATAAAATTTTCTGCATTTTTTCCTTTTACGGTTTTTATGTACATATCTCTAAGGGGCTTGGCACACCGAATGCGAATCCGCACCGAATTGCGAAAAAGTTCAAACTTACCAAGCGATCTTATATTGTATGTAATCTACATGAGTTCCAATTTTGCAGAGACTGCAATTTTGGGGAGACCGCATTGTTACGTAATACAAAATTAGAGCTCATGTAGATGACATATGATATAAGATCGCGTGGAAAACTTGAACTTTTTCGCAATGCGGTGCGAATTCGCTTTCGGTGTGCCCAGTGCCGAATAGTTCTCAACATATTTCAAAAAAATTAAGTTTTTTGAAAGTTTCTCGAAAACTATGCGCTTTTATAAAAAAAAGCTTATAGCCCAATTTAAAGAAAATAGAGTTTTCCACATTTTCTACGTATCTTTACGGTTCTCGAGATTTTTTGAAAAATATCATTTTTTACGGAAAGTTTGGTGTTGATCACAACTGATATTTTTTAAACGTTTCTCCTATTTTTTTCTTTCCAAGCTAGAGGTTTTTAATTTACAAATTTTGAATATATGAATTCACTAAATTTCCGAGAATCTTTTTGAGTCAGACTTAAGAAATTACAAAAACTCGCAAAGTGTACCAAAAATTAATAAATAACTTTGAACGAAAAGAAAGTGGAAATGCTGACTCAAAAATTTCATCGAAACCCATGACATAATTGTGGTTAAACAGAGAATAGCATTCACTTGTGAAATTTATCTAAAATTCCCTTTAGATCGGACTTTATGTAGATCTAATTCTCAAAGTATGATTTTGTAGTTTTTTTTTCGACACGTAAATGCTCAGGAAATTCTGTTAGCAATCCATCTCAATTTATCGCAGTTATTAATGTGTATCTGGCATTAATTGATATCAAATTGCCGGAATTCAATCAAAAATTATATCAAAACATAATGCCTGGGAGTGTTTAATGCGCTGTTTGTTTCTTGAGATTAAAAAAAAATGCTCAAAGTAGTTATGCGAACGGGAAATCAATAGCGGAAAATTATTACCTTTCGCCATTTTAAGAGGGGAGTTTGATTTTTGGACTTCGATTCTTAGATTTCAGGCTCCACTCAATATGGACCAAAGACAGCAGAAAAAAGTGGCCGCCGTTTTTTTTTTGTTTTTTGGATTGTCTGTAGTTCAATGTTAGCAACTAGTTTTCTAAATTCGTACAGTGTTTAAATGTTTGCACTTTTTCTCTGTAGGCTATTTTTTTTACATCTTTTACTTTTTCGTATGGTGCACGATTAAACTAACTTATATTTACTTTTTTCCTATGTTTTTTTTTCTTCTTCTTCAACCATTGCTAGACCACTTGGCATATTCAACTCACGTGAAGCTACTTATCCGCGTCTTATTCAAATGAAACCACTTTTTAAGCACAACTCCAAGATTGTGAAGTAGTGAAATTGGAACATTCTTCGCTATAGTTTTGCTTTCATCGACACGCAGAGATATACAGCTATAGTAATTTTGTTACTTTTTAAGTTTTTCGATAAAATGTAAAAATACCGAAAGTGTTTCATGCATTTTGTTTTTTTAATTTAATTTATAAAAAATCTTCACGCCCCAAACTCATCTTTTTGGTGGTGCTGTGGTGGTCCCACAATTTCGCTATTTTATGTAACTGAAATTTTATGTTTTATGACACCGAATGAATTTAGAGGCTCTGAAGTGAATTTTAAATATGGAGAAAGGTTTAAAATTCGCAAAACGATTAACGCATAAAAATTCACTGCGATACGCATTAACTTTTATTGAAGAGGAAAATTCACTAATTTAGTTACGCATTTTTTTTTTACTTGAAGTCGACAAAATTTTGAAGAAAGAAATTTTTGACTTTGAGTGTTTGTGAAATGATTCATCGATATGCCAAAAATTAACGAATTTTATCGAATTTGATTTACTTTCGTTTATTTAGCAGTTTTTTTTTTAAATTTCGAAAACTAAGAGAAATTTGCAATTTCTAACATTTTAATCTTTAAAAATTAATTAAATTAATTAAATTTGGCTACGAAATAAGTCCCCACTGTAATTTTTGATGTATGGCTAGGGTGACCACACGTCCCGAAATAACCGAGAAAGTCCCGGATTTAGGCATGTTATCCCGGCGTCCTGAAAACTAATCTTTTGTCCAGGAATTATGCAATCTAGTGTTATAATTTCGTAATCCCTAAAAAATTCTCCTCGAAACCCAAAAACTTTTGCCTGCGGCGCAGTTTCCTTAGCCACTACTGCATCTAGCTAATTTGCCTTAAAAAAATTTACCTGCGGTGAACTCCAATGGGAGTTTTTGTGATACCTTATTCGGTGATCGATGATTTCTTAGTATAAAAGTTGTCGTACTTACAATTGTAACGGGTTATAAGAGAAGAAATAACGTCTTACTTAAACAACTCGGGCTAAATTATTATTGCAGACTTAATTTTTGCAAAAATATTCGTTTCTGTAATCCTAGTCCTTACTTTTAGTAAGTAATCTGTGAAAATTTCGGGTTTCTAGCTTCAGGGATTTGGGCTGAGCGTTGAAGAGTAAATAAGTTAGTCAAATAGTCAGTCAGGTTTAGCATTTTTATATATATTGGGGCTATGATTTTCCACTATATTTCCCACTCATTAAAATTCAATTGGGCCTCCACTCGTTCAATTTCCTTTGGCGTTGCGTTGGGTTCTCGTTTGCGTGTTTTTTAAAGACAGCCAAACAAATTTAGACGTTTTTCCTTCTACAAAAGGGTTTTTTATTTTGCTAGTAATATAAAGCTTTTATAGGTGGGGAAAATGCCTAAATTGGTTTAGTTGTCTTTAATAGTCGCACAATTCGGCAACATAACGCAAACGCCAAGGTTTTTTATTCAAAAACAAATCAGAATCCATTATTCCAACTGAAATCTCTGTCACAACTGCTTTATAGTTATCATATAAGGTATTTTATGTCAAATTCAAATCTCCAAGAAGAATATTGATTTCTTGTTTGATTAACAATTAATTAATTGCCGACATTTCTCTGTCTCTGGAAAATTGATTTTCCCTTTTTTTATAAATAAAAATTTCTGGCTAACAATATTAACACATCGTCTTTTTTTCTTCTTTTTAGGATGCTGAAGCTGTCGAACGACTCAACGAAAGTGGCGAACTGAGAAAGATGCTTAAACCATACAAGGTACGACAGAGAAAATCACGGACAAGTTTCTAATATGTTTCCAATTTTGCTGGTTTCTTAATAATTTTCTTTAAATTTCTGTTGCAGTCGATGAATTCATCATTAACTTGCCAGACATGCGGTGGATACAGGCTATTGCCATGTCCGTCGTGCAATGGATCAAAGAAATCCGTCCATAGAAATCATTTTACAGCCGAATTTGTTGCCCTGAAATGCATGAATTGCGATGAAGTCGGTCTTGTCAAATGTCACAACTGTTAATAAATTTAATTGAAGGCAAAACGGAGCAATAAGGACCACATAGCAATATTAGAAATATGAAAAACAATAAAAAATATGGTAACCAGCAAAATACTAAAAAGTCGACCGACCTAAATATTTTACAACAATTATAATAAAAAAATACAACACAATAGAGGAATTCAAACTGGTTGTGATAAAAAGGAAATAGGGGAACACGTGCTGCCTGGGGATGCGAATTTTGAAAATGAATCTACTCCAACGATCCATGATCCATTGTTAATCAAATTATGTCACAGTTATTAGGAATAGAGCAAAAAATTCCTCCAATTTCCTATTTTATAAAACTCTAGTTAATCCAATAATTTAAAAAAATATTTGTTGGAACCTTTTTTTACAATTTTTTATACAAAATATTGTTTCAAAAGACAATTTTTTTTTAAAAACATATTTTTTATCTTAAGATAGAATAAAAACTATTTTATTTTAATAAAATTTTGGTTGTTTTATTGTATACTTGTTTTTGTATTCAAATTCAATTAGCCGTTTTCCATCAATAGAAAAAATAGCATTAAAACCGTTAACTACTTTAACCATTAAATATGGGTAATTTGTAGGTAAAGTATATCGTGTTCATAAAAAAAACAATAAAAAAAATGCTGTGTAGAAAAAATCTAAAAAAAATGCTTGACTTTGACCATAAAATAATTCTTTTTTTAAAACCTGCAAAGTCTTCGTCGGCAGAGAAAAATGTCTCCATTAATTTCTGCCTCCATTAATAAAGGCTCTTCCCGGGTTTGAAAAATTGTCGTTAAACCTCGGCTTGATTAGACATAAATTGGAATTTTTTTCATCGCTTCATGAAAATGACGCTTCCAGACATATTTTTTCCAAGCATTTTTGCCCAAGACATCAAAAAAATTCTGTGATTGAAAATAATTTCAATCTATGCCTCATTGCAACGAGGTTTTACTTTCGGCCGTTCCTGTACTGTATTTTAGACAACAACCATATTGGTTTAAGCAAAAATGAATCGTACATAGCCCATCGAAGACTGAAAACATTTCGCAGCGTATATGTCAAAATTTGACAGCTGATAAGTTTGTAAACAAAAATAATCAACAATGGACAGATAATTTCTCGCTATTCTTTTAAATACTCTCTAACGGCACTATGAAAATACTCTTAGGTAAACTTTGTAGTACCAATTGTCCGCTTCATTCAGTTGTGTCTTTAGTTTCAGTTTTATTCTTATCAATTTCACTTCAACTAATCAACGGAGGCTCCACTAGAAATCGGCAACTTTCCTGCCCAGCAATTGAAGTCTTTCTTCCAGAACGTACCTGCCCAGCTATCAGGAATACGTTATATATTTTGTACGATGTGAATCCTGTTGAGGGCTTCAACTTACGACGAGATGTTTTCATTCGAATGGCAGTTTTTGTCAAGAATCTCAAACGAGCTAAGATTTTCAAAAATGCGAAATTGGTTCTGCCACCGTTTCCACGTCTTTACCACTGGAAATCTAGTCACATCGAGCAGAACCAATTATTCTGGAATCAGTTCTTCGATTTAGACAGTCTAAAGCGATTTACACCAGCAGTGATCGATTTCTGGGAATTCCAGGACGAGATAAACTATGAAAATGCCAACGAAATCGCTTTCGATGCTGTCTACAAAATGCAGAACTTTGAGGAAATGTTCGTCAATGGCGTCTTCACGGATAAATTCGTATTGGCAAATTGTCAAAAGGAAAATTACTTCCATGGGAAATATTTTGGTTACCAAAATATAACCGAAAATCAATTTTATTGCTTGAAATTTCAGGGAAATGCAAAACTATTACAAGGAGTTTTGGTGAAGACGTTTGGGAGGTGAAATTTTAGATTCGGTTTGAATATCACTGATATATTTATGAAGACAATTTTTAGTAAATGGGATGAAGTGCGGAGTGTTTTGTTCCTTAACGCTGAAATCGTTTTGCACGACCACTGGGGCAATGCTGAGTTTTGGAAGGCAAGACGATCGATGCGATTCGCTCAACATTTAGTCGACATAGCCAAAGATTTTCGTTTAAGTAAATTTGATTCAATAGATTCTAAGGATCTGGTCCAGAGGCCAGAAAATTGGCAACAAGAGAAGGTATATGAATTAATCAATTTAATTTTAGATCTCATCTACAGAGGCGTAAATAGCTACTCTTTTATGAATATCCCTGACAAGATTATTTGTTTGTTTAGGAATTATTAGATATGTACTGAAGAAAAGGCTGCCAACGAAAAAAAAAACAATCCTTTGTTTGGTAAAAAATTATAATAATAACAAAAATATGCTCCGCAGGGTCAAATTTCGGCTATGAATGGAGCGCAACCTAAAATTTAATTTAAAAGCTCCTCTATTCAAGGTCGAGAGTAACTCCATTGGTTGTATTTTTCACGGTCCAAAGTGCGAAGTGAAATTATGAAATTAGCGAAGAGAAATGCACCGCAGCCGAAACTTTTCGAAATATATGCGCCCTGGGTGAAAATTCATTGGAAAAATGCACAACAAGTAAAAAAAACTGTTTTTTCATAAGAATAGACTTTTCTTCGCTCCAAACATTTTGAATTGACCCCTGAGCCTCGATAACTAATTTTCGTATTTAGTTTTCTGGGCCTGTCTTGGCAGTGGAGCCTAATTACGGCTCTGTTGAAGCAGAAAAGTATTTCAAATTATAATATCACCTAACAATAATTTCATAAGAGAAAGGTTAGCCCTCTGGTGCATGGGGTCTTTTTTGTTGTGAACAAATTTCATTTTTAGAGTCAACTTTTTCGAAAATTTACCACTTTTTCCCTTTCAATCATCGATAATTTACAAATTAAAAGAGATAGATCTTTGCCACCAAAGCAAAAAAGGTAGGAAATTAAACTGTTGAAATGTACTACAAAGATTTACGCCATAAAATTTGCTGAGTTGCGTTTTATGTGTATTTAAGTGTGCCCCTATATGTACTATAAGGTTAAATTCAATGATTTTGTAAATTTCGCAGTCTTATCGAGGAGCAAAAGGTGGCGAATACTTATGTGCACACCTAAGACGAGCAGATTTCCTTTACGGACGTGAGAAAACCACACCAACGCTAAAATCAGCCGCTAGCCAAATAAAATCGAAATTAAAAGAATATAATTTGGAGAAGGTTTTTATTGCTAGTGATTGTTCGAAATTCGGTGAGATCAACAGAATGTTCCTAAAATGTGAAAATAATATTTTTTTTTACTTTTTCTAGAATTTAAAAACCTAAAGTCGTACCTCGGGCGTGCAAGAGTTTATCGATTTTCTGTGGAGTCACTAACACAAAAAAATATGATCAAGGATGGAGGAATTGCGATTGTCGATCAAATTATTTGCTCCCACGCCAGGTGAATTATTTCATATTCGTTAAAGAGTTTTCTTACTTTTGGTGGAATAAATTGTTTACATTTATTTAAAAAAAATTGAAATTACATTTAGGGGTTGGTCATAAAATACAAAATGCCAATTTTCTGTACAAAATAAATTACTAATTACCAAAAGCAAGTAAATCTCTTTGAAGGTTTTTTGTTGTTGCACAATTTTAAAATAATTCCTTTAATTTTTCTTTGTGACCAGATTTTTTATTGGCACGTACGAAAGTACATTTACATACAGAATCTATGAAGAACGTGAGATTTTGGGCTTCCCGAAGGAGACAACGTTTAACTCGTTTTGTAAGAATGAAGACTTGAGTAATTGCGAGAAGAATTCAGTCTGGCCTATTGTTTATTAGAAATCGTTGATGACATGAAATTAAATGATTGAAATATTCCATTAAGTTATGTTTTGAACTGATTATATTGTATATATTTTTACCGAATAAATATTTAGATTTATTTATTTTGGTTGGTTTTTATTGAATAATACACGAATACCGCTATGTGGCGTATCGCCAAAACGGCGACCCTAGGCGCCCTGGCCAAACCGTGAGAGCTATCGAAAAACGGACAACGGATTCGTGATCAGCGGCCCCCCATTACCCTTTACACCAAGTTTCAGCGACTTCTATTTTTTGAAAAAAATCGCAAAAATCGATAGACTAACCACTGCAATTTTTTACGTTTTTTTCAAAAAAAAAATTTCTCTCCGATCGGGCTGAAACTTGGAATGTAGGGGTTTTGGGCGACGAGAAATCGAAATCCGTGGTCCATTTTGAGCTATCTCCATTTTTTGAGGCGACCCTAGGCGCCCTGGCCAAACCGTGAGAGCTATCGACAAACGGACAACGGATTCGTGATCAGCGGCCCCCCATTACCCTTTACACCAAGTTTCAGCGACTTCTATTTTTTGAAAAAAATCGCAAAAATCGATAGCGAGTTCTATTTTTTGAAAAAAATCGCAAAAATCGATAGACTAACCACTGCAATTTTTTACGTTTTTTTCAAAAAAAAAATTTCTCTCCGATCGGGCTGAAACTTGGAATGTAGGGGTTTTGGGCGACGAGAAATCGAAATCCGTTGTCCATTTTGAGCTATCTCCATTTTTTGAGGCGACCCTAGGCGCCCTGGCCAAACCGTGAGAGCTATCGAAAAACGGACAACGGATTCGTGATCAGCGGCCCCCCATTACCCTTTACACCAAGTTTCAGCGACTTCTATTTTTTGAAAAAAATCGCAAAAATCGATAGACTAACCACTGCAATTTTTTACGTTTTTTTCAAAAAAAAAATTTCTCTCCGATCGGGCTGAAACTTGGAATGTAGGGGTTTTGGGCGACGAGAAATCGAAATCCGTTGTCCATTTTGAGCTATCTCCATTTTTTGAGGCGACCCTAGGCGCCCTGGCCAAACCGTGAGAGCTATCGAAAAACGGACAACGGATTCGTGATCAGCGGCCCCCCATTACCCTTTACACCAAGTTTCAGCGACTTCTATTTTTTGAAAAAAATCGCAAAAATCGATAGCGAGTTCTATTTTTTGAAAAAAATCGCAAAAATCGATAGACTAACCACTGCAATTTTTTACGTTTTTTTCAAAAAAAAAATTTCTCTCCGATCGGGCTGAAACTTGGAATGTAGGGGTTTTGGGCGACGAGAAATCGAAATCCGTTGTCCATTTTGAGCTATCTCCATTTTTTGAGGCGACCCTAGGCGCCCTGGCCAAACCGTGAGAGCTATCGAAAAACGGACAACGGATTCGTGATCAGCGGCCCCCCATTACCCTTTACACCAAGTTTCAGCGAGTTCTATTTTTTGAAAAAAATCGCAAAAATCGATAGACTAACCACTGCAATTTTTTACGTTTTTTTCAAAAAAAAAATTTCTCTCCGATCGGGCTGAAACTTGGAATGTAGGGGTTTTGGGCGACGAGAAATCGAAATCCGTTGTCCATTTTGAGCTATCTCCATTTTTTGAGGCGACCCTAGGCGCCCTGGCCAAACCGTGAGAGCTATCGAAAAACGGACAACGGATTCGTGATCAGCGGCCCCCCATTACCCTTTACACCAAGTTTCAGCGAGTTCTATTTTTTGAAAAAAATCGCAAAAATCGATAGACTAACCACTGCAATTTTTTACGTTTTTTTCAAAAAAAAAAATTCTCTCCGATCGGGCTGAAACTTGGTGTAAAGGGTAATGGGGGGCCGCTGATTGCCCTTTACACCAAGTTTCAACGAGTTCTATTTTTTTGAAAAAAATCGCAAAAATCGATAGACTAACCACTGCAATTTTTTACGTTTTTTTCAAAAAAAAAAATTCTCTCCGATCGGGCTGAAACTTGGTGTAAAGGGTAATGGGGGGCCGCTGATCACGAATCCGTTGTCCGTTTTTCGATAGCTCTCACGGTTTGGCCAGGGCGCCTAGGGTCGCCTCAAAAAATGGAGATAGCTCAAAATGGACAACGGATTTCGATTTCTCGTCGCCCAAAACCCCTACATTCCAAGTTTCAGCCCGATCGAAGAGAAAATTTTTTTTTTTTAATTTTTTGTCTGATCGGGCTGAATTTTTTTTGTCAATGTATAGGTTTTTTTTATGAAAAACATATGCCATAGTTAAAATTACTCGAAGAAATGCTCCGCAGGGAAAAATTTTTGCAAAAAATATCCTTAAATTGAAAGTCTCATACACAGAGTTTTGTATTTCTTGACGTCTTGGTTTTATGAAACATACTTCTTAATTGGCTCGAAATTCCCCGGATACGTTTAAAAGTCCCGGACAGCTTCGAAAACCCTGCCCTGACGTCCTTAAAAAGAGGGCTGTGTACGGGAAAAAGAGGACTGATGGAACCCCAAAAACAAACCAAGAAATGTTAGTCCTATTTGATTACGTGGGTGTGAACGAGTACTGAAACAACCAAACACTGATCCACATTCCCGTTTTTAATAAAGGTTAAATAAGGGAAACATCGGAAAAAAACACATTTAAATAGAATAAAAATTCATTTTAATCATAACATAATTATAACAGCATTTTAATGAAGGAAGATGGCACTTTACGAGACATTTACTTAGAAGAGATTATTTTTCTACAAACATTTTTTTTTCATTTATTATTCTCATTATATTGATTTATAATTTTCATTTTTATAATATTTATAAATTTTCATTGAAATATTGCAATCGATGCCAAATTAGGTTCTGTTTTTTTTAATTAGTTTATTGTTTCATGATTTTAAATAAGGTTGCAAGAATTGTGAAATAAGATTTTCAAGTAATTTTTTTATTCATTGTGAGATATTTTCCTAATTTCGCCGTTTTTGACGTAAACGCTTTCTTTGTTGGCAAAAACTTTCCAAAGGATTTTTTTCACAAATATATCTGGGCACCAATTATGTATTCCGACGCGTCTCTGTCTTTCGACTTCGACGCAGCTTTTAACTCTTGACTTCGCCATATCTGCTGCTTGAAATTTCGCGGAATCGTCACTATGAATCAAAACATGATCCTGAACTGTCATTCCATGAAATTTGAAGCTGCTGATATGGCGAAGTCAAGAGTCAAAAGCTGCGTCGAAGTCGAAAGACAGAGACGCGTCGAGATACATGATTCCAGCCCTGATTGGTGTTGGTTGAAATTCTACACAATTATTATGATTTTATCATCGATTTTTACACACTTTTAAGTATTTTTTACGATTTTCAATTGATTTTAACTTATTTTCTGTTTGTGATATCGAGTTCGATTGCTGTTTCAATTTTTGATTTTCAATTCTTTTTAATTTGTCCATAAGCGCTAATGAAATTTTCAATTATTTGTCACGATGGTTGCGGTTTAATTATTAATTTTGTCATCCCCTTGCAATTTAAAACAAAAATCCGTGACAATATAAGAATTTTATTTGCATTTCTTTATAAAATTATTATTCTTGTAATCAACAGGACGAATCAATAGTAATTAAAATGAAAATTATCTTCAAAAGAATTTTATTGTTTTTAAATTTCCCATTAGTTTTCGCGCGATTTATGATAATAATGTTTACTTATCAAATAAAAGTTCAAAATGAATATGTAACGCCAGCGTCACAAATCATGTTTTTAATTATAATAAATTTTTTGCTTGATTTTTGTTTTTCAAATTTCAGTTTTTATTATTACTTGTTTATTAACTTTATTAATAATTTCACTTTTATCATAATCATCTTTTAAATAAATTACAGTTATCTATTTTTTAAAGTTGTTTTTTTTACTTCCTTGCTTCGCATTTTAATGCACAGATTTTTTTTTTTTTAGTAAATATAATTTATATATTTTGAAATACAATTTTTTGTTATTTTGCTGTACTTTTCCTTTTTTTAGATTTAACTATATACAAGATTTTGTTTTTTTTTTAATTTTTTAGTACATAATTTTCAATTGTGTTATATTTTCATAATTTTTACTCAACTATTTTGCTTCTTATTTGTTTTTGAGATATTTTTGAAATGATTGACAAAAACAAAATCGCTTTTTTAGTTTTCTGTTAGTTCACTTCTCTTTCACAATTTTTCTTATTATTCTTCATTAAAAATTTATTAAATTGGCAACAAAATTTTTTATATATGTATAATATATATATATGTGTGTGTTTATAAGTAGTTAAATTGAAATCTCTTTATTCAAAAAAGAGAATAAGAACACAATTATGTTAATTTAGATTGAAAATTACAAAAAAAAAATTTACAAACGATGTTTTGAGATTAAACACGTTATTTACACATATCTATCATTTTTATTTAGATTCACATGTGTGTGTGTGTGTGTGTATTTGTGGTGTAAATTTAATTAATTAGATTTCATACAGCCTTTTAAGAGTTTTTTGTTTGTTAAAAACGTATTTTCAATATTTTTTAATTAAAGCAATTTCTTAACTTCACTACAGATATAAAGAGGTAACAATTCAGGAAAAACGGACAGAAAAAACGTAACAAAATTTTATTGACTGATTGCTATTTTCATTTTGTAATTACATTTATGTATTTGCGAGCAAGAGGTTTTACCCCTGCACGTTACGTGAACCAAATCCAATCCTGGGGGTCTATTATGGAATACAATCGTAATCGTAACGATCGGGAATTGCCTGTTGTTGATAGAATAAAACACTAACAATGGGCGCATTCACGGTACTCAACAGTTGAGAGATTACTCATCATAACCACTGATCGGAACACACAATTTCCAATCGTTACGATTACAATCGTATTCCATAATAAGCCCTCCGGTACTTTTTTTACAAATAGGGTTGACTATTATTTTTTAATATTTTAAATACTCCCGATTCGACAATGCCATTGTGAGCTAGAAAATTCGTAATTGCAACCTGCCGTTTTGTGGTAGATAAACCACAGTTAATAACAAAACCTTTTATTCATAAAGTTTCATAAAAATCTTTAACTTTATCAATCAAAGTTATAAATTAGAATGAAAATTTAATACGGGTATTCACAAAAGGTATTAAATTAGCTATTTTTAGGAGAACCAATTTTTTTGTGTGTATCTGTGACAGATTACCGGTGGATCATAGTGAAAACTATAAAAGCCTGATCAAAGGGGAAAGGGTTTGTTTCAATTTTTGTTTGTGATCACGTCGTGACAACAAGCCATAAGGGCCTAGTTAGGGCAGCCAATTTTTTTTGAACTTTTCGGTATCGGAATTCCGGTACTGAGGCGTCTTCTGAATCCCGAGATTTCGGTACTGACAATTTCTATGTGAAATTATGAAAAAATAGTACTACAAACCCCAAATTTTTATTCCGGTTTTCCGGAATTTATGTTAAACATAACAAAAGCTATAATTGCTACTAAAATTCGTTTATCATTAAGCGATGAAAGTTTGGATATGCTGTGCTTTCTTCGCTCATATTTAAAATCAAAACAAAAAATTCATCGTGATTTTTTTAATTTTTGTATTATTATTTGTTTTCTGAATTGAGTTTAGTATTATTTCTCTTTTTAATTACTGAAATAAAAATATCTACATATGAATTTCCGCTTTTCTTTATTTTTTACAAATTTCCCTTCAGTTCCGGAGCCAGTACCGGGATCCCGGGATTTAAAAATCCAACATCGAATTCCCGGTACCAAAAAAATGGTCCGGTATTGGTTCCCCTAGGTCTAGTCCAATTTCTAGCTGAGCCAAACTGTTCTTTCTAGTAGAGTAAATACTGGGCAGCAATCATGTATTCCGACGCGTCTCTGTCTTTCGACTTCGACGCAGCTTTTAACTCTTGACTTCGCCATATCTGCAGCTTGAAATTTCGCGGAATTGTCACTATGAATCGAAATGTGATTCGGACTGTCACTCCTGGAAATTTGAAGCTGGATATATGGCAAAGTCAAAAGTTAAAAGCTGCGTCGAAGTCGAAAGACAGAGACGCGTCGGAATACATGATTGGTGCCCTGGTATTTTTGGCTTGATTTGAAAATCGACTTACGCCCCTGACTTGTTGACACTGAGAGAAAAGTGTTATGGGTGATTTAAATTTCCAAAATACAACAAAAATTGCGCTTCAAGCACAACTATTGGTGCACTCGAGGCAGTAATTTTTGAGGAAACTGCGCCGCAGACAAATATTTTCTAGCTTAGAGGTCAATTTTTTTCAGTGATTAAGAAATTACAACACTGGATTGCATAATTCCGGGACAAAAGTTTAGTTTTTGGGACACCGGGACAAAAGTTTAGTTTTTGTGACGCCAGGACAACATTCCTAAATCCGGGACTGTCCCGGGCATTTCGGGACGCATAGTCACCTTGGCTATTATCGTTGTGGAACACAGATAAAGTTCGATATACACATTTGTTAAAAATATATTTGCTTCATGTATCTCGCCATTCTAGTACATAAAACTTTCGTGTACATGAAAAAAGCGAACTGGAAACTTTTCAATAAAAACTGGAATTAGAGCGGAAATTATGTAAAATATATTTTACTCCGACGGAGGGTTGCTGCATTATATTTTTATCGCCTGCGGAGCATTTTTCAAACGCATTTTTTGTTTTAAAAATTTCCGCTTGCGGTTTTTTTCAAAATTTCAGTTTCATATACAGAGTGACCTCGATAAACGCAACCCTCGTAGAACGCAACTCCTCGGTTAACGCAACACCTGAAATTTCGCACTGTTGACTCTGTAAACGCAACTTTCAAAAATGATTGACTCGATTAACGCAACTTTTTCATTTCGAACGAAAAAAAGAAAGGAACAGTACAGGCTGTTCCTTGCGTTAAATGGGCAGAGCAAAATGCCAGTGCAACGGAACTTGTTCTAGCTATCCAAAACATTAAAGAAGTGGCTCTCACAAAACAAGTTTGTGGCAACACAAAAACAAACAAAAATATCGGGATCTTTAACCCATTCGGTATTTTGATGCCATATGGCAACGCAGTTAAAAATTTGAATTGCCTTATTATTTATTTATTTTCAACACTCTATTCTCATTCAGTGCACCTTTAAGTGCATTTGTGACCCAATTTTGATTTTTTGAGTAAAAAGCTGGACTACAGTGGACGTATTTGTAAAAAATAAAAAATTTTAATTTTTTTTTCTTGTTTGAAATGAATACTAATAGCCTAAACATCATTAATTTGTATAGAGAGAATTTTTAACCCCCATAGAAAAAAACATGTACCGAAGGGGTTAATCAAAAACTAATTTTTAAAAAATTGTATTTAGTTTTTGTTTATAAAAATTTTAATGAAATAAAACTTTTGTTCAGTCATAGAATGTCGTTTAATGGCTTTTGTTTCGTTTTTTGAAACATATCGGTACTGACTCGGTTATCGCAACTGACTCGGTTATTGCAACACGCTCTGGCCACTATAGTTGCGATTATCGAGGTCACACTGTATTATAAATTGGTATTTCAAAACATAAAAAAGCCCGAAGAGTGTTGTGTTTTGTGTAACGCAGTTTAGTAATTGTGTTAAACATTTTGCCGAATTATGTATAAAAAAGTTTCGCCTGCGGCGCATTTTTTCCCTATTTTGTTTTCTAGAGTGATACGGATTTTCTCTGTCTCCAAGTTTTTTTTTCTTGACACAGCTTTTCCTCGATCGTTTGTGCAAATAAGTTTGATATGACGATGAAATTTTTTTCCCATTTAAATTGTCAACCAGGATTTTTCAAATGCTTGGGCAAAAATCTATCATTTCACGCTTAATTTCAGCAATCAGTCAAAAATAAATGCTTAAAATACACTTTTCATTGATAAAAATTAGCTGATGTTCGTCAATTTTTGTGAAAGCCACATTTATATTGTTTTCATAACGGGCTGTAAATAAAATAAGGTGACGATAATTATCGCTTTTTCGAACTCCTCCCCCACCCTATTTGTTGTATGGGATTTTATACCTCTTTCAAACTACTGAAAACCCCCCTCCCCGCTACATGTGTGACGTTCTTTATAAACAATCCTTCAACCATTTTTTAACTTAATTTTTTAATTCGAAGACACTTAAAACGGCGAGAGTGTATTTCAAGCAAAAATATTAATTTGATAAAAAAAAACTTCTTAAACATAGAGATTAGAATTCTCAAGAAAAACAAACAAAACTGTTATAACAAACAATAAACAAAAACAAAAAAATATAATCATATAAAAAAACAATAACAAACTAATTTCTATATAAATAACATATAATGTATGAAAAAAAAATTACAACAATTTAAAATAAAACATTTATCATCACTCTTTTAGTTAGTTACCAATTAAGAAGACTTTGTCTCTTCTAAGCTCTAAAAGTCTAGCCCTAATAAATATATATATATTTTATTATGTTTTTTATTACTATTTTTCATCTTGTTACACTTTTCACTTGGTTTTCTCTTCTTCTTCTTCTTATTTTGTTTTTTTTCTTTGTATGTATATAATATATAATAATATGTATAAATAGCAAAAAAGGGATCCTGCCCTTATCTTAAATAAATAAAATATTTTTTCTTCATTTTTTTTTGTTAATTTATTTTGCTCTTGTTATCTTTTGTTTGTATTGTTGTTTCTTGTATATATTCTAAATGTTGATCTGGTTGTTGTTGTTGCTGTGTTTTTATACTTCTGTTCATAAAAAACAATTAGAAATCACACAGTAAAAAATTCTTAGTTTTTTTTTTCTTAATTCTGCAAAATAAATGTAAAATTTGAAGAAATTGGTTTTATTTGTGAATTAGAAAATCGTTGATTGCATTGAAATTTGAAATATGATGGCATGCAATAAAATTTTATATAATTTTCTTCAATAATTTGTATTAATAATAAAAAAACGATATGTAAATTTCATTATTTTCAAATGTGAATAAGCGATATTCGAAGAGTTTCTCTCTTTTTTTCGAATTGTATTTGGTGTGTGTTTTACTGTCTGTCAATACCGGCTTGACTAATAAACATTTTTAGAAAAATATTTTACAGAAAAACGATTTATGTTTTTGTTAAATAACGTTAAAAATGTTCTATAAAAATTATACAATGAACGATATTCTAATACAAAATGTATTTGTGATTTTTTTTGTTGATTTGTTCTTCAGTTTCTGCTTTTGAAATTCTTATGATTACCGAAATTTCAGCACAAAAATGTTGCTGCGGTGTTGTATAGTTTTTCGGTAAAATGTATTTTCAAATTATTTATAGTCACAAATGAAATTAAATTCAAGCATAAGAAAAATAATTTCTCATCGGCTAGAAAACGACAAACAAACGAAGAATATTTACAATTAATATTAATTTCATTTTTTTTTATTTATAAATTCGAGTCCAGTGGCTTAACCTGTGTTTTTTTTAATTTATTTGAATTACTTTTGTTTTAATTAAAATGACTAGCTACACTAAAAGTTAATTTTTTATGTTTTATTTTGTTGTTTTTTTTTTATTAATTTCTTAATTTATGCAATAATCTTTATTAATTTTTCACAATAAAACTTTTTTTTAATGTCAAAGTCGAGTCTTTGCGTTAAGGTGTTTTAACTCTGTTTCACTATTAGTTTTAGCAGCAGGGCAAGAATTGTTTTTATAGTTCTTTGTTTTCTTCACATTCAAAAAGAAAATAAAAAATTAAAATCATGCACCAAAGCAGTGGTTCCCAACATTTTTCTCTCGCGGTTCCATTTTCGAAATTTCGAGTTCTATAAGGATCGATTGGTAGATAGATAAGGTTGTTTTAAAACTTGTTTAAAAAAATGCGCCGCTGGCGGAATTTATAACAAACGAAAACCACACAAGGCAGAATTCTTCCGAGTAATGTGCCGCGGGCAAAAAAGCAGCGTTCTCTTAAGTAGTCCCACAATTGGAGCGGTGCGGCGCGGTTAGCTCAGAGCGGCAGGGCGACAGCCGCAGTCATTTTTAAACCGAAATTACGCGGCGCGGTTGCAGCGTGGTGACAGTTCAATTTGTGTTCTCATAACCTAAAAATCGCGGAAAATTTGAAGATTGTTAATTTTTCCGTTTCATTTTCGGTTTCGAATACGTTTTAAAGTTATTTTCCATCTTTTTACTCGATAAAAATATTTGCAACAACACTCAGAAAACATAAACAACTGTCACCGCTTCCAACCGCGTCTGAAAGTAGAAACTAGACCTACTCTTCGCGGTGCCGCGCGGTTGCCGCGCGGCTGCCGCGTTTGGTCACCGCGCAATTATAAACCAACTCATATACACCTATAGTTTCTACTACCATCTGTCACCGCGCCGCGCCGCTTTGCGCGTAATTGCGGTATAAGCTTTATTACTGAAAAATCCATGAGGTAAAGGCTTTTTTTTAACTCTTTTATGCCCGACATTTTTCCTGCAGTTAGAATTTTTTTTTCAACTGTTCTTTAATCCTAGAGAGGCAGCATGCAAAATTTGAAATATTAACTGATAAATGAAAAACTGTTATAAAAAGTTGCTTATAAGCAACATCAAGCATGAAAGGGTTAATAACCGACGCCTCATTTTTTGTTAGTAGATCGGTTACTTTTCTTCAAAAATTATTGGTTTAAAACAGGCTAGTGGCTCGGCTGGTTCATCCCACAGATTGGCTTTAACAGCGTAGTCACTATAATCGACCTTTTATTGTGTGCTGTAATACTTGTGTGTGCGGCTTCGGATCGCAGGAATAAAACGAATCGTGCTTTGAGTTGGAATCGGTCTATTATTAGCGTGACGCATTTCATTTTAAAGCCTAAACCACAATTACGCGTGCGTGCGTGCGGCACCCACGCGGTGAAAGTAAAAACTACGCATTTATATGAGTAAATGTATAATTGCGCGTTGCTCAGGCGCGTTGCCGCGTCCGTGCCGCGTAGAGTAGGCTCAGTCTCTACTTTTAGACGCGGTGACAACTACTAGATGCCAGAACTAATTAATGCCGCACGCACGCACGCCTAATTGTGGTTTAGGCTTAAATCAGTTCGTGTCAAGCCATTGCCGTGGAAGGTTGTGTTTCATTGAACTGTATTTTTATTTGTAGTGGTTATAAATTTTGATTGTAAAGGAAGCGACAGTTACTTTGATGACCCCTGGTTTAAAATATAAAAATTTGTAGTGCAAACCGCGACCACTATAAAAATGTTTGGTGACGGTTTTTCTTTGTCCTGCATGAGCCATCTTAGAGTTGTATCTATGACTTAAGGAAGATTTAATAGGGTTTGCAAATACTTGTGATAGCATTTTAAAAACTTCTTATGAAATTAAATATATTGTTTAAAGTTTTAAGGGCAAGAAAAATTTAGTGCAATACACACAAAAAAATAATGCCAAAATATGTTTTTTCTAATATTACTTTTTTTGGGGTGGTTCTCAAAATCGTAAACACGGCCGCAAATTGTTCAAAATATTCAATAAAAACTTGATTGTCAATACAAAGAAAACTTGCCAGCGATATATGTATAACAAATATTATAAACAAATTATTTACCGAAAATCAAACGGAAATCCAAATCCACGGATATTAATATTTTTTCCTTTGAATTTTTAACAACTTTCTTATGCTCTAAAGAAAACAAACAACTATTTTATCAGAAATTTCAATAATAAATCTACCATTCCCGAAAGGCAATTAAATAGAGTTTTATCTTTTCTTTTTTTTTTTGGGAAATAACTCAAAGTTTACTTATTTATAAACGTGCCATAAAATACACGATTTTCCATTCCCTTGTCAATTTTTTATTTTATCGAAATGATAGTTTTTTTGTGAATAATTTAACCCAAAAAAAATTACTCTGCGTTGATATTTTATGAAATTTCCCTAAATATTCTTAAAAAAGATGTTTCTCTATTTTTTTTGTTGATAAAAATGTATTTATCTTGTGGTATTTGTTGTTCAATTTTCACATGATTTCCTGTTTTTTTATAGGGATTTCATTTGTATAGTTTATCTTATAAGCAAAAATGTTTGCGCTTTTTCAGTTAGTTTTCTACAGAGTCCGACGACTCTCCGTCACATTCCAGGATGATTGATTGGATTTTGACTTCCAGACGGTTTACTTTGGATACTGCTCCCACCACCTTTGCTTCTAGCCTTTTCTTCCGTTGCTGCCGCTACAGCCGCCGCCGCTGCTGCTAGTGCCGCCGCAGTACTGCCGGTCGCTTTGGCATCCTCCTCCTCATCATCATCATCGTCGTCATCCTCGTTCTCCTGATCAGACTCTTCCAGTGTCACCTGCAGATGTTCGCTCTTTAAGTTTGTTTCACAATTGTCAAATCAATATTGATCACTGGATCACGTACAAACCTGAAAACGGATCTGGTCGTCATCATCACCGGTGGGTGGTGGCGAAGGAGGAATCATGCTCTGGTAGTAATCACGATTCTCCTCCAGCGTGTCCAGGATGTCTTGTGCGTCGGGATGGACGAGATCACCCCACGTCTCCCATAGCGGATGGACGATGTAATCAATGAAGCCCACCTGAGATTTCTCAATAGTTGCATTCTGACGGTCACACATCGGACTGATGTCCATTCCATTTTCACGTTCCTTGTCACCCTGCTGGAAGAATTCCTCCATTAGGAGAGCGACCCACCGCTTGTAGAGTGACAACGGCTTGGTAGGATTACTTAAATCGGCACAATGAACCAAATTCTCAAGGACCTGTGGAAAGTAAGTATAACGTGTTAATTTAAATAGAATTTAAAATGTTCGAGAAATATTTTAAAATCTGGATCGAAATTTTCAATAAAATCAATAAAATTGTGACGAAAACTGCGCAGCTACGAAATGTTTACCCACAGATGAGAAATTTCGTAGTATTCGCAAAGCTCAAAACCGCACTACCAAAAACCGCGTAAAACGAGGTTTTTCTGTATATCCTAAAGTTTCTTTTACTCGTTTCAGGACTACTTAACTTCTTAACGTTGCAAAAAAAAAGTCTAAAAAGAAACTCATTTCATCTAAATAAGAGAAACTCATCCACTAACCCAAGCGGGATTAGTTTTTGGTATTACCAAAGATTAGATAAATAGAGATAAGAATCCTAGAATAAATTTTGGGGCCTCAAAAAAATCTTTAATTTGCCTTGTAAAACGATTATTTTCCTGTATATTTTACGTTAATTCATATCTGAAAACGATGAAACAAAACAAAATTAATTACAAACCTGTATACGATCTGTATAGTTGTCTAACAATAAAACTCCCGAACCAGCAACTTTTTTAGTTTCTACCATAGTCTTAAGATCAGCCAATAGAGTCATGTGCTTCGACATGTCTGTTGACAAAACAATATCAATTACCATCTTCCGAAGGGTTTGGCGTTGTTTTCTAATTGACAATGACAGAAAAAAGAACTTCATTAGCATTGATTTGTAATATTAGATATTGGGCTCATACTTTTGCATATTACAGAATATATCACATCCTACGTTTTGCAATAGTTTAAAGGCAACAGCTAAATGATGATTTTCCAATACAGACTCGTCATTATACATTAAGGCTAATTCGGAACCTACACGGACATATTTAACGTTAATTAATTCAATTGTGATTTTAAAAAACGAATTGAAATATACTTGAATTAACTAAAAATTGATTGGTGAGGCCCGGATGATCGACATCGTGAATGCAAGCGGCGAAAATTGCGCCACCGACTTCTAGCGGTGTAAACACGCCCTCAAGCGCCGGAGTATTTAGAAGAACATTCGTACTCTGCGTTACGTCGGCTGCATGAAGTGAATTGTGAAACGGATTGTCTTTGACGTAATGGTCCTCCAGAGTAGTCATGAAATTAAGAAAAGTTTTCGGTGGTATCATAAGACTGGTCAGTAGTTCTCTACTCTGTAATTAGAAGAAAAAAAATGTTTCAAAACAAGTGTTATTAAATCGATGTATTATTTAAAAGGTAGATAATATAATAAAGGGTCTTTCAATAAGGACGCTCGAAGTTTGTTAAGTTATAGCGGCCATGTTGTTAAAGCAACATCTGTCACCGTTGATAGCGTCAAAATTTGTTCCAAAAAAATCATCTTTACCGACGAGGCTCATTTTAGGATGAATGGATATGTCAACAAGCAAAATTGTCGGATTCAGTTCGATACCAATCCACACGAGATACAGCAGAACCAAATGCATCCCTAGAAAGTCGCTGTTTGGTGCGGATTTTGGTGTGGCGGAATCATCGGTCCGTACTTCTTCCAAAACGAAACTGGCACTGCCAGAACCATTAACGGCGAGCGCTACAGATCGATGATAAGTAACTTATTGTGGCCTAAACTGGATGATACCGACAACATGTCGTTCTAACAGGACGGCGCTACATGCCACACAGCGCATGACACGATGGACATTCTGCACGATCGATTTGAGAGCATGGTTATCTCTCGCGGCGGCGACGTGAACTGGCCACCGAGATCATGTCCAATGTCAATTTGTTTAGAAAAAGGTAGTATTTTTTTATGTCCATAAGAGGGGGGACCCCCCACTTCCTCGTCTTGTCTGTAATTTTGACAGTTTCGTTCATGGCCTGGCGCCTGGATCGGCTAATCTAAACAGCCACTAAGCCATCAATACTCATGCAAAAATGTCTTTATAATCTTTCTTTTTTGAAGCTGAGGGGGTCCAGAATCAAATCTCAAAAACTAGAACGAATTCAGCCAAACTACTTCCAGATTCGGATTCAGCGGTGTCAACTTACCATAACCCCTGGAGCCCAATGAACGCAACGCGAACGCAACTGCAACGCTGTGAACTGTCACGCAGCGCTACATTTAAGCGGCAGAGCCCAATGGCATCTCGTGAAGTAGTACAAGTGACATAATATAAAGTGGTTTAAAGTTGGGAAAATTATAAAAATGGATAATTTCGAAGCGATAATTTGCTTTGTTGGTCTTTATCTTTGTTATTTGTATGCTATTGCACTAAGGCTATCAATTTTTCCTCGAACGACATTTCCCCAACCTCACTTTATGAACTGTCAACGCAGAATTGCTGCGGTAAAGTTAGAAGTTTGCAAACATTTTCGTTGTAGTTGCGTTCACTGCGTTCACTGTGCTCACTTCAAATGATTTCTATTGAACAAACTTGTAAGTGACAGTTTGTGCATTCGCGTTGCGTTCATTAGGCTCCAGGCGTAAAATTATGGAAATATCCACGGCAACAACAAAAACAAAAATTAAAAAAATCAGTTTATATGGACCTATTTTCCGAAAAAAAAACATTTTTTTGGGCTATATTCAAAAACTAGAGCCAATCTGGCCAAACCCTTTGCAGATTCGGAATCAGCGACGTCAAACTATTCCAAAAAGATTTTAAAATCTTTGGCAGCAAAATGGCTGTTGGGCACTGTTTCTTTTTAATTGTTTTTTTTAAATTTTACGTTTTCAATAATGTAAATTTAAAGCTTGCTGTTACCTGGAAATAAATACTAAATAGTATCTGTACAAGTCCTGTTAAAAAGAACCGGGTACATGGGTGCCCTGTTCCGAAAATTTTCAGGAATCGGTTCTGCGAAAAACGGGTCTCAGAAAGTCACGATTTTCAACAGCCGTAGTCTGTACAGACATTTTAGCATTTACTTGTCAAGTGCTGCCACATTCTTTCAAGTATTAGAATTTTTTTTATTCACATTTTTTTAAGCAAATACTTTTCGATTAAATTTTTGGTTCCAGTAAACATCTTTAATATTGCTTAAAACTCACTGGGCCCATTAGCACACAGATTCGAAGCTAGAAGTTAAGAAAATATTAATTAAAAATATGTACTTAACACTCTAACTGCCACGTCAGTCAAAAAGACCTGACACCTAACTGTACACAACGGCCACAATGAAAATTATCAAAGTGTTCGCTGCAACCGCAACGATTTTTTGTAGTTGCACACATTTTATGGTAATAAAATAACATTTAGATATAATTTTGTTTCATTTTTTTTTCTTTTAGTGCCTTTTTGACTGACAACTAAATATTCGAAAAAGGCTTAAAACTGTCGTGGCAGTTAGAGTGTTAAGATTAAGCCAAAATTACGCAAAATAAGTTCCGCTTCACATTTCCATACTTTTTGATTGTTACTATCGGAGTTTTTTTTTTTTTTTGACTAAATGTAAGAAAAATATTGCACGATATCTTACCTGAAATATTGTATATGCGACGCAGGTCAGCGGCCGATTGCAGCTGAGATCGCCAATTTTGAATATATCTATACCCCATGTATCCAGGTCACCTAATAATGTACCTAAAGCGTTTTCGTTTGGTGTCTCAACGCCAAATGTTGGCAAACGTTCACCCGTAAATGAGTTTGTGTGCGATAATGGGCGTTTCACCCCTGATATTTGTGACATTGGTGGGCCAGGGCCAACTAATCGTGGCGATCGACTCCTAGGATATGGCACATTTGCTGTCACCTCGTTCTCATCGATGCGTAACGATGGCAAATCAAACTCCTGCTGTTTGTCTGCAAAAATAATAAAATAAAATAAAACACCGAGAATAAATATTTAAAAACAAATATTCGTCAATAAAAATGTGTCGTCAATAAAAGTGTTTATACTGTGGAAAACTGCCTACTAGAGGTATAGAAAGCAACTTTGTTGTTTATTTGAATCCAAAAATTTAAATAAAAACTCGAGGTTTGAAAAATCTTCTAAACCAGATAGAAAACCAGAGGGAAAACTAGTGCTGGAAACCGTTTGTACTTTTATGGCGCATAAAATTTATACCCAAAGAGGGTAAAAATGTATGCTCACATGGAAAAAATTGGATAATCAATGGACAAAGTTCAAAGTTTATCGACCAACGATAGCAGAAGAGACTTTAGATATAAAAATATCCCAAGAGTAAAAAAAAATATTATTTTTTTTCTAGTAAAGGGGGACGCGCTGAAGGCGAGGTTCCGACTATATAAACGATGTCGGCCAGAAGAGCTACCAACTAGCATGAAATGAAACGAACATAACTAGACCGATATGAAAGTAGATATTGTGAAAAGCTTTTAAGAGAAAATGTCCGTTTTATGACGTGGAAAATAGTTTTGTGGGTGGTCGGATTGAGTCAAAAAAGGTCTCTTCTCTCCCCTGTTTTATCGCCATCCCCATCTTAAAGTACACAGCTATCGATGTCGGTACACATGAAACCCTTATTTTTTTCCCTAACAACCTAACCTTAAAAACGGAGAAGCTAACGAAAAAGGGGTACATTTCGAGGGTTTCTAGAATACGATTTCTATGCATGTCCTTAAGATTCCGTGTACAAAGTCGGATCCATCAATTTAACCGCAAAACACGAATAGAATCCCTAAAGCTGGTTCGTTTTATTCACTTATTTCCCTTTTTTTTAATGTAGTACATGGAGCTTTTTGCTTACGATAGCGTTACGTCCTTAATAGCATGTGGTGGATAACAAAAATTTGCTATTAGCAAATGATTGCCTGTAAATGGAAAATTTTATATACAGACAGGTATCGATTTTTATACTTTGACGGAGAACGGAAAAAGCAAAACACGATAAACAAAAGTATACTTATATTCCTTAAAAAAAATCTTATCCTTGCAATAGAAACAGCAGATTTAAGAGGAGAGTAATGATAAAATATGATTAAGTGAGGAAAAAAAATGGGTCATTTCAATGCTTTTAAATTTCACATTATTATGTTATTAAGAGTAGGTGCTTGTTCTGTGAGGAACATTGTCAAAAACAACACTTTTCATATCAAATTTCAATCTAATTTTCTGACCAAAGTAAAAAATTTTGAAACCATTGTGTTGAACTTATTTAGAAAGGATGATCCAATTGGAGGTACTTTTTCCAATAGGGTTGTTTTGACAGTTCTTATGTGTCAACTGGCTTGTCTATATGACGTTTGTGTTCAGTATTCAGTGCCATTTCATCATGAATAGACTTACGTGTGAACAACGTTTACTAATTGTGGAAACTTATTTCCAGAATCAGTGCTCAGTTAGGAATTGTTATAGAGCTCTTCGTCCACATTTTGGTCGTCATAATCGTCTCTCTGAACGCACTATTCGTGAAACCATCACCAAATTTCGACACTACTAGACATTCATCCGTCAACCAGAGTGCGTACAGCCCATAGTAATGAGAATATTGCTGCAGTAGCAGAGAGTGTTCGTGAAGATCGTGATCAATCAATTCGTCGCCGTTCTCAAGGCTTGGGCATCGCTACAGAGCAGTGATCAATGAATTCAAGATATTGGTGTAGCTGACTTGTGGTTTCAACAGGATGGCGCTACATGTCATACAGCTAACGATACAATCGCTTTATTGAGGAAAACGTTCGATGAAAACATCATCTCAAGAAATGGTCCTGTTAATTGGCCACCAAGATCTTATGATCTGACACCATTGGATTACTTTCTGTTGGGATATGTGAAATCTCTTGTTTACGTCGATAAACCCGGAACGATTACAGCTTTGGAAGCAAACATAACCCGTGCTATTCGCGGAATACCGACCGATATGCTTGAAAGAGTGGTCGAAAATTGCACCCACAGAATGGACCATTTAACACGTTGGCTACTATGTGAGTCACCGGTGTACACACACTATTGTCATTACCGTCAGTTTCTCAAGTTCCATGGTTGAGTGCAGTCGCTCGTGCGGTACAAAGTCTTTTTGTCCGTTATATTTTATTCGATTCGTTCGTTTTTGTCTGTATTGATCTTGTGTTCACTGGTGACTCACAAAGTACAGAAATGATTTTTGCGTTTTTTCCCAGTGTATACTAGCGGAGTAAGCGTTTTTTTTGGCTGGTAGCCAACGTGTTAAGAGTTAGTCGTGGGCATAATTTGAAGGAAATTATCTTTAAACATTAAATGGCATGAACCAAACTAACAACGTAAATTAAGATTTTCCTCAATATATTAATTATTATGTGTTTTATTTAAAAAAAAAATAGGAAGCTCTTATTGGATCACCCTTTATTACTTTTCGCAACATTGCCAGGAGCCAATCGTCAAATCTATATAAAAATGCTTGACCTAACTGACTGATTGATTGGCTGAATCATCAATGCCCAACCCAAATAGAAACCTGAAATTTTCATAGTCCTTGCACCATGTGGACGCTGCACAAACAGATTTCGATAACCTGAGGCCCTAGACCCAGGAAAAATTTGAGGCCCTCCATGACAATTTGATGATTTAAGTTGTTTAAAGGTTCCGATGATATTCAAACTCAAGGCGTTAAATAGTTTCCATTTGTGATAAAAAAAGATCAATTAAATTAAAAAAAAATGCGCCGCAGTCGAAATTTCTTTGACAAATGACTAGTTTTGAAAAAGGTATTTGAAAGGCCGAAAATTAACGTATTTTATAGACAGCTTCTTTCATAAAACTGTTCTAGAAAGTCACACCATACTAATATATAAAAATAAGTTGCTGCCTGTCTGTCTGTCTGTCTGTTCCTCTTTCGCGCAAAAACGGCTGAACCGATTGACTTGAAATTTGGCATGAGTGTCTGTGGTAGTTCTGGTTCCAACATAGGCATACGGAAAAGTAGCGCGAAGGGTGGGGGGAGTAAGGGGAGGGGGTAAAGTGATTTCGGAACTTAGTTTTTTTTACGCTATGTTGCTCTTTCGCGGGGAAACTACTGAACCGATTTGCCTGAAAGTTGGCATAGATATTGGTCGGGGGTCCAGCCTCAACATAGACCCATTAAAAAGTAGCCCGAGAGGTGGGGGAGTAAGAGGAGGGGGTAAAGTAAATCCGAATCTTTTAAAGAAAAGCACGGACAACTTATTCTATCTAATTTATTGCCAATTGAATTTTGTTTTCTTAGATTTTGTTCTACTCACGCTTTTAGCCGGGCGTAGCCGGGTCCAAATTCTAGTATACAATATTTATTTTGTTAAAAATATTTTTTTGACTTTGAATTACTTTTAAACTTTTTCAATGTATATTCAATTCTGAAGGATTAACCATAAAACAAATTTATTCCGACACAAAATAGAATAAAATTTTAACGAATATTTAATGTTAGAAGCAAAATGACTGTAAAAGGATTTCAAGTGTAGGGAATCATAGGATTTAGACAAACACAGACGAGGGATTAAAATTGCCTTAATAAAAGTCACCTCCTTGCGTTGAGCATTTAAAGTGCCTCACGTATCCTAAATTGAGGCCTAAGTATCTAAATATATATCGACATCAAGGTCTAAATCTCACGTCGCCCTGATGTTTGAATCAAGGGTAATTTCGAATAGGGATTTACCATTCCCAAAATCTTCAAATGAAAGGCTTTCCGTTAAAAAGTGAAATCCTTCCAACATTTCTTTTCGCCGTAAGCTACCCTTCCATATATTATCATAGTTTACCCACATCCCCAACCGTCACTGCTGAGAAAACATCGACAATGTCATCGTTATATTGCCCTGCCAATGTCGATCTCTATATAGTAGTTGCCTCCGGATCAGGATCAAAATCGGGACAATGTGGGACGTTTTAAAATTAACTTTTCCCTCGGTCATACTTTATTCTAAAATCTCAACCTTTTCCTTATTAAATTCCCGTTGTCTGTTTAGGGAAAAAAAATCCACAATGCTTTGTTAACAACGAAACCATAAAAAGGACGATGGGGAAAACATGAGGAAAACACAAACTATTTATATATAAAAGAGGTTCGACTTTTGAGTTTTGCTCTTGTGACCCAGCTGCCTTTTTTTATCATTTTGCTTGACTTTCTTTAATTCGGGGAAAATCTCAGTCAAGAAAAGCCTTTATTCATCCATTGTTAATTCAAACTTTCTGAATTCACTTGAATTCAGAACTTTTTGCCATCAATTTTTTCTTTGAATACTTTCCAATTTATCAATTTAACAATTTATAAGACTTTTTCACTCTTTAAAAATTTCTTATTCGTATTCGATGACCAATAGCTGGATATGTCGGAGATGGTGAAGTTTAATCAGAAAATGTATTTCAAAAAAGATCTATAAAAAGTCAAATTGGCGTTGCAAAATAGTTTATTTGATGTGTAAAAAGGCATCAATTTGATCTGCAAAGTATCATCTTGTTATCCGACTTCTTATTTAAGGAAAAGATTGGGTTTGGATTAAAATAACCAGTCATACAGATTTGTATGTACGTTTGACGGTTGTATCAAATGTTCATAATTGTTCTCGAGAACCATCAAATCAAGACCATAGAAACACAATAGGCTTTAAGCTATTGATAAACCCAAAAACCCCCTTCTTCGTAATCCTTCCCCATAATCCCTACCACCTTTGTCTCTATAAGAATATGTTGGAAGTTCCAAATTATGCCCTAAACACATGTGCAGATTTTCTGCATGCAGAGCTGCATGCATATCTGCAGCTAAGACACATGAGCAGATTTTTTTGACATTTAATCGCATCGGCTGCTATCAACAATGGAAGAAGAATTGGCCAATTTTTATATTGGAAATGGATGGATCACCTTTGGAAATGGATGGATCACCTCATGTTCCTGAAAGACGTAGATAACGTCAATACAAAGTTTTGAATATTTTCTACTGGACTTTCCTTTTCCTTTTCTTTCCTTTTCCACTGTGTACGAATTTAGTCCATAGTCTCTTTGCTAACAGTCGATTTTGCCAAACACCAAAAAAAGAATCCTCGGTTGGCATCACTAATTCTGCGCAGAGAAAGTTGAATTTGAGACACCATGCAGCTCTGCGCTGCATGCAGAATTTACATGTGTTCCACTTCATATAAACGAGTGTATTTAAATTCCGCTGCATGCAGAATTCTGCACATGTGTTTAGGGCATTAGGCTTATATTAGTTTTATCCTGGATAAAATCCTGGATAAAATGAGCCATGTGGCGCAGGGGGAGGGGAGGGGGTATGTATGTGGCTCTGAAACGGAAGAATATATAAATGTAACTGAAAGTGTGCAAACATCACTACAGAGAAATACCCTACAGGCGAAAATATTTGAGACATATGTGTCTTATGCTTAAAAATGCGCCGCAGGCAACAAAAGTTTCGTTTCCAGCCATCCTCAGCCGAAGTGTTGTATGTTTTACATATCAATTGCTTTTTAAGCGTATAATATCACTATATTGAATATTTCGGGTCAAAAGTTTAGTTTCCAGGATACTTGGACATTATGCCTAAATTCAGGACTATCCCAGCTAACCCGATACAAAAAATTCGAAAAGTTCATCCCAAAAAAATAATATTTATCCGAAAAATGTTCTTAATATATATATATATTAATATATACTAGGGGCTGCGCCCCGAATGTTGGGGATGAACCACCGACGAACATCTATGTTAAATTTCAGGCCAATCGGTTCAGTAGTTTCCCCGCGAAAGAGTAACATAGCACAAAAACTAAGTTTCGAAATCACTTTACCCCCTCCCCTTACTCCCCCACCCCTCGCGCTACTTTTCCGTATGCCTATGTTGGAACCAGAACTACCACAGACACTCATGCCAAATTTCAAGTCAATCGGTTCAGCCGTTTTTGCGTGAAAGAGGAACAGACAGACACCAACCCTTTTTTATATATTAGTATGATTGTTTTTATTAATTTTTTGCTATCTAAGGTGCAGTTTACACCTGTCGCTTTATTTTGCAAATTTTATTCTTCGACATTAAATTCGTGTTACACAACCGTTTACACTACGACACAAAATTCAAAAGTTTATTCCTGAAAGACGTCCGAACTCGAATTTTTTCATGTAAAATCGTCCGAATAATTTCAAACTTTGACAACTTTGCTAAGTGATTTTATTCTGTGATTTTTTCGGATGTGAAAAATTATATAAAATTTGGTATATTTTTTATACCAATTTATATATTTATATTTTAAATTTTAAGCCGAGAAATTCCAATAGAGAAGAATAAAATTCGCAAAAAAAAAGTCCCGAATAAAATTCGCGGAGATTTTCAAGAAAAATACGCAAGTGTAAACGAATCCTAAGAGAGCTTTCAAAACTCACCCAAAAATGTTGAACAAATGTACTCCGATATCTGATTACCAGATTTGCTGGACTCACTGAAGTGTGATAACTCCTTGTTTAGCATCCGTTTGAACTGAACACAATAAATAAAAGAAAAGTTTTTAAGTTAATTAAATTTGACTGCTGAATTTCATTGAATTTGATCTTCAAGAAAACAATTTATTGATTTTCATTTTATATAAAAAGGAATGCAAAATTTCGCTGGCAAAAGTTTTTCTTCTTATTCTCACCTTCGACGATGCCATGTCCGAAACACTTCGATGTGTCTGAATGGTTTCCAATTGATCCAAACACCAGTCCAGCTCTTCGATTGTGTCCATTGCCATTCGGACGTAAGATTCATCACCTGGCGTTACCGTTTTGGGCGGTGCACCTGATGAGGATGTTGTTGTTCGCCTGGATCTTGTTCGATTAATAATAGTCATATGATAAAAGGTGGGTGTGCAGGCAGAATAATTAGGGCATAATTTTAGCAAAAATTAATGGGAAAATCATAACTGAGAACACGACTAGAAACTTTTGTGTTTTAGCATGGAAAAAGTTGAATATTTCTTTATAATAGGGTAAAATAAGGTGACATGATACTCGAGATAATAGCTTTTTTTCTACAAAAAACAATAATGCGTTTGTCAGTGAGCAGGGCACCAATCATGTAGTCCGACGCGTCTCTGTCTTTCGACTTCGACGCAGCTTTTAACTCTTGGCTTCGCCATATCTGCAGCTTGAAATTTCGCGGAATCGTCTCTATGAATCGAAACGTGATTCTGACTGTCATTCTAGGAAATTTGAAGCTGCTGATATGGCGAAGTCAAGAGTTAAAAGCTGCGTCGAAGCCGAAAGACAGAGACGCGTCGGAATACATGATTGGTGCCCGGATTTTCAGCCAGATTGTCTTTTCGATGGATTTATTGTCTGTTCGATGGAGCTCTAAAAACTTCTTACTAACAGAGCAATGGTTCCCAACTCTTTTTTTTCGTCAATGACAGTCCAATGAGAGTTTTGGAATTATAGCATTATTGTAAACCTTCTCAAGAAAAATGCGCCGCGAGCAAATTACAAAAAAAAGAATACGACGCAGGGCAAAATTCTGTCAGAAAACACAAGATGCTAATTTAAAATGTTTCCCTTTACCCTCTCCCCTGGTGCGGAATTTTCGGAGATTTTATGTCTACATATTAGAACCGCCTTCGAAGTACCGCAGAACGCCCCCCCCCACATTTTTGTTTTGCGACGACTGTGTAGCTCTTGATTTAAGTAATTGTGCTGCATTCTGTTTAAAAAATTTCGTCTTCCATTTGAAAATTTTCATCTGCGGCGGAATTGTTTTCCTCGGATTTGATTTTTTTTAATTTTCGTTCGAGTAATGTTTGAAATGTAACCTTTGTACATTGTTGTTCAGATTCAGCCTCACTGGAGGTCACCCCCCCCCCCCCCTTCTCATGACCCGAATTGACCCAAAATAAATATGATCACCCTATTCTTATTTAATTTAATCTATTCAACTTTTTCCATAGTTATATGCTGTGATTTGGGATGATTTTTTTCGAAAAAGAAAAAAGAAATGTAAAATAAAAATCTACTTACTTATTTGTCGACTGGACATTTGTCAGGCTAACCATATTATTTCTAACTGATCGAAGACTCGCTAAAATTTGGGCGAATGGCGTTACAATCAAATCCTCTCCATGACTAAAAATATACGGATGAAAAAATATATTAAAAATGTTTAGTTTTATAAAAAAAACAAATATCTGAAAACGTGAAAATATATCCAAAAGAAATTAACGAAATAAAATTTTTGGTTTTTTATAGATGTGCAAATTTTAAGTTTGCATTTCCATTTTTCTAAACAAATAAACTAACAGAAAATGCACACAGATAACTACTTCTATTACTTCTATATGTATTTGTATTGAAATGATTTCTTTTGATGTTATTAAAATAACCTCTACACAAAATACATAACATTAATTTTTTTTATCAAATATCTAGATATGTATCTGAAATAAGGGAAAAAAGGGTACAGTAGCCAATGTCCTATTTCTTGTTGAGAATTCTTTTTTCCTAAACACATCCGCATCGGGGAATATTCATGCATGATTGATTTATTTTAAAGGAAAAAACACGCAAATATAACTTTTCTAAAACATGCGCAGCAAATAAATGGGGGAAAGCCATGAAAACTTTTGAAATATGCATGAGATGCGATTTTTACGATTATTAAATGAAACCACATTCACTTTTAGTAATATAAAACATATTTCCCATACAATTTTTCCATCTAATGTAAGTTTAATTTGAATAACAAAAAGGGGAAAATTGGAAATACGACACATCGTAATATTGTCAGCATCAAATTATTAGAATATTTATGGAAAAGAGTTTTTTTTTGTACATGAAAAATTTCCTCTTGAAGGAGTAAAATTATTTGATTTTCTATCAATTTGTTTAGACCAGGCCTGGGCACCATGTATGTAGTGATTTACTATTACTCGAAGAAATTTTATGTTTCTTCATATACTATAACACAAAATGAGAAAACGCATCTTTTTCATTTTTTACGCTCTTTCGCTTTTGATGGAGACGTTTAAGAACAGTAGACTACACAATTTATCATGATGCGATTACAAAAAAATAATAAGTTCCGTCGTGCAAAAAAAACTTTTGGGACGTATTTCCGGTTCTGTGCTTCGTAAAAACATGCGCTAAATTGCATTATGTTACCTGATAGGACAGCTGTTGTAATGGCGTTTCTACATTGAATTTTTTATTCGACATGTAACTGCAAACTAGACATTGACGGTTATCATTATTTGTGGTTATTAAATATTTGTTTTCCCAATCACACGACATAGTATTTGAATTTGAATATGAACGCTTCATAATGGAAAATGAAAACTGAAAAAATCAAATATCTGAAAAAATTTCGTACGTCAGTGTACTTTGGAAAGCAATTAGGGTTTTGGGGAGCAAATATATACATCCGTACGCATCAACAACAGAAATTATACTGAATGGCTGTCGTAGGCTCGCTGCATCGATTGTTAGTGAATCGTTTGATTTCGGCTGCCGAAGTGGCCGTCGTCTACCAACACGTATCATTGCGTTGGAGAGTCGAGTAAAAATGTTCATACATTGATTGTATTCTCGTAAAATTTGAATAAAAATGTTATCGTTGTGAGGAGCCAGACGAGCCAAGGAGGGCCCAGGCTTGGTTTAGACAAGCAAAGGTATTAAAGAACACTTTTTTTGTATATTTTTAAGCATGATATTCGTTTGATCCATTAATCTCGTTGTACATAATAGCTGTTACTAGCTTGCATACCCGTCGTTGCCGGGTTAAGTTTTTTCAATTTTTTTTATGGTCTATGTTGGAGCTAAATTTCAGGCCAATCGGCTCGGTAGTTTCCCCGCGAAAGGGTAACATAGAGGAAGAGCTAAGTTTCGAGATCACTTTACCTCCTCCCCTTACTCCCCCACCTTTCGGGCTACTTTTCCGTCTGCCTATGTTGAAACCAGAACTACCACAGACACTCATGCCAAATTTCAAGTCAATCGGTTCAGCCGTTTTTGCGTGAAAGAGGAACAGACAGACAGACAGACAGACACCAACTCATTTTTATATATTAAGTAGTATGAGTATGATGATATAGAACTCGTTGACCCAGATGAAACCTGAGTCTGGAAGTTCTGGATAAAATGCCAAAAACAACCACATCAGGTACACGGAGAGAAATAATAGGAAAGATTCCTACAAAAAATTGTAATACAGGAGACAGTGAGATTCTTTGTAATGACTCCCAAAATAAAGGGTAATTTATGCCAAGAAATAAAATACTCCCAAAATTCTAGGATAAATTCGTCTAGAGCAGGCATCATCAGCTAGTGGCTCGGCTGGCTCATCACACAGATTGGCTTTAACAGCGTATCCACTATAATCGACCTTTTATTGTGTGCTGTATTGCTTGTGTGTGCGGCTTCGGATCGCAGGAAGAAAACGAATCGTGCTTTGAGTTGGAATTGGTGCATTATTAGCATGACGCATTTCAATTTAAATCAGTTCGTATCAAGCCATTGCCGTGGAAGATTCTGTTTCATTGAACTGTATTTTAATTTGTAGTGGTTATAAATTTTGATTGTAAAGGTACAGTTACTTTGATGGCCCCTGGTCTAGAGGTTCGTCGGCCTAGAAATAAGAATTTGCGAAAAAATTCCCTTTTTTTGAGGAGATACTTCAACACTGGTCATAAATGATAAGGCGTTTATGCTGTAGAAAAATTTCCTCTGAAATATCAGATGAAGCTTGAAAGAATAGAAAAACTGTTTTGTAACCTATAAACTTTTTGAGGATTCACTAAATCATAGACAAAAACGAAGATGGGCCAAGCTGAACAAAGAAAAGTACCGTTTTGTTTTTTGGCTTAGTTAACTATCAAGTTTCCGATGAATCTTTTGGCAGTATCGAAAGAAGCTCTATAGTATCTCAAATGATGTTTTTTCCAAATGGAACTTCCCCGTAAAATAATGTTATACACTACAATTTCTTCAGAATAATAAAACTTTTTGTTCTTACCCTTGGAGCACAATGAACGCAACCAAGACGCAACTAAGAACGCTTCGAACTGTCACGCAACGCAGTTTAGGAGCGGTTGAGCACAATAGAAGCGTCATCTGTTGCGTTGTGAGACAAACTATAAAAAATGGGAGAATTTTAAGCGATAATTTGCTTTGTTGGTCTTTATCTTTGTTATTTATATGTTATTGCAATAAAGCTATCAATTTTTTCTTGAACGACATTTCCCCAACCTCACTTTATGAACTGTCAACGCAGAGTTGTTGCGTCAAGCTAGAACCTGAATCGTACGTCGATGCGTCCGTCATGCGTCCGTCCGGTAGACAGTTTTATGCGGTGACAGTTGGGTACGGCAACGAATCTGGAGTTAACTCATTGTTTTGCACTTCTTCTATTAGTTTATCGTCGAAACAATTACTTTCAATTTGTTCCATACTTAAATTGCTTAAATCGTAACCAAACTTTTTTGCGAAATGACATTTCCGTGCGTTGCCGCATGTAAAAGTAGAAAGTCGACTTACTCTATGCGGACAAACGCATTATTATGGGAGTACTCATAGCAGCCCGTTGATTTTACTTTGACCGCATCGAACTGTCAACGTGACGGACGGATGGCGGACGCACGGACGTATGTTTCTGGTTCTACCTTTAAAGTTCAAAGTTTGGCAACTTTTGCGTCGATGGTTGCGTTCAATGCGTTCACTGTGCTCACTCAAAAGCATTTCTGTGAAATAAACTCGTAAGTGACATTTGGATGCGTGATAGTTGCGGCTTGATTGCGTTCATTGTGCTCCAAGGGTTAGAGTCGTTTAACCAATTTTTGGATTAAAATTTTACACAATTAAGGAGCCGCTCCATTACCATGACTTTTTACCATGACAAAAAAAAATGAGACACATTTATGTGAAGATGCCTTGGCGAGAAAGGGAGATAAGAATCAACTGCAAAAATTTGTCGGCAAATGCAAAAATTATTTCCCCTCTTTTGTTATGGCGATTTTATGGCGATTTCTACTCAATCACACATTGTCCCTGTAAGTGAATAGTAAGCACGGACACATTCAAACTGTTATTATAGCGTGATGTCATTTTAAAAGCTTTTTCTCCTTCGCATGCATAGTCAAAAGCTTTGTTACCATGCCAATTTGAACATTATATTCATAGCATAAGGTTTGATATGATTGCTATAAAATTGTAAAACTGGAAGGGATAGCGTTTAACTTGTATTCAGTTATTCCTTTTTAGATCAACATAAGTCTATCTTGCTCTAGTTTCCTGCATTTTTTTGTCATGGTAAAAAGTCATGGTAATGGAGCGAGCCCTTTATTTCTTAAGTGACGGCAAATCCATAAATCTTTCTGAAGAAGCTGTAAAATGTTTGAGGTTTTTTCAAAATCTGCTTCAGTATGATTAAAATCTATTATTTGCCTTGTATGATTAAAATATGTGAATATTTTCATAGATCTGTCTTAAAAAACTATGAATAATAAAAACAGTTAAAAACATTAAAAACATTCAAAAATTACAATTATTGAAATAATTAAATCTAAGTAACTTTTGAACAAATTATTTCTACGATGATTAGTAACAAAAAGCTGCGAATTTCAAAAAAAATTAATTAAGCTAAATTATGTGCCATCTATAAAAAACTATTGATTACATCTTTAATCTATTGGCTCTATAATATAATAATAATCTACATTTAAAAACCTTTTCAAATTTAATTAAATAATGGAATTAAAATGTTTAAAACAATGGAATTAAAGTGAAAATTTTTTGGTTTTTAAAACGCATCATCTAAAAAATCAACATTTTTGCATTAGTGAAAACTTCTAATATAATTTCTTCGGAGTAATTTTTTCTATAAAAATTAATGTTAAAAAGAACAGAAAATTGAAGCAGATAAACAACCCATTCTAAGAAATATCTGAACACAAATACGTACGATCTATCGATCAGGATCGATGGCTCTTGCTCTTTAAACCTGAAAATTCAATAACTTTTAGTTTACTCATTCATTGGGAGTATATTTAATAATTTTAAATAATATTTGCTGATAACGAGCTCAGTGAAAACGTTACATTGTCAAATATTTACAGATTGGTGTTAATGCGTTTCATTTCTTAATTAATTTTTTAAAACAAAATCCGTTAGAAGGTTAAATGTTTTAAGCTTTTCAACTTTCCATCGATATTTGAAAATTATTATTTAAGGAAGTTGTTTGAAAATCGGAAGTTTTGCGGTTATGTTTGTTAGCGGGCAAAAAAAATTATTTAGGAAATAAAACATTTGGCTGGTTTACCCTACTGGCATTTGTGGAGTTTGTCACATATCTGCCACTAGAAGTATATCTAATATAGTGGCAGATACGTGACAGGCACCAAAAATACGAGTAGCGTATATTAAAACCGATTGGCATATGTTTTATAAATTACAACACAATAAATATTTTAATTTGTTGCTGCGGGATTTATTTATTGCTATGGGATTTAATAGTAGATATCATCGTAATGAAAATTTAATCCCATGCAAACCATTCCTTTGAAAACGTTCAATTAAACATTTTCTATATTAGTATCTACCAAAAGCAGTGAGAACACCACATAGAGAATCACATTTTTTTTTTGTTGAAAGTAGAAAAGAATCCCGTCTGCAAACTCAATTATGAAAATTATTATCGATTTTTGTTCGTATCATGAAAATTTTATTAAAAACTCTTTGAAGAGTGAAGAAACATTTTTAAATAAAAAGATTATGAAATAATTAATAAATTACATTTTAAACTCATATGGAAATTGCTTGATAGGGACATGGATTTTTTTATTTCAATGTAAAATTTGATGTTACACTTGCTAAGTAGTAAAAATTTTAAAAAAATACGTTAAATCAGTCTCAATTTATGACATATACTAGAAAGAATGGATTAACCACTCTTTTTTAGTCTAAGCGAGGACGCGCACTGCGTTGGTAAGCATGTACTAAAACGGTGTTAAAATTTTTGAAACACGTGAAAGCCAGTTTGGCATTGTTCACCCAAGTAAATTTTTCTCAGTTTAAGGCGCCTCGATATAATACGTTTTGATTTGCAACGCCAAATAGCGCACTTTTTTCAAAAACGTCGTAAATCGAAGAATACATGCTGCATAGACCGCGCTATTTGGCGTTGTAAATTAAAACGTATTATATCGAGGCGCGTTAAATTGAAAAACGCCTGAACTTAACACGTTCGTGACATTTGATTTTTCAACTTTTTTTACATTTGGACATCGTCTACCACGGGTGGTACACTAGCGATTTGTTTTCTGGCGGTTGTGCGCCATCGGTGGTACACGGTGCGAGTTTTTATATTACTTCCACAAAAAAACTACCGCACTATTTACTCGCGCGGTTTTAAAAAACTGTACATGTACCATCAGTGGTACACGATGTCATGAACGTGTTAAATTCACTACGTGCTTACCAACGCAGTGCGCGTCTGCACTAATATTCTTAGGTGAAATACATTTTAAAAAGATTTACCACCAAGCAATTATTCTTGAAATTTAGTTTGTTCTTAACCCTTTAATGCCCGATGTTGCTTATAAGCAACGTTTTTTTTACAGTTTTTCATACAAGACTGAAAATTTCGCTGATGCCTAAAAAACAGGACTAAAAATTTCGCTGATGCCTAAAAAACAGGACTAAAAAACAACAACCGACGAAAAAAATGTTTTTTGCCTACAGGGAAAATGTCGGGCATGAAAGAGTTGATAAGTATTTTTTAAATAATATTGTTTAAATACAGTGGAACGTCGATAAATCGAACCTGGAAAATAAGAAGTTAAGCTAGAACCTGAATCGTACGTCGATGCGTCCGTCATGCGTCCGTCCGGTTGACAGTTTGATGCGGTGACAGTTGGGTACGGCAACGAATCTGGAGTTAATTCATTGTTTTGCACTTCTTCTATTAGTTTATCGTCGAAACAATTACTTTCAATTTGTTCCATACTTAAATTGCTTAAATCGTAAACAAACTTTTTTGCGAAATGACATTTCCGTGCTTTGCCGCATGTAAAAGTAGAAAGGCGACCTACTCTATGCGGTTGCCGCATCGGAAAACGTATTATTAGGGGAGTACTCATAGCAGCCCGTTGATTTTACTCGAACTGTCAACGTGACGGACGCATCGACGTACGATTCAGGTTCTACCTTTATTTCAAACCCCTTGAGCTGTATTTTTCTACAAAATGAACGTCGATGTTAAGAAATTTTCTTTTTTCTCCCGCCCCTTTGGCTTCGACTTATCGATGTTCGACTGTAGTCCCTTTGATAGTGTTTAAAGAAGTCCGTTTTACTTGAATTTTAATTAATTTATTTACTTTTAGCGACCGGTAAATCGAGTTTCGGGGGCGAATTCCAAACACACGCAGAGAAAAAATAGTATTTTGTATTGAAAAATCAGAACTTTAACTAAAATAGTTAATTTCAGTAGTAAAATTTACTATTTTGTGGTTAAATTGACTATTTTCGTAAATGCAATTAACTATTTTGTAATTGAAATTAATTATTTTATATTTTCAATTATAAAATACTTAGATTTACTATTTTCTTTGCGTGCAAAAAAAGCTCGACTCAATTTAGTGGCCGCTACAAGTTTCGTGAAAAGCGCCATCTATATATTTAAATTAGTTATTAAGCGTTATTAGTTATTGTCGTGTTTATTATGGAGTTTTATTTTCGCAGAACAAGTTGGTAAAAGTTTATTTACATAAAAAGAAAATTAATTATTAGATAGAGGCAATTAGCGTTACTCTTTGTTGCAAATGTTTTATAACGATATGGTCACAAACATTAAATGTAATTATTGTGAAAATGCGTTAGTTTCAACGAGCAAATACGATTGAAAAGAAAGACCTGATGTCCATTCTGTTAGTTCACAAAGAACAATATTACAATATTAATTATAATAATAATAATTAGTGCAAAAAAGTATAGAAATTTCAACTGTCACCCTTGCAAAATGCATTAAAATATTTTCGTACTTTGATTCAAACAATCGCTTAATGCTTCGATTTCCATGTTTTTTAAATTTTTTCTTCAATTAACGTTGTTGAAAATTTTATGTCAACTCCTTACCTTTCACTAGCGATGCTTGAGTTCCTTGACATTGATTTTGGTGACATCTCGAAATCGGAATCGGATCGATAAAGGAACGATTCCCGACGTTGTGGAAGATTTTGTAGTACGAGACCAGCACTTGGTGAGCCACCTTCAAGGGGTGACCTGGCACCTTGTCCATTTTCGACGTCAAAACTGAAATAGAGAAAAAAATCTTCAGTTAGTAATACGCTTTTTAAACGTGTAATTAGATTAATTGCTTAGTTAAATTAATAAAGCAATCACAAAAATCGAATCATTTTCTTCGTTTTCTTCGTAACAGGGAGTATATATTATTTTTAATTATATATTTCATTCAATTTCACTATTATATCATACGTTTATAAATGAAATTGAAATTAAACTTGTACTGCAGAAAAAAAGATTTATAGTAACAATTTTTTTGATTTTTTTAAAAATATTATGTATAAGAGCCTGTTTACACGACCACCTATTTACTCTCCTTTTTCCACTCATTTTTTTCGTTCGTGTTTAGACGCAGATTTTTAACGAACGTATTTTGGTTCCTTTTGGAATGCGCGAAAATGGAATCTTCGGATCAAGTTAGTTCACATTTCTTGTATTAAGAATTTTATTGACCTAATTGGATTAATTCCAATGTTTGCACTTTATTCCACGATGACATTATCACCGCTAAATAATCACAGCCGCTAAAACAATTATAATCGAAAAACCAAACAACAATTGAGGCGTTAAAAGCTAGAGTGGCGCAACCCACATGTCGAAATCGTGATTTTTTTTTGTGTTTGGATCACTATTGCGAGTGAGTTTTTAGATAAAAATGTTTGGATGCACAAAAGAACATTTCAACATTGAGTAATAAAGTCCACAGAAATTTTTTTTCCAAAAACTTACAGTCAATAATAGTACAAAAGTGGAAAAGCTTCAAAAACTCGATTATGTGGGTTGGTCCACTCTAGCTTTTAACGCCTCAATTACACTTGACAAAATCTTTAAAACCATACCAACGAAATGCATAGCAACGAAACACCTTAACAACCAATCAGGCACCGTTCCGCTTTATTTTCACGGTGGGACTTTTAGTTTTCGTTCGTCTTTTCCTATCGTCATTCCCACAGTACCCCGCGCAATCCAACTTTAACGAAACGAACGAAAACACGTCGCGTCTAAACAGGCTCTCAGATATCAAACCTGTATATTAACAGTGCTCTAAAAACTTTTTGTTGAATTTTATTTCCCTAAATGAAGGAAACAGATTTACTTCATTAATCCTACTGCACTGTTAGGATCTATTTGACACGAAATGAACTTTAAATCTGCCATCAAAAGCATATCTTGTGCTCTGGTACTTTATGTTAGCATTTTTGCAAAAAAAAACCTTATTTAGGGGAGAAATAAAATTGTAATACTTCCTAGATTTCCGGTCTATTTGAAAAATCCGATATGAAAAATTCGGCTTTTTTTGTTAACTGTAGCTTCCGGTTTCACATCTTTCGCCTCTTTTTTCCTGCTGGTACTTCATTTACCGTAATTTCATATTTTATGGAACACTTGTCGAAGTAACGCGCGAACGGCTGGGCCAATATATCTAAAAATTGGTAAGGGTTCCAATGTACTATAGAGTTTCCGGATTCTGGTTTTCAAAGTTGAAGGTTTCCAGGGTTTCACAATTCTAGGTCCCACAGTTCAAAGGTTCCAAAGTTCCAAGGTACCAAGGTTCCAAGTTTGCAAGTTTCCACAGATTCAAGGATCCACGGCTCTAAGTCTTCACGGATCCAAAGTTCCGCAAAATTTAATGGCGCAAACTTCTATAAATATTGGAGAAAACCCTACGGTTTTTGATTACTAGATATGCATATAGGATTTTTTCTTCGAATATAATTCGCAGGTGGTATGTGTTAGTGTGAATTATATTCCAGGGTTCCAAGGTTCCAAGGTTGCAAGGTTCCACAGATTCAAGGATCCACAGCTCTAAGTCTTCACGGATCCAGAGTTCCGAGGCTCCAAGGAGCCAGAGTTTCACATTTCGAAGGTTCCAGGGTTCCCGATTCCAGGTTTCAAAGTTCAAGGATTCCAAGATTCCAAAGTATCAGGGCTTCAAATTTCCAAAGTTCAAGGGTTCAATGGTTTCAAGGTTCGAGGGTAACTAGGTTCCATGTTTCTCGGTTTCCAAGGTTCCAGGGTAACTAGATTCCATGTTTCTAGGTTTCCAAGGTTCCAGGGTTCCGGGCTCCAAGGTTCCAGGGTTTCCTAGTTCCTTGATTCCAAGTTTCCAAGGTTCCAGGTTCCATGGTTCCAAGATTCTACGGTTCCAGGTTTCATAGTTCCAAAATTTCCAAAATTTCCAAAATTTACCCTCCTCCTCTCCGGGCACCCCTTCTCTACTATCTTTTGAATTTCTATAGGGGTCTTCACCGAGTTTTCGGTAAGTGCTACCTCAAAAAAAATTTTCCCATACAAAAATTGTGTTGGGTATTCAAGAAATCTTCTTTTTGCTATCTACGGAACCCCTAAAAGAGACTCTGGACTTATAAAAAAAAGATTTGAAAAAGGATTTCCTAAACAATATAGCTTATAACATTTCATGAGTAAAGCCCTTCTCGTTGTAAGGTTAGGATGATATCTCCCCTCCAAATTTTGAATATAGTGTTTTATTGTAAACAGAGGTGGTTCTAGCGTGGACTCGAATATGTTTTTTTTTTAAATGAACTTGGTCTACAATTAAAATGATTTCTCAAAATGTAAATTCAGCACTTGAAATTCATTCATGTTTTGCTAAAATCCAGGCTTATATTTTCATACATATAAGGAATAAATGGTAATTGTCTACAAATGTTTCAGATCCATCAAAAAGAGGTTAATTTCCATCTAATTGTAATTTATGGTCGGCTGGAATAGAATATATGATGCTGTTGCCGGTGTTTGGAATCTGTTTCGCCATATGTGAGCAAATTATTTCTGTTGTTTTCATCCATCAAAACAACATGAAATCGGTCCTTTAAGTGGAATGATGATATGGTGGACACTATTGCAAGGATTGACAAGATGTTGTCGAAAAAGTTATCATGTGGGCAACCGAGATTAGTTTAGTTGGCTTTAGTGTCTAAGTTCAGAATTAAAACTGCAATAAAGAACTCCGAACATAATATCTGAATTCTCTTAGAATAATTAAATGCAAAATGTGTTTCTCGTGTAGATCCTTTTTTGAAAGGGAATTTACTAAAGCATATATCCCTAGCCAGTTGTTGATATTGTTGTCAGTCTTCGGAAATTCACCACCAAAGTAGAGGGAAAAAATCAATTTTTATCTAACGTTTGGCCAAAGGACGTCAAGACGATTATGAAGAAAAATGACAAGAAGGATCACAGGCTGCTACTGTTTATATTAATTCTGCACATTAGGAACTGTAAATATTTACAATGTGAAATCCGGTAGGAGAAAAGCTGGTCCTTCAGGCTTACACATTTTCTGGTTCAATTTTCCTGGAATGATTTGGTCTTTAGTGAAGAGCAAACAACGAAATGATTGCAAGCTTTATTTGAACAAATAAACTGCCAAATGTTGTGGTCAATTTTATTGAGGGATTCTCTAGAAAACATTTATTGCCGTTTTTAACAAACAAATATATTTTCTTTTTCTTTTTTATCCCACCTTTTTTTAACAATTTTACTATAAATAAGTATATTTGATATTTAAACTAACCGCTCCTTGCTCTTATTATCCTTCTTCTTTTTGTTAAGGAAGTACATTATTATGCTAAGAGTAGTGGTCGTAATTTCAAGGCAATTTCTTTGTTCATTACCATTTAATTAAGAGTTTTAGTAGCCATTTTGAAACCAGGTACAATGACGCAGGTAATTTCACTTTGGTTTGATGGTTATGACTAAATCTGGAATTCAAGGATATAATCTGGAGCTGATGAGGTTTCTTTGCTTATGTAAGTGGCAAACATTTCATTTGCTTTCTCATCTGCGTTCGTCTCACACTATAGTATAAAATTTTATAATTCACTTAGAGATTATATCCGTAGTTTTAATAGTGAATGGAGTACTTAAAAATGGTTGTGGCAAAAAGTTAGCATAACTATATTTTCAGAACTTTCATCTATGTTTCGAAAAGTCTAATCACAACCTATATACATAGTATTATTAGATAAAGTTTTCCAGAAAATGTAAATTAAATGTTTTAAATGGTTACTAGTTAGAATTTTATTGAATTTTCGAATTTTAAACGAAACTAAATTACTTTTTGAAATTGAAATACCGTAAAAGTTGCACAAAACGGACACCTCAAGTTCTAAAATTTTTGTCCGGATAAGGAGAGTCCATTTATGAACAAACTTGTAGTATGGCAATCGTGAATTTGGTCATAATAAATGTGTCCGTTTCTGGGAATTTGTTTGTGCAAGTAGAGCTTTTACTTTACGGAAAAAAATCCGGAGAAAACACCTCTCCAAAAATATCATTGGTGTTCAACATAAAACTTTCCTATTTTTAACCGACTTCTAAAACGGAAAAGGTTTTCAATTCGGCCTGAATATTTTTTTTTCCATATTTAGTAAAAAATAATATTTTTTCAAACATCTCGAGATTCGTTAAAGATACGTTAAAGCCTTTAAAGCAAAAACTGTAGAAAATTTTATATCCTTTAAATTTTATTCTATTCATTTTTCCCAAAAGCGCATTGGTTTCGAAAAAATTTAAAAAATCGGATTTTTGCAAAAAAAAATTGCATGGGAGGTGGTCGTTTTAGGTACCGTTACTCTTCCAAAAGTTGGTAGAATGATTTTTCAAAAACTTATTTACAAAAAATTTCAAATCGCTAGCTCAACGCGTTTTCGAGTTATTTAAGATACGTAAAACGGACAGATAGACATAGTGACAGACAGATGCACGGATATAATCATAATTTTGCCTGAAACGAATTTCGTACTAATCAGAAAGTTTCTATCTGCCCCAGTATCTGCCCCAGTATCTGCCCAGTCGATCTCCGTCATGAATTCCTTCTATAGTAGAGGAAAGTAAAACTATGGAAGCGAATGTAGGTCTTTTTACTCCATTTAATGCCGCAAACTTCTATAAATATTGGAGAAAGTCCTACGTTTTTTGATTACAAGATATGCATACAGGATTTTTTTCTTCGAATATAATTCGCAGGTGGTATGTCTTAGTGTGAATTATATAGTTTCAGCTTGTCTGGCACAGAGATGCAAAACAAAAGCTATTTATTTATTTATTTATTAAGGACAACTTACATAAATGTAATAATCTTATTTTCGCTCTAATTACGAACACCATAGGCGGACCAGAATTTGTATGAGGGGGTTCGATTTTGATTCAAGGGGGTGACTTGGATTTCTGGTTTTGGTTCCTAAAATTTGAAATTTTGGTTCTGTAAATGAATAGCCGCTTGGTGCTAACGACGTCATCGGTCTAGATTGCTATCACGGCCTCTGTTGTTGATGGTTTGCAACGTAAAAACCTTACAATTGTTGTAGTTCATCCATGGTCCATGGTTCGCAATCGATGTAAAACTGAAGGTGCGAAGCAGGGAAGAAATTGTTATGAAACCACAATTGGGGAGGCCCAGACTCTGTCAGAGCTGTAGCGCCGAGGATGATGATGATGAAATGAATCGTAACATTTGTAAGGTTTTTTTACGTTGCAACCCATCAGCAGCAGAGGTCGTGATAGCAGTCCAGAACGATGGTGTCGTTCACATAAAGCGACAACTATAAATACTCATTTGGCAAAGCAAGTTGATCAGGAAACGCAAATACCACTGAATAGAAACATTGGTGTCTTGTTTCTATTAAGCTTATTTTGTATGTTTTTTCAGCATCTCCAATAGATTGGTACACCGTACCGGGGCAAAACTGGTACCCTGCCAGCCTTACTCAATTCAGTAAAATATTATTTGGATTGGCTTATTTAATGTATTTACCCTAGAATATAATTTAAATAATTTAAAAAGCCCATCTTTTATATATTTATGCTAATTTCATAATAAATCATTCAACAAAATTTCCCAAACATGCATTTTGCTTGTTTCTAATGCACCTACAAATGTTTTGGTATATCTACCTGTTAATAGAATGAATTATTAATAATAATTTTTGACGATATGAAATGTTAGTGACAAATTCTGGCACTTAATCAAATTTTAAATTAGATTTCAAGTATAGGTCAACTGACTCTCAAATATTTTAATGATGAGAAATACTTTAAATCGATAGTTTTAGAGTCATCAAAGTGCAGCCCACGATGAAAATATGCAAAACATGAATTTGAAATTTATTTGAAAGGAATTTTAACCAGAAATTTTACATTATAGATGATTTAATTAAATGACAGCCATGTGTTGTAATTTGCACATTTATTTGCAATAGTACGGTGATTCTAAAAATATTTCAGTGATGGAAAAAAGCCACCATCATAATATTTGCGTGTTGAACTGTCACCATTTGGTTAAAAGTATATTAAAGGCCTAAAAAAATGAAAAATTTTAATAACCTCCCTTTGAATCCCAACACCGATTTCAAAATGCCTAAAAATCAGAACGATTACAATACCTTCCAGTGGTCCTGCGACGCGCCCCTCCGATAGAAATCCGCGTCGCATATCGTCGAATCCTCCCGCTGGACCTCCGATGGCCGCCGATCGATCGGCTTCCTTCCGCTGAACTTCGTCGACTGTCAACGGGCAGGACTTCCGAACAAATCGACGACGAGATCGTGGATGCGGTAGAACGACGCTTCCCGGTGAATGTCCCCCCACCACTTGACGAAGTTGTTGCGGATGAATCGCTCCGCGAGAATACCGATATCTGTCCGATGGACGATCTGGCACCACGCGATGATGAAGGGAAATCCCCATACGGTGTTGTTGAATTTGTGCTGGAATTGACATCCTGTCCGATTACCTTCTCATCATCCGCATCGTCTGTATATTCTTGATCCGGTTGAATATGTCTTGATTCTCGTCGGTCCCCTGTGGCTCCTTCATCCTCCCCGATATTCTGTTGAACGCTGCCGTCATCTTGATTCGTTTGATTGGCGGGAATTGGTTCGGATACACCTGTTGCTACATTTTCACCCTCTGGCTGTTGAAGTGTGGAATGGCCAGGAGGTGGATCCAAATTTTCAAATGAATATTCGAAATTATCTAAAGCTTGATGTTGATCATCAGCACCATGCAAATCCGATGTTTGGTTGTCCTTGACGAACTCCGGACTATAGTCCAATTGTCGGAAACGTTTTATTTTAAGCTTCTTCGCTTCGACCACCGGTTCTTCCACTTCCGCTTCTAGTTCGGAGTCTCTTATTATGCTCGATTCTCCTTCAGCAAAAGAGCGTTTTTTCTCTTGATCCTGTTCCAGTTGATCCTTATTCAATTCGGTGGTGTTTACCTGGAGACTTTCTCGGCTTAGTGGTTCCAAATTTTTATCCAATTCTTGTTCTTCTGATAAGTGATCTTCCTCAACATTCGAATTAGAGCTGCTGGCCCAACGGAGTGAACGTAAAAACGCGAATATCAGAAAAAACGTTGCAATCATATCACAGCCATAAAAATGTTGTTATCATTCATCCTATTTAACATAGTATGATAGTCATTCATAATTCTTTTTTATTTTCGTGGTAAAAAAACAGCACATTTTATATTTATTTTATTATCTAGGTTAATTAACTTTTTTTCGAAGATATTTTAAATTTCTATACAAAAATGTTTGTAAAATTTTAGAGGTTGTTTTGTATATTTTTCGAAATGCAAAATGCGATTCAGTTGATGTCCGACCTTTCAGATCCTGAACTTCTGAAGCAGCAATCTTAATTTTCAGGCTCCTTTTCTGAGCGGAATTATAAGATAGGCATGAAAAAATAGTTACTGCACATCAATCCAGGGAAAAGTTGCGGAGGGGAAAAAACTTAAAGATATTAAAAGGTTGTGGTGTTACATGCAGAGAATAAAAATAGTAAATCCAACTAATATTTCATAATGGAGAATCGGGACTATAATTAAAATAGTTAATTTCAACTACAAAAATAGTCAATTTTACCACCAAATAGTAAATTTTACTACTAAGTAGTTCAAGTTATAAAAATAGTCAGTTATGAATATTTTAGTGATTGAAATTAACTATTTCAGTTATAGTCCCGATTTTCTATTAAAAAATAGTAAGATTTACTATATTTTCTCCGTGTGTACAAAACTAAATGATTTTGACTTAAAACCAGTTGATTTTGACTCAAAACCAATTGATTTTGACTCAAAACCAATTGATTTAGACTCAAAACCAATTGATTCTGACTCAAAACCAATTGATTTTGACTCAAAACCAATTGATTTTGATTCAAAACCAATTGATTTTGTCTGATAAATATACGCCGCAGATGAAAATCTTAAAAAAGAGTTTTTCTAGCGGAGAGTAACTAATTTTTTACACATAAATAAAATAAATATTCCAATATGAGTAATAGTTATGATGGCCTTTTTTACTTCGAATACGGGACGGATGATTGGTGAACAGCGGGATCAGGAAGGGGGAATTTATAATGCTTAGAAAATTAATCGAAAAGTACGAAACAAATCAATGCGGAAAAAACTGACTTAGGTCCTCACTATTTCCCAAAAAAATGAATTTTTCTATCACTTTTTGTGGTGTTTTTTTTATTTCTTTATACCACAGCAAAAGGTGCGTTGCAGGCAAAATTTTTATAAAAAAAAATGTTCGCTTTTATTAAAAAATATATACTAAAATGCGCCGCAGACAATTATTTTCTAAATGAAGACACAATGTAGGTAGAAACCGAAGAAAAAAACTGTGCCACAGGCGAAAATTTTTGGTTTAAAGACTAAAGCCTGAGTTACATTGCGACGACAAGGCGACACGAGACGTCGACGAGAGTCGCGCGACATTATCGTTATCGTAATCCAAGTTACATTACCAGAGCTGCGAGCACGCGACAAATAATCCCATAACCTAACAAAAATTTTTGAAAGTAAAAGATGAGAGTGCAGAAAGTAAAGAAAATATTATTATATGCTACTATGGATAATTTCTGCATTTTGATAAAATTGCCAATTTTTCACCAAAAGAGAGCAGCTCAAACACAATTAACCTAACCAAACAATAATTCAACTGTCATTCGATGTCGTCGCGATAAAAGTTCAATTTTTCAAACTTCGGTGGCGTTGTCGTGTCGCCTTGTCGGCGCAATGTAACTCAGGCTTAAATCGAAATATTCGAGACAAATCCGGGCCGTGTGGACTCTCTGGCACGTATCTGCCACTAAAAAGGTGTATGGTATTTAGTGGCAGTTACGTGCCACACACCAAAAATCTCAGCAGGGTGGGTTATACTGGTTGCTCCTGTCTTTTTAACGATCTTCTTGTAAAAGCCAAGCCCCCAATGCTTTCGAGTGCTACAGAAAATCGATCTATATATGCTTCTTGTGTTTCGGAAATTTTTAAATCTCGAGGAAACTCTCTAATTCGGATCAGCATATTTTCAAAGTGTCAACTGAAAATCCTTTAAAAAATAATTGTTATTAGCCACGCTATTATCCCGTTAAGTCAATCAAATAGATTTGTAGTCAAACTGAAGTCTCCATTTAATAATTGATATCAAGGTAAAAGAAAATTCGTATGGACACTATTCGAATAATGGAGCGACTGGTCGTGGTTTCTGTTGCCATTACAATAAATTGATATAAATTTAGAGCAAATAAACACAACCGTTGGATACCTTAGCGAATCTCGGTAAAAAGCATAAAATAGAATAACACACAATAAAATTAATCAATTTTATAGCATTTTGGTCGTAATTCGCTTAGAGTGCATGACATTTTGTACGTGATATCCTTTTTTATATCTTTATTCCGCAATGCCAGTTTATCGGTTGAATGCGAACCTTCATGTTTATCTTTAAACGTACAGATATCAAAACTATATCTACGTACAGTTTTGGAGATATACGAAAAAAATGTATCTATCGCATGTATTTAGCTTTTTTGACTGCAAACATAGTAGAGAATTGTAACAATAATTTCTCAATTTGGTTAATTGTAAGCGATTGGATCGGTCATGTTATGCAATGATAGTAAAATCATTTGGATTTGATAGAAAGTGGAAAAGGGATTTTATCTACTGGTAAAAATCTAATGAAACAACAGATGGTTTTTGAAATTTGTCGGGCTTGACTCCTAGTTAATTGAAATTGGAGTATTTCGAAATGGCTATAAAACACAAACAAAAACAGATATTTTGTACCAGTGTTTAATTAGTAAACACAGAAGCAATCTATTGGCCAGTATTGTCCAATAAAATCCATTCTATTCTGGGTACAAATTAGAAACAAAAAAATTGAAAGGTGATATCCTATAGGAAGATAGAAGACTAAATGGGAAGTGATATCTATTTCACGCTCATGTTTTTCGCCTTTATTTCGATATCAATTCGTGTTTTGTTTATGGACCCAACATCATAAAAAATGATTCTTTGATCTCGCCATATGATTGCACATGACTAAAAATAGTAAATATATTTAATAATAGGAAATCGGGTCTTTAACTAAAATAAATAATTTCAATTACAAAAATATTTTTATAATAAATTTAACTTCTTGGTAGTAAAATTTACTATTTTCTGGTTAAATTGACTATTTTTGTAGTTAAAAGTGAGTATTGTTGTAATAACAATCAGATACATCCGCCCTCTCTCCCATGCAAATGATTTTTTAAATAAAAATTTTGTCTGTCCTCATACAGAGTACTTGTAATTGACGACCAATTGACAATTGAAGCGTTAAGTGGATAAACGTGTTAAGCAAAATTCTGTGTTAAGGAACTTTAACTTTTATGCCATTACGTTTAACACTAAATTTGATTTTCGACAAAAATGTTATTTAACACCTTTATCCATTTAGCGCTTCAATTATACTTTTTCTTATATTGTTTTTTGGCTTCGGAAAGTTAAGTTGAAAGACCAAAATATAAGGACGCTTTGGACCGAATATTTTAAGACGTTTTTTAAGGCTCTTCGGTTGCCACTAACCACGTGGGAGAGGAGTGAGGGGCTATACGAGTGTATGATCCCCTTGACGGTGTTTTTTTTTTTTGTTAAAATAGACTACTGTATACCAACTTAAAGATGTGGAACCTCAAAAATCGCCTGCGGTGCATTTCTATTCAGAATTTTCGCCGCAAAGTATTCTTATTATCTTATTATACTCAGAATAATTAAAAAAGCCTCAGAAATCGCCATATTTTTGAATTCTCTTACTTTAGTTAGGCCCAGTTTACACTTGCGATTTTTTCGCGAATTTTATTCATTTTTTTTGATTTTTTTTCAGACGGTATTAGGTTTTGTTTACACTTGCATCTTTTTTTTTTTTTTTTTTTTTTCAGACGGCATTAGGCTTTGTTTACACTTGCGATATTTTCTCGAATTTATCCGAACAATTTTATTCAAAATTTATTCCACAAATTCTATTCATGTATGGCAGAATAAATTTACTTAGCAAAAGTTGTCAAAATTTGAATTTATTCAAACGGTTTTAAAAAAAACACCCCGAGTTCGGGCGTATTTTAAGGTAAAGATACACGACGAGAGACTTTGGTCTCTGGTCTCCAGGGTACAAACGGCAAAAATCTCCAAAGTGTATACACGATCACAGACATTTAAGTCTGGAGATCAAAAAATAGATCTCCGGAGACGTTTACTAAAAAGTCTCTAGAAGCAAAGTCTCTGGAGTGCATACACGACGCAGGTATCTCGTCTCCAAGCTTAACATTGGGAGATCTTTTTGACATTTGGTAGTTTTTGATTGGTGTTGTGCTGTGGAATTTTTCGAGTTGTGAATATTTTGATTAAAATGAACGCGGGAAATAAAAAAAAATTACAGCAGCAATAGAAGCACTCATAATTTTGCGTTTTTCGGCTCGGAAAAATTTGTTTTTCGGACAAATCTCCAGCATTTTTGTGGTTTTGGATTTTGTCCACGTCGTCATAATATCACTAATCTAAAATATAAAATAGGTAAAAACCCTTTTTTTCTTTATAAAAATTTACCTTTAGACTCAAAACAACGAAACAAATTCTCGTTCCCACAAAACAATTCCCTGAAATGTCAAAATTTGTCTCCGGAGACCAAGAGATAGATATAAAAACGTTTTGAAGACCGGAGACGCATTAAAGAGACTCTCTCAATAGTAGCTACACGGCAAGAAACTTAAGTCTCCCAAGAGACCCTAGAGACTTGATACTTGGAGACAAATCTCCAGTCTCCGAAGTGTATACACAGGTCTCTTTGTATGCAGAGGCGAAATTTTTGGTCTAAGAGACCAAAGTCTCTCGTCATGTATCTCTACCTTTAGGAATAAATTTATGAATTTTGTGTCGTAGTGTAAACGATTGTGCAGCATGAATTTACTGTCGGAGAATAAAATTCGCGGAGGAAATTGTTAGGTGTAAACGGCGCCTTAGAAAACAAAAAACTTCTACAAATCGTCGCATTAGATTGAAAATCTAATTTAAAAAAAAATTTAATCAAAAAGTGAAAAATTGCTAATTTGCAAAATGAAATTTCAGTTTTAATATCCCAGCAACAAGTGTAAGCAAATTGCATTAAAAAAATGCTCAAAATGTTGAAACATAATCGAATCCTTTCTGAGTCAATTCATGTTCTCTTCAATAAACGTCAATAATTTGCATCACACCCAGCGGAATCGATTTTACCGTAGAATCATAACGGAATAAGTGTCCTAGTATAGATTAGCAGTTCTCTCGGGAAAAGTGCAGGAAAGTATTCTCAAACCAAAGTCAGAATATGCACTTATTGAGTCGACGTGCTGCAATTTTCACGTGGAACTGTGAAATATTTTTTACTTCTCATAGTGAAAAGATATGAAAAGGATCTGAGAGCAATTTCCTTTCGACATTTGATCCGCCATGTAAAGGGTTTTTCGGGGAGGGGAAGGGTTTTTACAAAAACCGGGGCAGATTACTCTTTGCTTTTGGCTTTCCGAATTGTGACTACCATTTCAGACAAGGCGAACCCTTGTGAAAATCGTGCTGGCATAAATGGGGAGGCCTTAGCAGCAACAAACTTTCAGGAGACACCCAGACAGAAGACACTAAACCACTTCCACTATCAAGCCAAGTTCTTGTCCTTAATTGCCACTCAACAGAAGGTTCATTGTGTCGAGGACCTTCTACAACATGCCTGACAAAGGTAAGGATTTTTTCCTTCTGTATAGAATAAATGCGTTGTCTCGTCACACTCTTGAAAGCAACCACCATACCAGATTTGATGTTCGCTTTGCAACATTTTTCATTTAACGTCCTGCCGGTTTGCGAGAGTGCTGTGTCATTTTTTGTTAATTTGCATACGTCGTGTTAGACAATCCCGACGAGACTATTGAGAGTCCTTTTCTTTGTGGCATTTTATCCTAAGAATTATTCTATGTGTCATTTCGCAGTCCCATTTAGAGACAACACACAAGAAAAATCTTAAAGAAATTTTCAGAAATAAGTATGAAAACATGCAAATCATTCAATTGACTTGGATCATAAAAAGTTGTGAAAACATTTTTTCAATAGCATAATAAATGTAACGATCGAGGTCGTTACGACCATCAGAAAACTGTCCTAAAAGCTTGCGTTCAGATGACTACAAAAGCCAGAGTCACACCGTTCGATGATACAAACAAAAACGCTCACACACACACACACACACATGTGTCTCTTTGGGGGTAATTTTAGAAATCTATTGAACATGAATACAAGTCTTTTGCCTTTTACAAGACGGTTAAAAAAGAAGAAAAATTTGGTTTAGTCATGCATGCTGTTGGGTGTAAACGAAATTGCGTGCTCCCCCATCGCCAAGGTTTAATTCCTGAATTTCACATACAGGGACCATGGCGGGATAATTTATGGTAACAGCTGCAAACACCATTACCCATTCTGAAAAGTCGTATTGTTGTGGTGAATATGCTAAGCGAATCACATATATGTATAAAAGCGACTGTTGGCAGCACTGGGAAATTTAATTAGGTGCGTAATCTTTTTGTCGACTACATGCTTACAACGTAATAATTTTGATTTACAATTTCATAGCCAGATTGAATTTTTTGTTCCCCGATTTTGCTGAATGCGATAGATATAGAAATGGTGAAATACAGGATTTTTAAAATAGATGTTGGCTAATACTATTCAATTAATGTACCTTTCTTCTAAAAAAATTTTCTGCAAGAGTTTTTGAAAATTCGGAATGGTAAGCCAAATCTGGAGGATATGGCGGTTGCGAATTCAAAAATTCCTGAGCACATTGGCGGATATGTGGCTTTTTCGATCAAAAGGTAGGGTTGCCAGATGAAAGAATTGGAAAATCCGGACATTGAAAATTGAAAATTATATATTCTCTCTCTCTCTCGGCGCTACAACCGGTTTCCGGTCTTGGCCTGCCGAAACCATATATTAAACGCTAATACTATATGGTTTTCCATTTTCAATGTCCGAATTTTGCAATTCTTTCACTTAGCATCTGTAGTGACATAAATACTCGCAAGCAAAGGTACTCAGGTGTCCCTCTCCGATTTGAATGATTTTCTGATACGAGGCGTTGAGAGCAAGAGTGGCCCTACCCACATGTCGAAATCGTGATTTTTTTTTGTGTTTGAATCACTATTGCGAATGAGTTTTTAGATAAAAATGTTTGTATGTAGAAAAGAACATTTCCACATTGAGTAATCAAGGTCACACATATTTTTTTCCCAAAGATTTACAGTCAATGATAGTACAAAAGTGGAAAAAGCTTCAAAAACTCGATTATGTGGGTTAGACCACTTTTGCTCTGATAACCTTATATGTTTTAGAGGCGCGGAAAATACGGGAAACGTTTTTTTTTATAACGACTAATTTCCACATTTTGGGGGTAATTTGAGCTGTTGAAATCACCCTATTTTTTCGAATTTTTGCAAAAAATCGTAGAAAGAGACAACGTATCGCTCTGAAAATTTACAGTAAGATGTAAATTAAGAAAATAATTCAAATCTGATAAAAGAAAAAAATTCCTCTCCATCAAAAATTTTCACCCCGGTTATTTCACCCTATATCTCGCAAATGGTGTGTCCGATTTTTTGAACTTTGGAGTTTAGAAGTGGAATCCAATTCTAAAATCGACCTGTTTTTGGAATTTTGAATTGAACATGTTTTGAACTCCAAATCCATCCTTTTATGCGGTAAGATTTTGTATGCAAAATTCTTTTGTAGAAATTTCTCAGTGGACTAAACTTTCATTCAAAATTGGTGGAAATATTGGTTTTTACACCCCGATTTTGATAGTCCTGTCGTGTTCGAGAAGAAGCGTTTTACGTGTTGTTGTTAGTGTTTTTCCACGACGTGTTTTTCTACCGACGTGTTTTGTAAAACGACGTGTTTTTTCTACCGACAAAAACACGTAAAACGACTTTTGTCGAAAACGACTTTTGTCAAAAACGACACGACTATCAGAATCGGGGTGTTAATTAGAAATAGAGGAAAAAACGACTTCCGACTTATTTGTTGCTGTTTTACCGTTATGTTATTTAAGTCTATTTTTTCGAAAATAACAGATTTCCGAAGAAGATAAATAACAGAGAAAGTCCAATGTTGGTTTTTATATGAAACTAACTGATATTTTTTTTAGTGACTGGTATCTCCATTTTTCTGAGTGTATAAAACACCAAAAATGTCAAAAAATTGATTTTGGTGGATATGTCAAAACAATACTCAAGCGACGATCTGTGTACTAAATTTTTATACACAGTCAAAACTACGCAAAAATCATCAGAGCAAAAAAAAATGTCAATAATTTTTTTCGAAGGTTCTTAGACTGTTTCATAGTTGATGTTATCTACATGAAAAAATCAAAAATCTCTCACAAACTTATCGCAATTATTTGAGTTTCACAATAATTCATAATTCGCATTAAAATGCCCCCGTAATCCAAGTAATTAAGCCCTCCCTAATCGTTCCGCAAACACTCGACGAATAGACAGACACTTTTCCATATAATATGGACGTTTATGAAAAACAAAATGGAAAATTTTCAATGGATAAATACGCTAGAATGAAAGTTATTCACAACTTATATTATTGTTACTCTTCTGATAGAAGTTTCTAAACACACGTGTGCCCTTTTCGAATGCCTAAACCTAAACCAATGCCCATCAGCATTTTATACTTTGCTTGATTTCCCAAGTGATTACTAATATTTCAAAAAAGACAAAAACTTGACATAAAAGAATATTTTCAACTTAAATATTTTACAACGCAAAACACAAAATATGCAAAAGAAAATAGAAAATGTTGCTTTTATTATGGGGCCAAACGTAAAAAAATCAACAAGTAGAGAAAGGAATAAAGTCACATATAGAATAAGTTTATTATGGATAAAAAAAATATATATATTGTAAAACTTTTTCGATCGACTTTTCAAAACGTTATAAAAGCTAAATAATATTTTCAAAGTTTAATCTGATTTCGTTATAATTAACCTACCGCTTAAATTTGAACTTTAGAACACGAAACACTTTACTGTGCTTATAATTCGACATTGAAAATCTAAAACTAATCTCTCACAATATTTAACTTTACAATCTCCTTATGGAGTCACCAAAAACTTTATCCAAATAATTGAGTTTTATGTAAAAATTGATGTGAAATATTGTTGAAACACAGACGAATCGAACTATTCCACAATACGTACTCAAATTGAATGATTGGTGGAAATCTGATAAAAAAAAAATGGAAACATTTGGCATTAGTATTTTCATATTATATACATATGTTTATGATCGATATGCAGCTCAAACCATATGTTTACCAGCGTTGTTTTTATTTTTCGACCGATAAACCAAAAAAAAAAACACACTATTTGCTATAATTTCATATTTATGTTTAAATGGCGTATATAGTAAAGGAAGAGCGATTGGTATGTATCTGAAATCGAGATGTGGAGCAACAAAATTTTTACATTTACAGTACTTTTACACTGTTAAGAATAAGGCAACATTTTGATCAGAATTATTTTTGAAAAACTGCCTAAAATTTGAAAGGTGAGTGATTTTTTTTTGGGAGAAAGCAAACTTGTCAAACTGGTTTGCTTGTTGACATTTTTCTATGGCGTCAAAGTCTTTGAAAACTAAATCCAACTATAAACCCACTTGTGTTTATAGAAATCATAAAAAAAATCATAAAAAAAATCATAAAGTTGGCATTGGCCTCGACTTCGCGTCAATTATGTGACTTTGTAGTCGCAGCGCCTTTCTTTTGCCCTCTTGTGTTACAAGGGATAAAGCAAACTTGTCAAACTGGTTTTCCGGGGAAATAATAAGGAAAGATTTGGGCGTAAACACGTCTAGAAATATTTAACACGGGTTGAGGGCGTCCGGAGTGAATCCTAAGTTGCTTTTCCTGAATATTTTAACGGCACAAAAGTTAATACCTTTTATACGATTTGCCACAACATTTTTGTGTGATTTTCATTTATAACTCGAAATTTGCCACCCCTAAAATATTTCTCCCGAGGCTCCGTTGCACAAACAAACGTCTAGACACCAGATATACCAGTATTGAATAAGGTACCTTCGTTTCAAACCTAAAATACATCACACTTTTAGTTACTAAAAGAAAATTTCACACAAAAAATTGTGAACAAGGGGGCGATTGAAATCAAAAAGCCTTAAATTAGCGAGTGACATAACTAAGAAACGCCTCCCTCCCCCTTTCAAAATTCAATAAAAATTTATGCGGATATGCTATATTCGAAAATTATGAAATGCGCCGCAGGTAAATTTCAAAAAAACATGCACAGCAGACCAAAGTTTTTCAAAAAAGGTGTCGCAGGTGAAAATATACTTGGCCTAGGACACCCTTCCGAGGCCCGCTGCCCGCTCGCTTCCCCCCCTCCTTCCCCCGCATTCCAGGCGTATGCTCTCCCTAGTTACGCCACAGGCGTGACGTATTTTATGGACATCCCATTAATACATGCCGACTAATGGTTAAAATTCTAAAACTTTCCTACCATCCGTTATGTGTAATAAATAATATTCACATTTTGAATACTTAAAGTTTTCCCCTCGTAATCGCATTTGTGGTTTATATATCATATATAAACAGATTAGCGTCAGTGAATAATATTAATATAACTGAATATCGAATGAAATTAACCACCATGGCTGATTAACTAGGGTGACCATATTTTTTTTTGTGGGAATCCGGGACAAATTGCCGGAGGAGAACGCAGGGGGGAAGGGAGGCCGGCAAAGTGTGAGGAAGTTTTTAATGGTTCTAAATAATTCTTGAACTTTTAGAAACAAATATTCCATTATAGAAATTATGTAAATTATGTAATGAAATCTGCGGCAGCCAATTATTTTTAAGGAAAATGCACTAGAGGCTCGGAGAAAACTGTGCCGCAGGCAAACAGTTTTTGGATTTCGGGGTCCATTTTTCTGTGATTAAAAAATTACAACACTAGATTGCATTACGTCCGGATGAATGTTTAGTTTCCAGGACTCTGGGACAACATGCCTAATCGGAAACTATTCCGGCGATTCCGGGACGTATGGTCACTCTGTGATTAGCCCAAAGACTAATATCTACCAGCGAAAAAAAAATACAAAAATAGAGGGGTTAAATTAGAGTTTCACATTAATTTCTTTACATGTAATATATATGTGAAAGGACATTGCCTTAATTAGAATTACAAGTGAACTTGAAACAGCTATACAAATCAGTCAAATAAAATGTAGGTATGAAAGTTTTATTTATTTGTTCACAAAAAACATTTTTCGTTATGTTAGCATCGTCACGATGACAAGTGTCAACCAATGTCAGACTATTACGAACTTCTTACAAATGTTCCAAATTACTGTTATACTTTTTCACACGTCTTAGGAATGGTAGAAGCAGGCGCCCAAAACAGACAGTTAGGAATCACATTCCATTTTCGGTTGAAAATTATGATTATCCTAATGGATGTTGTACGTATGGGTAGAAAAAACATGATTTAATTGAATTACCAAGCATTTTATCCAAATTAACAAATTGTTTCCAATGTAATAATCAATTTTAACGTAAATAAATTATTTCATAATTCCATTAGTTTTACTATTAGTCATATAAAACATGTAGACGTTATAAAACCACTCTGCTGATTTGGTAAAATTTTGGGAACTTTTTTTTCTTTTTAATTACAAAAAAAAGTCGTAAAATACTTTTGTTTTTCAATATTAACACTGGTTAACTGGATATCTTGAAGAAATATGAATTAAATAAGATTCAGAAATCTCAAAATAAATGTGGCGCAGGCGAAAATTTTCAAAAATGACAACTGAGTATTTTCCATATAAAATCTGAATTCGAGTTCCTCGAATTGATATAATATTGTCAAATGAATGGGATGATCAATAGTACATTTTGTCGATCCAATAAATTTGTTAGTGTTTTGTTTTGTATACAAAAAAAGATACTCAGTGACAATGACGCTGAATTTATTAGCAGTAACAAGTATAATTATTGCAAACCATATATCTAAGCGCGGTATTACACACGGCAACTTTCGGGCTTACTTAAGCCGATTTTCGGGAGAAACGACTGCGGAAAAGTTGCCACTCGAAATCATGGCTTATCGACAATCTGCATACATGCAAAGCGTGTGAACCGGTTTGGGAAAAGTAGTAGGCAGAAATCATTTTCATTCTGACCGTCAGCAGGTAAAGATCTTGGGAAGTATATGAGCAGCAGCAATTTCAATGGTTTGAGTTCACACACACACACATGTAAACTTGTGTAGCATATGCAAACAGGATTGGCTTATTTAAGCCACAAATGTAAGCACATTGGCTTATTAAGCCCAAAAGTTGCCGGCTTAAATAAGCCAAGTGTAATACCGGACTAAAATTACTCTATAGGAAATGAAGTTAGACTCCCACACAAAACGAAAAGGAAAAGAAAGGTAGCTGTTGTATTTCGAAAACAAGAAATGGCATGGCGCTGATGTCGCTAAGGAGTACGCCGCAAATATCCAGCTGTCCAAATTTTTTCATATATTATTTATTTATTTAAAAAAATAAGTTTAGAATGGTATTCCAATCTTTCAACTATTCCGTGCGGACACATTTTCACTGATAATGAAGTTTTCAAACAATATACGAAGAAGTTTTTGACAGTTGAATGTTTACGGTAGACTACTTAGCGACACCAGCGCCATGCCATTTCCTGTCTTCGAACTAAAGATGTTTGCCGATGAATTTGGCTACCATTTCCTCTATAGTAATGTTCGAATCGAATTCGAATCGCAGATTTAAAGCATGTTCTACTCTGGAGTTAAAGAGTGCATTTTTTCATTTTCTATTCGAGTTAAAATCTAGATTTGACAATTTTCGAGTGAAAAGAGCAGGTCATTCGAATACGCCATTAGATATGTATGTTATATGCACTCTACATGTTAGTCAACGCGGTGCGCGCTTGCACTAGGTCTGTTCGATATGAGTCCTGGACTTACTCGGAGTAAAAATTTTTACTCTTTTCTATTCGATATAAGTCCTGGACTTACTCCGAACACATATCGAACAGAAAAGTGTAAAGCCTAAACCCCAATTACGCGTTCGTGCGTGCGGCATGATTTTGTTTTGGCATCTAGTAGTTGTCACCGCGTCTAAAAGTAGAAACTGAGCCTACTCTACGCGGCACGGACGCGGCAACGCGTCTGAGCAACGCGCAATTATACATTTACTCATATAACATAAATGCGTAGTTTTTACCTTCACCGCGTGGGTGCCGCACGCACGAACGCGTAATTGGGGTTTAGGCTTAAGTCCAGAACTCATCTTTTCAGTCCTGGACTTACTCTTGCTTTTAGCTGGAGTAAACTTTTGACAGCTGATATTTGTCAGACACACCCTCTTTTACAGTGTTTGGAAGTCAAGAAAAATTTATAAAATGTATAATTATGAAAATTTATATGTTGAAAATCATTCTGGAGAATTGCGAGTATACCAAGTTGAGCGTAAGTTTACAAAACAGGAGTGATATTCCGTAACTTGTTTCAAGCGTTTGTTTCGAGTTAGAACAACAAGAAGTATTCGCTGTCTCTGTTTTGACCGAAATAAATGACAGACCACTTTTTCTTCTAACTCGAAACAAACGCTTGAAACAAGTTACGTAATATCACTCCAGGTTTCATGAAATACATTTAATATATTAAACGACAGTTCAAACGTGACTTACTCTGAACTTACTCCAAGTTGTTCGATAAAAACAAATTCAGAGTAAGAAAATCCGCCATTTTGTGGAGTAAAGTGAAAATATTCGGAGTAAGTCAAGGACTTATATCGAACAGACCTACTGACACTATCTTAAAATGGCATATACTGGCCGCCATATTGGTTTTTAACTGCAATATGGTTCCATGGTCTTCGAGTACCGTTACAACGGCCCATCTTTTGTTCACCGTTTTAATAAATTCGGTTTAAACGTTTCAGTTTTGTCGGTGCAAGTTTTGTGATGCAAGTTCTGATACAAAGAATTACAAGTTTGACTTCTCCTAAACTTAATTCCAGTTAACCTATTTTTGCAAGAAAAAAATCTTTAGAAATAAACGTTTAGAAATAAACTCTCTATTTACAATAAGAATAACTCAAAAAAAGTGTAGAAAAAAGCATAAAACAATTATTTATTTTACTTTTTGCCTCTGAATGTTCAAAGCTTAATTTTAACAATTTCATTAAATTCTAAGAAGCCGATATGATCACAAAAGATTCAACAATTTTCGAAATTAATAAAGACAAATTCGCTTGAACAAAGTCACGTCATGCGACCATGGAAACCATGATAATTTCCTGTAAAATGCCTTTGCCATCCAAAAAGATAAAACGGTTTCCTTCATCTTTAATTGAAATAAATGCGGTCGCTGTAATATATATGTACAAAATTTAATAGATTTATTAAACCATAAAATACTAAACGGCATCCCAGACTACAAATTAATTGTTTGATTAATGCGCGCGAGACAAGAGCAAGAAGTGATGGCAACACACATTGTAATCCCACTTCTGATTTCCTATAGATATAAATGTTAATAAATTGATGTTGGGTATATTTCGGGATCGCCTGTTGCTTTGTGCTTATAGCATTTTGGTCGAAAACTTAAAAATCAAATCAATTACCCAAAACAAATCCCTTAGGGTATCATTGGGCCCCATGATTGCGCTGTAGCTCACCACCTTACGTTTACCTTTGCCCCGAAGGGTTTCTTGATCTGCACACATTTTGATCTATAGATACCTAGTAGATGTAAATATAATGAAAAATGCGTACAACGAAATACCCTTAAGGTCTACCATAAAAACGTACACACAAATCCCATTTAAGATGGCACGACTGGAAAGCCTGAGTTCAGGTGGATGCGTACAAACAAACTTTAATTACTTTTTGGTTAGAAAATGGATTCAGCACGCACCTGTTTATGTGATATAGAATACTTATGTATAGAATCAGAACACATTAAAATACATTAATATCGTAGACGAGAGTATGGAAATTTAAACCGCAGAAATTAATCGCAGTTCCGATATAAATAGCTCAATGCAGAAGCAGAATAAATTCCGCCACAGCATTAAAAATTCAAACAAACAAAAAAAAAATTAAACTAAACAAAACTTAAAAAAAAAAGATGAGAATAATAAAAAACACTCAAAAAGTAGGTGCCTCTACAAAATCAAATTAGGTACTTCATTACTGCACTCGAATTATTTTGTAATTATGAAAAATAGACAAAAAAAAAAGATAGGAATGTTTTTCGAGGTTGATAAAGAAGATAAGATATCGTCTACTAATACGATTTATGCATTTACAATAGATTTAATGAAATATCACTAGAATAGCTGGTGCGGTAGCAAAAGGGGTTGTTTATCAGCTGAAAGTAAAATCAAGTCGATGACGTCTGTCTGCGGTCTGGCGAGATTCCCAAACTCGAACCACTTGTCATTTAAATAGTTGTGCTACTATTTGTGACTAACACATAGGAAAAAATTTTACTAAAAATCGAAATTTTTTTTATAAGGTCTAGTATCATTTTTTTACCGTTTAGTACAGAACATCTTATTGTAATTGACATCCTCTAAAAGTGTTAACTTTGAAGAAATAATTTCTGTGGCAAAAAAAAACCAAACATCTTAAGTCGATTTTCAAGGAAAGCCTCAGTGATCTGTATTTGCATTTCTAGACAGCTTCGCTTAAAAATCGACTTGAGATGGTTTGGACTTTTGCCACAGATTTAATTCTCACCAAGAAATAAAAATGAATTGATGTCTGTCTGTCCGTTCTTCTTTAAAAGGAAATGACCAAACCGATTGAGTTGAAATTTTAGGATAAATGTTCATCGTTAGCCTGGTTCCAGCATAGACCCACTCAAAAGCAGCAATTTGTTGTCAAGAGAGGAGGTAAAAGGAGTCAAGAGAGGAGGTAGAAGGAGTCAAGAGAGAAGGACAGTCAAGAGAGGAGGTAAAAGGAGTCAAGAGAGAAGGACAGTCAAGAGCGGAGGTAAAAGGAGTCAAGAAAGGAGGTAGAAGGAGTCAAATGAGGACAGTCAAGAGAGGAGGTAAAAGGAGTCAAGAGAGAAGGACAGTCAAGAGAGCAGATAAAAGGAGTCAAGAGAGGAGGTAGAAGGAGTCAAGAGAGAAGGACAGTCAAGAGAGGAGGTAAAAGGAGTCAAGAGAGGAGGTAAAAGGAGTCAAGAGAGGAGGTAAAAGGAGCCAAGAGAAAAGGACAGTCAAGAGAGGTGGTGAAAGGAGTCAAAAGAGGAGGTAGAAGGAGTCAAGAGAGGAGGTAGAAGGAGTCAAGAGAGAAGGACAGTCAAGAGAGGAGGTGAAAGGAGTCCCAAGCTAAGTATGTATTAGTCTTTCTTGTTAAAACTGCCGCACTAATTGACCTGAAATTCATCGGAAGCACAATTCGAACAGAAGGCCATTTGATAGTAATGGCAACTCCTTTCCCTATAAAATCGTTTAGGAGCAGCCTTGAGTCGCCTTGAGGTACAGTTACCAGCCAAAAAAGCCCACGCTTGAGTTAACTCGGGATGTACAATTTCTACACACCCTGTCATTCCAGGGTGTTTTTAAACACATAAAATAAAAATAACTCCCCTTATCCCTAATTACGGTCTTTAACAAAAACAAAATATCAGTTGAGATCAACACAAAACTTTCCTCTGCAATATTTAGTTTCGGAAAAAATATTTAAAAAAAAATATGTTTTCAAATATCTAAAGAACCCTTAAAGATACGTAAAAAGCGTTAACACATTGAGTGCCATGGCTATCATTGTCTATCAAAATAGACAATGATGTTTCCCTGGGGCCATGTCTATCGTATTTGATAGCCAATTATGTTTCCCTAGGGACCATGGCTTGCAAAGAAATATAACTTTATGTTTAAAAAACAGCAAAATTGATTGAGCAGTCAAAGTGTTAAAGGAAAAAATCCAGGAAATTTTGCACATGAAACGGATTTCGTATTAATCAGAAAGTTTCTATCTGTCCTCGTTCTCGAGTCGGCTTCCGTGATTAATACAATACTTTCCTTCTATAGCAGAGGAAAGTAAAAATCGCTCTTTTTTTAAAACATCTTTCTTTCTCAATGTACCTGAAGAGATCGATAAAGGGATTTCTGTAAATAACAATCAAGATGGAATCATTGACTGACGGCTGACACAGGGTTAAGTTGAAAAGCTAATCTGTTACCATGGCAACTGTCAACGTTCGATATAAAATTCTGCATTTCATCTGAGCTTGGCATCAGCAACAAGAAACCCACCCAGTGACAAGATCTGAGCATCAGAAAACACAATAAAAATGTAATCAAAGCAACAAATGGGGAAAATCAGGGACACAGCAGTAGAAAATGGAAGCGAAATTGAATGATAGATGCGAGAGATGTTATGGATTCGGGAAATCTTATGCTTCTACTCGTGCTCCAGCTTCTCCAAAAGCTTCCGATTGTGTGAAAGAACCCTAAAGTGTGCTATAAATATTCCAGAAAAAAATCATTTTATAAAAAATGAGATAAAAAAATAAGTGGAATATTTGTTGGATTCCTAATAAATTTTAAGAGTAATGTTAGCTCCTGTTTTCGTATATAATTTATCCACTTTTACCGATTCATAATTTAATATCTGATGTTTTTTTTTTACTTTATTTGAAGAGCAATTTCACTTTGAATTTGTCTAGGAAATATCCTTCTGAATACATATTAAGATCTTCATTTCAAATGGAGTGTCACTCAATTAGAATTTGAATATGAGATGAAATTAAATTAAATTCATTGAATTAGTGTGAGTTCATTGAAAATTCTTGCAGTTTGTTAAATCAGTGCTTTTATAGATACCTACTTGGGAATACAAGAGGTTTCATAGTTGTGAGTTATAAAATTTATGTTTGCATGTGTGTATGGTATGTTTGTTCCATCATCACGCGAAAACGGCCCAACCGATTTCGATAAAACTTTGCGCACGGGTAGAGTTACTTGCAAAATAAAGAATAGGACACTTTATATCGGAGCGAGGTGGCCATTCGACCGAACCATTTCTCGAGATTACACGATTACCGAACTTCTCCTTCAATAGATCAATTGTTTGACCAGCTGTGTGGCATTGCTTGTTCGTGAACTTTACCATGATAAAAATGTAAACCTTGGCTGACGTTTTAGCATTGCCAGATCATAAAAAAAGGTTTTAGGGTGCGTTTTTATTAAAATACAAAATTGTTATGTCCTTATTGAAAGACCCCTTATATGCCTCTTGCCCCTCTATTTGGATAACCCTCTCCTGATAACTTCTGAACCGTTCAATCGATCAAGATGCGGTTTTTATAATGAGATAAGTCATCCTATCCCTTCTCTGTAAATCCTCTCATCTATCATCTGTCATAATTATCAAGAGATTTGAATCCGGTTTTCACATTAGAGAGGTTAGCCTTTAATGAAAAATTTTGCCCACTAATATCTACCCGCTACCTTCTCTGTAAATCCCCTCTCTTGAAATCAATTGATATCTCTTGAATCCTTGAAGGAATTTCGTTTTGGTTTTCAACATTACGAAGTCATCATTTAAGGAAATTTTAATACTCCACATATGGTGATGGGAAATGCGAATCCTGACAGTCGCTAGGCTTTCAAATCCCCTCGGGGTTTGTCGAGTTCACTGATCACAAATTAAATACTGAAATTTCAAAATTAGAAGCGGGAGGTCCTGTAGGGATAGTCCTTTTCACATTTTTTGCGGGAAAATTGACATTAAGGAGTTTTTTAGGTCACTGATAACGACAAAAATTTTAAATTCCAAATTTTTTCTCGTGATATCTGGATTTCTATGGTATTTCTAAAACTTATACAAAAAAAAACTTTCTTATCTCGAATTCCAAACGCAAACTGCACTGAAAAAAATAATAAAAAAACCTCGTCCTGTGGACAAAATTTGTTTTGTTGAATCTCAACAAATTTTCTTTGTTAAATTGATAAAAGAATTGTTTGAAAAACAAAAATCATTCAAAAATCGACTTCTTACTTAATTGTTTTTGCCCTTCAAAATTATTTTTTCTTGACACTTATAAAAAAAACATGTAATCGAACCAGTAAAAGTTACTGGTTTTGTAAAATTTACTGAAATGATCAGAAAGTATGAAAACGAATATTTTTCCGCATTTGATCATCTGATATTAAAAAAAATTTATGCAAAATATGATGGCTCTAATAATAAAAATCCTAAGGGCATAATAAGTTTACCGTTGTATTCTCATTTTATTTTTATGGGACCCATTTCGGAGTTTGGTTGAATTCGCTATTAACGACAGTTTTAGATTTATTGGTTAATATTTTTTTATCGTAAAACAATCAAGGTTAAAAAGAATCAGTGTTCTATACAACCCAAATATACACGTAGATATCTGAGTTAAAATAAATATATTTAAGTGTTTTTTCCTTTCCTTTATAGCATATTATAGGCTATAAACGAAAGGAAAACATTTTGTTTTTACAGATTAAACGAATATTTAGAGTAAAGTTTAATAAATATGTGAAAAAAACTGCTGTTATTTGATTCAAGAACCGGACTTTCTGAGACTTAAGCCTTCACAGCTCACGAACCAGCAAGCGCGAAAACATGAAATATATGTAGGTTTTTTTTACGCAAGACTAGTGTCATATCTGTCTGGCCAATAGTTGATTAATAAAAAAAATTGATTTTACAATATTTTAAAAAAATCTAGCGTACATCACGATCGCCCTAAAGCATTTTAGCAACTCCCAAGAAGTCTAAACGATAGTGACAAACTTCCCAACTCTAGCTGGTACGAAAGTGCATTTGAAGAAAGCTTAGAGACACAAATTTAAAAAAAAATATCGCCGCAGGCGAAAGTTTTCATGTTTCAAGCAGATATGCAATCCAAAAGTTTTCTGTGTGTGGTTCGGTTTTGGTTCAAGGATGAATTGGGTTTCTGGTTTTGGTTGCGAAATTTTGAAAATTTGGTTTTAGTTTCTAAAATTTCAAAAATTTGGTTTTGGTTTCTAAAATTTCAAAAATTTGGTTATGATGTCTAAAATTTCAAAAATTCGGGGTTGGTTCTCCAAAAATTTCAATGGTTTAGTGGTTTTGGGTTGGGTTTAAAAAACCGGTATGCATTTCCGGTTTCTAGGTCAAATTTACCGTCAAATTGAAAGTCTGAAACTAAAATAATAATTAAACAATCTGCGTATTGAGTGGTGGTTTTTTGGCGTTTATTAAATCTAAATCCTAAATTGAGGCTATCAGAGCAAAAGTGCCCTAACCCACATAATCGAGTTTTTGAAGCTTTTCCACTTTTGTACTATTATTGACTGTAAATTTTTGGAAAAAAAATTTCTGTGGACTTTATTACTGAATGTGGAAACGTTCTTTTCTACATCCAAACATTTTTATCTAAAAACTCACTCTCAATAGTGATTCAAACACAAAGAAATTCACGATTTCGACATGTGGGTTGGGCCACTCTTGCTCTCAACGCCTCAATTGATACAATCCAAGATTGTGTCGGTCAAACCGGATCGTATGGTCACTTGATAAAGGAGGAATATTTTTTAACATTTATTTTAAATCAAAATAAAGCATTAAAATTTTGATTTAAAAGAAAATAGAAAATGTATCAAAATTTACAAATTCTTAGGCCTCGTTTACACTTGCGGTTTTTTCTTGAATTTTTTCGCGAATTTTATTCAATACTAGCTTGCATACCCGTCGTTGCCGGGTTAAGTTTTTTCAAACTTTTTTTTATGGTCTATGTTGGAGCTAAACTTCAGGCCAATCGGCTCGGTAGTTTCCCCGCGACAGGGTAACATAGAGGAACAACTAAGTTTCGAGATCACTTTACCCCCTCCCCTTACTCCCCCACCTCTCGGGGTACTTTTAAATGGGTCTATGCCAAATTTCAGGCCAATCGGTTCAGTAGTTTCCCCGCGAAAGAGTAACATAGCGCAAAAACTAAGTTTCCAAATCACTTAACGCCCAAGTTTCGAAATCACTTAACCGAAGTCAATCGGTTCAGCCGTTTTTGCGTGAAAGAGGAACAGACAGACAGACAGACACCACCTCATTTTTATATATTAGTACATGATTTGTTGGGCGAATTTTATTCATCTATAGCAGAATAAAATCACTTAGCAAAAGTTGTCAAAATTTAACACGTTCGTGACATTTGCTTTTTCAACTTTTTTTACATTTGGACATCGTGTACCACGGGTGGTACACTAGCGATTTGTTTTCTGGCGGTTGTGCCAGAAAAAAACACAAAAAAACAAAAAAAACTACCGCACTATTTACTCGCGCGGTTTTAAAAAACTGTACATGTACCACCAGTGGTATACGATGTCACGAACGTGTTAAATTTATTCGAACGGATTTATATGAAAAAATTCGAGTTCGCGCGGCTTTCAGGAATAAATTTCTGAATTTTGTCTCGTAGTGTAAACGGTTGTGCAACAAGAATTTAGTGTCGAAGAATAAAATTCGCGAATAAAAGTGTCACGTGGAAACGGCACTCTAGTTATACAGTGAAACCTGTTGGAAGCTGAAATCGCAATGGAACCAGAAAATTTGTCCGGTTTATACAGCTTTCATTGTATTTGAAAAATTGTTGCATACTTTTAAAAGTCAAATGAAAAAAAGTAAGGTTTTTGTTTTATGGCACCACAAATTTCCTATTTAAATTGAATTTGGGTTACTGATATTTATTGCCGTTAGAATAAGATCCATTATTTTTGTCTATCAAGTATAACCATCGGCAATTAAATTTAAAAAATGTATTCAAATAGGGGAAGTCTCCGGAAAGTTCGTAAAAAAATGCAAATAGGCACTAATATTTGAAATATGCAAAGTTATAATCCGAGTTTTTTTCATCCTGTTTTGCGTACGAAGGCTGATTTTCTTTTTTTCCAAATACCAATAAAGTTTCCATCAGGAAAACACTCCCAACGCCAATATTTCAATAATGGATATTGGAAGTTCTTTTCTGAGGGGAGGATTAGCGGAGATTCCGTGCTGAAGTGGAACAAAGTAGGATCTCGATGTGAGTGTCGTTCCCCCGAAAATTTATATTCCCTCTGCTACTGCCTTCCAACTCTTCTATCCTGAATTCAAACATTTTGCCTTTCGAAAAGTAATTTAGATTAAATGATAGGGGATGAAACGTTTATTTAATTACTCGCTATACCGGATACAAGTATTCACTGACTACCCATCAGCAGGGATTAAGTGATGCTATAAAAACAGTTATTTCACTTAATAATATTTTAACATTTATCCTTGCCTAGGGCGAAAAAAACAACAACAAAAAAACACATGTACACGATAAATCACTCTATCACTTAAATTAGAAAAACGTTTTTTTTTTTCAAATTGATTTTTTTTCTCAATTATTTAACACTTTATTTTTGTTTGCCTTCGCACTGACCCATCACTCAATGACACTTTGTCAGGGTGTATTTTTCGCTTTACTTTGCGACTTTTCCTAGTCGCTTGAAATAATTTTCCTTAGCACATTCGCAGGTAATCAAAACAAATGACAAAAATTACAATATCGTATAATTTAGACGCGTTAAATGGAATTTTAAAAAACGAATTTCACATACAAGTTCTTTCCCGTGTCACTTGCTCAGCTTAACCGGTCGTATGCCAGTGTCTTGCGCCTCTTTAGGTAGAAAAAATTTGCAAAAAAGTTTAAAATTCATTTGGAGATGAACCAGACGCGGCCGACACCGACAACATTCCGTGATGAGAGAGGAACGTTATTGCGTTGTGTAGCGGGGTTGCCCAAATTCGGGAAAATCGAAGGGAAACGGAAACAGTGACAGACAATCAAGACGGACACAACACTTTTAAAAAAAATCCCAAAAACAAGAAAAAAATTCGTATCGACTCTAAGGAAATATAATTGCACTAGAGTAGTTGAAAACCGTTAAACTGTATGTGAATTTATCGTTGTTCGATCATTACACGGGATTTTCTGTGCAGCGACCGTATCCGTTAACCGCCACTCTACCGATTTTAATCAGGCACAGTTACGAATCTACGCTGTCGCCATCTTGATACATTTGACTGTGGTGATTTCGTTACGCACACCATCGAGAATGGTGCAGAGAAACCGTAGAGGAAAACAAAAAGTATTAGAAAATCACCAACAACAACAACAGCAACAACGACAGCAACAGAAATGAAAAAAATAGCAAGTTATTCAACAGAAATCATAGAACGAAGAGCGAATTTCGCAGTGTTGTCAATGTGAATTCAGCGATTGCCGGTTTGGTTTGGTTGAGTGCTCCCAAAGTTTCACACCGAGACACAACACGATATCAAAATAATTGAGCGTAACGGCTTTTCCGAAGAGTTGTCGAAAGAGCACTATAGAAAAGCGCTATAGAAAGAGAGCTAGGGATTGTTATAGAGACGAAAAACCAAGGTAGAATCGAGGAAAGGTGGAAAAAAAGATCAAGGTCACGAGGCCTATAAAAAGTTTTGAAAAGCTTTAAAAGTTTTATCGTTACAAATTTTCTTCTGTTGGTCAATTATTCGAATATCGTGTATTAATTGTGACGAAAACGATCTAAATGTCAAATGAAAGAGTCGGTTACAATAATAGCATTTACACATCATTAATCAAAGGGTATTTTTGAACAATTACCGTTAACCGATTTCGCTGAAAAACCATTAAAAATGTCACATTATGACGGAAGATGACGTACGCTTTGACATCTCCTGTTGAAAGCTCTTCAGTGTCAGTCTATTGACTAATAAATTCATCCGTATATCACAAGCTCTACAGGCAAATGTCACTAACAATAGTCTAGTTAAATGTCAACAAAGATGACAGATTCTACCGTTAGTTAATGCGAAATGGAGACTAAAAGTTACTAAAGAGAACAATATTCGTTAGAATTTACTACAGTCGACTATAAAATATTACATTGTTGTTTTTTTTTATCCTCTAGGATTGAAATTCACTTAATTAGCAATTGTTTACCGTTATTCTAGTGGTCTATAAACATCGATTTTGAAAATTAATTTACCACCATAGCGGTTTTTTGGATTTTGGCACTTCCACTGTCGAAACCAATTAAATGTCAATAAACATTTGTTGGTGATGAAAAACAAAAAAAATGGTGAAATCCAAGAATGAGGAACGTTATCACAGCGTAACGGAATAACGAAATGATTTCCCGCGGATTTTTCTTCAAAATTACGTTATAACGTTACACAAATTTAATTCCGTTACAATAACAATAAACGTAACTAAAACCGATAAAAATTATTTTGTTTTTTCTTTAGTTTTTTGCTTTATTTATTATTTTTTTGTCAAATTTTCAACAAAAGTTCATAAAGTATAACCCCATAGAGATATTTTATGCATAGAATATCCACCTGCATTAGCCACCTGCATAAAATATCATTAAACATATTGGGGTAACTTGAATAAAGCATTTTAGTGTTGTAGGCTTTGGTAAAGGTAGCCGTATTTCCTACATGGGGCAGGACCGCCTCAAGAAAGGCTCATATTCTCCCCTGTTTTATTTTTTTATTAAAAATATATATAATAACTAGCTTGGATACCCGTCGTTACCGGGTTAAGTTTTTTGGTCTATGTTGGAGCTAAACTTCAGGCCAATCGGCTCGGTAGTTTCCCCGCCAAAGAGTAACATAGCGCAAAAACTAAGTTTCGAAATCACTTTACCCCCTCCCCTTACTCCCCCCTCCCCTTACTCCCCCCACCCGTCGCGCTACTTTTCCGTATGCCTATGTTGGAACCAGAACTACCACAGACACTCATGCCAAATTTCAAGTCAATCGGTCCAGCCGTTTTTGCGTGAAAGAGGAACAGACAGACAGACAGACAGACACCAACTCATTTTTATATATTAGTATGATTACGAAATGTGTGCCCCAGGTGAAAATTTGAAACAGAATGCGGCGCAAAGATATAAATCAAAAGCTGCACAATCGCAAACAAAAATTGCCATATTTTTTTGCGCACTGTACATTCCATAAATAATGGAAACGGAAATTGTAAGAATACCAACAAAGACAAAAGTGCGGCAGGCGAAATATTTATAATTATAGGTGCCATATAAGGTAAACTGTTGAAGAATTGCGCCGCAGGCGAAAGGAATTGTAATTTGCAACAATCTCCAGTCGAAGTAAAGGATTTTTTGCATTTTTAGTGATAGTTTTTTTCCAACGTTTTATAAATTATAACACTAAATTGAAAAATCTGGGACAAAATTTTAGTTTGTGGGACGCCTGGACAGTATACCCAAATCCGGGAGTGTCCCGGCCATATCGGGGCGTATGGTCACCCTAATTTTAGAGTAATTGTGGAATTATTTCAGATCTACAATAATTTTTTCCCGCGAAAAATATTTTCACACTTTTTTTCTAAAAATTTACAGAAATTTTCAGATTTATATTTCGTATAGTAAACAAAAAAATATAAAGAAAAGAAATATGGGTTGTCTCTATTGGTTCTCACGACGTTATTGACAGCTGAAAGGCGTGCGTTGAAATTCCAGTTTGAATTTAGGTCATCCATGCTTTTGGAAACGAGCATTTGGTTTCCCTGGGACAGCAATAAATAACAAACATCCTTGATGTCAACATGGGTAAGAGAAAGAAAACATGATTTAAGGGAATTGCTGGTTAAGAGATTTAGAAGTCCTGGAAAGCTGCGTGAATTACCCCGAGCTTAGCTTTTATAGTGATTTAAGAGAATTATGTTGGGGTAATTAGGAAGCCGTCAACTGTCCTTGAGCCACAAAAGTTCATCAGTTCATTCTTGTAGAAAGCTATTTTTATTACCAAAGTGTTAAGAAAATGCATTATGGTGAGCTTTTTTCGATTCTTTTGGCGTCACAAGTAGGAAAATTGTTAATGTAGGTCAAATAGATAACAATTTTTATATTTTAATGGATAAGAAATTATAAATAAGGTAATTGGACTATCAATAAAATATAATATGCTAATTTTCGTGTAATCAGAACACCCCCCCGCTCTCCCCCCGTCAGGCTTTTTCGCAATTTTTTATATGCAGACCCCAAAAAAGTGTGACGTACTTTATGAACAGCCCCTGAGGTTTTATTATTAAATCTCGCTTTTCTGGCTCATATTTTTGTGTAGGATTTCAAAATTTATTACATGCAAGAAATTCTGTGAACAAAACAAATTTGGTCCACATCGAATGATTATCTGAACATTCTTAAATTCTTAAATCATTGAGCTTTGAATTAATTGAAAATTCTGACACATTTCTCCAGACAATCCGCTAATTTATAATTTGAAACTTTATAAAATCATCCTCTATACATAAACTTTATTACATTCCACAAATGCCCAGCATAAAATTCATTATTCAAAGCCACATTAAAACTATATTCGCAAAATGTTGCTCCAATGAAAAAACATCCCTTTGATGTCGTTGAGTTCTCAACTTCTGAATATTTAAATAGTTTTCCAAAAATATTTAGGGAAACACAATTTTTTTTCCCTTTTAGCCTAATGAATTCAAAGCGCACATCACGGAATTATTCTTACCTTCCGGTCGTGTATTTAATGGGACATACAATTTTGAGTATCTACTTAGTATTCAACCGTTGTGTTGTGTTGTTTTCCTTGATGCCGAAAGCGCCTTAATTACAATTTCACCTAAATTTTGAACAAAACACAAGACTGTGCGAATTCAATTCGTTTTATGTTTTTCAGTCTTTTATAAAAAATTAAAAAAAAAAACAAAACAAAATAAAACAAAATTTCCCTAATATAATTTTAGTATTTTCTGGCTTGTCAAAGAAATGCGGCCAAAAATTTAATTTCGCTTTGTAGCGAAAGTTTTATGTGTTATGAGTTCATAAATTTTGTTTAGCTGAGAATGAAAATCAATAAAACCAATGTATGAAAAAATAAAACAGAACAGAAAAATATTGTTATAAATCACAACAAATGGCCGAAATTTGATTTTTATGGTTGTTTTTTTGTTTATGCTGAGATGAGAAATTTTCAACGTAGAGTTAGTTTGCCAATTCGTTTGTTTGTGCTTACGTGAAAGGATTATCATCCTGGCTGTAAAAAAATAATAACAAATTTAATAAAATTTCAAAAAAAAACCGAAAAAATGGAAATAATTCAGTTTAAAACATAACAAAAGCTATAATTGCCAATCTGGCAATCATTGGAGACCCGTATGGTGATATTCGTATCAAAATTTGAACAGTTGTACCAAAATTCCACTTTGAAGTCAAACTTTCCAATAAGATTTTTTAAAATTTATTCCAATCGGATTTTGATGTATGGGAGTTTTATGTAGAATAATATTCTAAATAACTTTTGTTCTTGAACTTTTTTGATAACATTTACCGTTTTTGAGATATTCGCAAAAAAAGTTTTCGTTCGTATGGGGGGTACCCCCCCTAATGGTCCATTTTTGCCCATTAACGGACTTAGCCTCGCATTTTACGAAAAACGAATCTGCGCAAAATTTCAAGTCTCTAGCTCAATCCGTACGCCCGCAATCCGCGCCACAGACAGACAGACAGACGGACAGACGGACAGACGGACGGACGGACAGACGGACGGACGGACGGACAGACGGACGGACATGGAAAATTCATTTTTTTTTATCATTCTAAACACACTGGTGTAATTCATTTTTGTGTGTGATGACGGGATCTTGGCGTTACAAACGGTAAAGCAAAGTTAATATACCCTTTGGTTTCACCATACGGGTATAAAAAATGCCAATAACAAGAAATTGAGGACAAAAAGTCGTTTAAGTTATGTTAAGTTTTGATGTATATTTTAGAATTTCCTGGTTCATAAAAAAACTTAACCCATGCAATAACGCAATAACGAATAACGAATAACGAATAGCCGATTCGCCAAACCGGAAAATTTGTCAACCTATATGTTCGTAGTTATGTAATTGTGACAAATATGTTAAAATTACCAATTTATAAATTATAAAAAAGTCCAAAAGTAAATATAGGAATTAAAAAATAAAAAAAATAATATAATTAAAATAAATTATAAACCCTTAACGTAGTCACAGAGGAGAATGTTTTTTTTAAACCACCTACAAAATCTCACACATGCTGTCAATACCCAAACATTTGTAAAGTTTGGGTTCACGTAATTTTTTTATACCCGTATGGTGAAACCAAAGGGCATATTAGATTTGCCTTACCGTTTGTAACGCCAAGATCCCGCCATCACACACAAAAATGAATTACACCAGTGTGTTTAGAATGATAAAAAAAGTTGAATTTAGCATGTCCGTCTGTCTGTCTGTCTGTCCGTCCGTCTGTCTGTGGCGCGGATTGCGGGCGCACGGATTGAGCTAGAGACTTGAACGTTTGCACAGATCCGTTTTTCGTAAAATGCGAGGCTAAGTTCTTTAATGGGCAAAAATGGACCATTAGGGGGGTACCCCCCATACGAACGAAAACGATTTTTGCGAATATCTCAAAAACGGTGCATCTTATCAAAAAAGTGCAAGAACAAAAGTTATTTAGGATATGATTCTACATGAAACTCCCATACATCAAAATCCGATTGAAATAAATTTAAAAAAAATCTTATTGGAAAGTTAGACTTCAAAGTGGAATTTTGCTACAACTGTTCGAATTTTGATACGAATATCACCATATGGGTTTTCAATAATTGCCAGATTGGCAATTATAGCTTTTGTTATGTTTAACAAATGGATTTTATTTCAACCCCCACCAGATTTATGGTAATTGATAATTTTTAAAATCAAAGTTAAGTTAAATACCTTAAAAAACACTCAAAAGGATTCAATTTTTTATGCTTATACACCCGCCCAAATAAATTGGGATCCTGGGTATCGACCCCCCCCCCCCCCTCCTCCTCCCCAGATTGATCCAAAAAAAATATGGTTACCCTACTCATAAAAAAAAACTTTTGCGTGTAAATTTGATATTTCTTTGGTAGTCTTTTGTACGGCTGTTAACTCAACGTGCGTGAAAAAAATGTGATGGCTACTGTTTATAATTTGCGCCATAGTGAGAATTTCTCGAAGAAATATGCGCCGCAGTCGAAAATTTTAGCATTTTGAAGTCAAATATGTTTTGTGTTTCTTGACGACTTGGTTTTATGATGTCAACTTTTTCATTGGCTCGAAATTCCCCGGCCAAAAGCAAAAACCTTCCCCGTACGTCCCGGATTCCGTTAAAAAAGAGGACGGCGGGCGTACAACGGACGGTGGATGGTAATCCTATTTCAGGGCAATGCTCTATCATTTTATTCGAGTAGCTACTTATAATATTCGATTAATATCTAGATTAGAACGTTTATAACCGACTGTTATTATAATTTTTAATCAGCAAAGACAAGACCAGCTGATAATGCAAGTATCTACTATATAATGGTGTTTATCATTTACTATTGATTTATTTTAATAGTGTTTCATTACACAAAGTTACGTCGTGGTGTGGTTTGACGTCATACTATGCGGTTATTCAAACCAACAAGCAAACAAACAAACATTTGAAAAAAATACATCCATTATCTTCCAACTATTACTCGGCATTTCCAAGTGTTGGTATCAAAATCTCAATTTAACGCATGGATCAAAATATCTGAAACTGAGAAGAGCGATCAACGAGTCAAGGTTAAGTGTGACGTTTTACAACTCGTAATTAGTGTTTCATTTGATAGTCACGATAGACAGGGGAGGGGGCGACTGCAATGTGGCGGTGAATTGCGGATCATTTAACATCTTGATAAGACAATACATGAGATAAATTGAGATAACATTCAATTCGATGTTTCTCGAATAAGATTAAGATGAGATGCGGAATTTTCTTCATTGGCGCTGTAGCATTTTCTTCTGTGGTATTTGCTTGTATTTTCTTCGTGGTATTTTCTTCGAAGAAACCCTAATTTAGGGAAATTTTACTACGCAATGTGTTAAGTGAAGCCGCATTATAGTTGCCCGTTAATGAGCCGTTCGTTCTAAACTAAACGGTGATGGGAATGGAGAAGCAATTCACTAATCCAGTTTTCTCATCTTGTGATGGTCGTCCCCAGTGGGTGGGCAATTCTTGAATGCTTTATTTGCTAACATAAAGTCATTATAATTTACCCCTGGAGTAAATGAAATCATTAACAAAGCATTTATCTTATCAAAACAAATAACGCTAGCAGAGTACACACTTGGCTGGTTACAAAAATCTGTTATTCTAGTGTGGCTCCAGGGTACTCCAGTGAATTTTTATACTCTATATGAAATCCATATAGGAGTATGTTGGACTTAGTATACCGTTTTTAACTCATCCGGTTGTCGGACACAAAATTGTACTACAACAGGGTGTTTCAGGTGACAAAAGATTTTGATTTCTACATATCCACCTGGCTGTTTGTCTTTCTGTCCGTCTCTCCGTTCGTCTGTCCATCTATTTGTCCGTCCACCCGTCCATCTGTTTGTTCGTCCCTCTGTTGGTCCGTCCATCTGTACGTGAACATCATAACTTTCGAAAGGATTGAACTATACACTTAAAATATTTTTGCATTTGCGTTTCTCGTAAATCGAAAGGCTAGATTTTTGAACGAGCAAAATTGGACCACCCCTTATCCCCACCTCCCCCACCCCCCCCCCCCCCCCCTTGCCATACAAAGGACACAGAATTTTTCAATTTTCTCGAAAACGGTGAGCCGTATTGAAAAATTTATAAAGGTAAAATGTGTTTAAAATAGGATTCTACATAACTCAACCATACATCATAATCCAGTTGGGCTACTCCTTTCGGTGCATTGTATCAAAAAATTCATGAAGCCGAAATGTGTTTAGAATATGATTTTATATAGCCGTTCCAAACATCAAAACCATCCTTTCCACCCCAATTGGATCCTTTAAACCACCCCCGGCTCCCAATGCATTTTTTTAAATGAAAATTTTGCCTATCCTCATATAGAGTATTAGCGGCTCGGAATTATGGCTTTTCTTATGGTTTTCTGTTACAGATACAAAAGGAAAACTCCCAACCAGGTATGGTGAACGAACGATTTATGTTTAAATAAAAAAATATGACGGATTTACGCACATCTACCACTTGAGAGAATGTTTATGATTTAACTAATTACGACATCGATGATTAAGAGTTATTTGTAATTTGGAGCTTATTGTCAGAAGAGTAATGACAAAATTGATAGTATCAAAAAACTTTGATTACTTGTATAAAAGGTACTTGACATTATTTCTATGTTGCTTGAGTACCAATATTGTTTTTCTGATGAAAAACGATAACGCAAATTCTTTGATAAATCGACCAGTATCTTCCCCTAATTCCTTAATAATAAACATATGTCCGCTTGTATTAGGGACAGGGGAAAGAGTGGACATGTTTTGCCCATTCAACCGGTGTGGTCGTAATTTTTTCAACGGTTGTCGGTACATGCAGAGAAAAAATGTAATAAGTCTAACTATTTTTTCATAGGGGAACCGAGACTATTAGACCATAGCTAAAATAGTTAATTTCCATTACAAAAATTGTCAATTTAACCATAAAATAGTAAATTTTACAACTACGTAGTTAAATTTATTACAAAAATAGTAAATTTTGACAATTTTTGTAATTAAAATCAACTAAATATTTTAGTCACAGTCCCGATTCCCGATTATAAAATAGTTAGATTTACTATTTTTTCTCTGCGTGTAGAATACATAACATTTTTAGTGGGAAAGCCGTACAAAAATTGTAAAAATTCGCCACAAGGGGGACAGGGGGATTCGAAAAAATGAAAATTTGCATGACGTAGAATGACCATACGTTCCGAATTAGCCGGAGTACTCTCGGATTTCGGTATCTTGTTCCGACGTCCTGAAAACTAAATTTTTCTTTCAGATTTTCGATTTTAGATTATAAAAATAAGAAAAGCTACAATTCCCAGATGCCAATCGTCAAATATCGGCGCATTTTTTAAAATAAATTTTCACCTAAAATGCATATATTATCAAAATTTCGCCTACGGCACATTTCTGTTAGTTGGTATTTAAGAGCTGCCCATAAAAAACGTCATACTTTTAGAGGGGGAGGCTCTGCGGTCGTGTGACGGAGGTACTGAACTACAAATGACCAAAAAAATCATTTTCGACCTAATATTTGTTGTTCAATTCCAGCCTTTCGTCCTTAGATTCTCTCCCACATCCCTCATCTTCAGGATTGAACAAAATACTAATGGTCACCCTAATAGTGAAGATAATTTCGAAAGATTCTGTCACGTATAAGCGTATAGTAATTTTTTTTCAAAATATTTTACATTGTAGGGCCAAAACGGGCAGCCTGGCTTTTTAACTGTATTTATCCTAGAACATAACTTAAACGCCAAAACACTAAAAATGACATAAAAGCGCTAAAAAGGGATATTTTCAAAGGATTGATCTTTTAAAAATGCTTTCTTGACCGACAAGCTTGAGGTTCTGACTTGTAGGTTCAGGCCATGCAATATTTTGCCATAATTACATTAATTCGTCAATAATTCACAATTTTATAGCATTTTTGTCTTCCCTAGGCACGTTTTAGACTCCAGGTGTCAGGATTGTGTACCTAATTTTCTGAAAATTCAAATAATTTCCTTTAAAATTTGTTGACTTCCTGCTGGGTTTCAAAACCCACAGAGTCCATGCAATCAACTTGATGCACTCAATTTTCTTTGATACGGAACGACCTTTCTTTCTTGATCATACACAAATTTATAGGCGTAAATGTCATAAAAGTTCAAAAGTACTTTGCTGGGAAAACAATTTATGATCCATGATTGGGTAATACATTACTCACTTCATAATAATTGTGGCGGGGGTTAAAGGCAATAAATTGCAAAACAAATTGCAAGTAGATGCCAACATATAACGAAATTCTGTGCCCTCCTTTAATAGAAGGACTGGATTGTGGATGTGGCAGAGTGCCTTTCTTATTCGATTGAACTTTGAACTTAATAAAAATTTATGACAAATGTGCTCCTTTCAAGTCAAACAATTTTGCTTTCATGCTGCTCGGTGATATTATTAAAAATTCCTTAGAGATCAATTTGAATTTTAATTTAAAGCTAACGATGACTGCCTCGATGAAGCGAGTGACGTTTTTCATTTATTGACAAAAAAAACTAAACAGTCTGTCGCCATGTTAGATGAAAATGTCGAGAATCAATGAAAAATTAAAAATAATGAAAATATGGGAACAAATGCCATAAAAGAACTTCCTATTGTTGTAGCTGTGTTTCACCATTTCTCAAAATTTCCGTATTTGGTGTTTGTGTAAGTCTACGACGTTATTTTCACGCCAAAATCATCGAGTAAACTTACGAGGTTCACGGAAACTTACGAGGTTTGCGTCAACTTACGAGGTTCGCGGTAACTTACGAGGTTCGCGTAAAAGATGTTCCACGTAAATTTTGGCAATTCATTTAAGAGTTGGTAAACTTAGTTTACGCGATTTACGAGGCATTTCCAACATTTCATGAATCCCCCTATATCTATATGATTAAAAATCACATATATTTATGATGCACTTTTTACTTTCCCGTTCTGTAGAGCAGTGCTCCGCAACCTTTTTTTGCATACGGCACACCAATTTTTTTTCTGGAAATCCGGGGCACACCACAAAAGAAAATATAAAAAAATTTGTGTATAAAATATTTATAATGAAAAAATTTACAAAAAAAAATCCTGAAAGAATTATTAAATAGCTTTTTGAAATGTTTACCGCGGCACACCTAATATCATTTCCCGGCACACCAGTGTGTCGCGGCACATTGGTTGCGGAGCACTGCTGTAGAAGAAAAGTATTGTATTTGTGACGAAGAACGACTCGAGAATGGAGGCAGATAGAAAATTTCTGATCAGTACGAAATCCGTTTCAAGGTAAAATTATGAGGATGTCCGAGCATCTGTCTGTAGGTCTGTCTGTCGGTCTGTCTGTTGGTCAGTCTGTAGGTCAGTCTGTCGGTTAGTCTGTCGGTCAGTCTGTCGGTCAGTCTGTCGATCAGTCTGTCGATCAGTCTGTCGGTCAGTCTGTCGATCAATCTGTCGGTCCGTCTGTCGGTCTGTCTGTCGGTCTGTCTGTTGGTCAGTCTGTAGGTCAGTCTGTCGGTTAGTCTGTCGGTCTGTCTGTCGGTCTGTCTGTTGGTCAGTCTGTCGATCAGTCTGTCGGTCAGTCTGTCGGTCAATCTGTCGGTCCGTCTGTCGGTCAGTCTGTCGGTCAATCTGTCGGTCAGTCTGTCGGTCAGTCTGTCGGTCAGTCTGCCGGTCAGTCTGTCGGTCAATCTGTCGGTTAGTCTGTCGGTCAGTCTGCCGGTCAGTATCTGCCGGTCAGTATCTTAAATAACACAAAAACGCGTTAACCTAGCGACTTGGAATTTTTTGGTAAATAAGTCCACGAAAACCGTAGTTTTTCATCAAATTTTGGAAAAGTATCGGTAACTATAAACATTTTCGAAATCTATGCATTTTTGAGAAAAAAATGGATATAAACGAATTTAAAGGAAATAAAATTTCCCACGTTTTTTTTTTTGTTTCAATCGTTCTCTGACGATTCTTGAGATATTCGAAATTCGATTGTTATTTCTTACGTATTTTTTTACGAAATTTTAAATATTACAGAGGAAAGTCATGTGAACAGTACAGATATTTGTTTAAAATAAAAGGAAATTGGTGAAATAAAAAAGATAAGATGTAATGGTTTAATCAAAGATTGTTTTTATAAGAACCAAGAATCTCAACACAAAAATTCAGGCAGAAGATGAAGTTTTAATCCTGGCACGTGTACAAAAAAAAATACAAATATGACATCGAAAAACCATCAAAAAATCGTGGAGATAAAGCACAAAGAAAATTGACAAAAAATTTCCCATAACGAGTTGTAACGTCTCGCATATAATAATGACATGTCGCCCTAAACGTTGATTTTGACTTCTGAAGTAGTTCGCCTTCGTTCTGATACCATGGCATCTTTTCTATACGTCTTTTTATTTGGACATGTGCGTCACATTTGAAGTAACTTCTTTGACTTTTTTAAGAAATTTGTATGTTTTTTTTGGCTTCAAACAATGTGAATCATGTGCCCGACATATTCAATCCCCGCGAATATTGAAAAAGAAGAATACAAACTGGAATAGCGATGGTACACAAAAGATGTTTACTCTCATGTAATTTTTTTCCATATAAATATACAGTATTTTCATAAATTTCGCGGTTTGTTTATTCGAGGCAAAAGGAACAAAAGTGAAATTTTCTTTTTTCCTCCCTGAATCTAACAAAACTGATAACTTCTCAATAATCAACTTCTGTCGAATGTTAAAAAAAAAATCCCCGAAGCGCTGTTTCCCTTCAAACATTGATTTGTTCTTATTAGGTATATTTTGTGATCAAAAATTCTTTCAATTTTCGTTACAAAATAATTTTAATATTTGAATTGTAACGATGGTGCCGGGATTCTTTTTTTTCGTTTCTGCTTAAAATTCGGCATAAACACAAACAATAAAAGTCATAGAGAATTTTTTAAAGACAAATATTTGAATATTTGGCCGAACTTTTTTATTGGCTGTGTTTTGATATTCAATTATTGCAAAATGGATATTTTATTTTATTGAAAAATTGAATTTTCCAATCGCTAAGTTTTCCTGGTTTGAATACTGGGGGCCTATCGTCGTCCCTTGAGAAGTATTGTGTACCAAAGGTAATTTTTGACTTTTTAAACAAATTGGGTCACGACCCAAAAATATTTTCAAATGCGCCAAGATCTAGAATTCTAAGACTTTAAATAACCGACAAAATGAGTATTCATTTTGTACGACCATTTTCATCGATTTTGCAACATCAAGAGTTGTACCATTTCGAGCATTTCTTAAATATCCACAGCCAACACACTGTTATTTGAATATCGCAGAAAAAAAATTAATTTGTAACTCTCGAGAGTTTTTGAGAGTTACTCGCTTATTTACTCTCATGTGGACCGGCACCTTTAAAGATAAGTAAAAGGCCTTAAATATGCATTTTTTCACAAAAGCGACTAGTTTTTCTAGAAACCCGTTATAGCTAACGAGCTTTTCCAAAAGTTGACAGAAATTTCAAGTCGCTAGGTCAACGCGTTCTCGAGTTATTTAAGATACGTTAAGCGGACAGACCGACAGAGCTACATACCAACAGACTGACAGACAGACCGACAGATAGACAGACCGACAGAGCTACAGACCAACAGACTGACAGACAGACAAACAGACAGACAAACAGACAGACAAACAGACAGACAAACAGACAGACAAACAGACAGACAAACAGACAGACAAACAGACAGACAAACAGACAGACAAACAGACAGACAAACAGACAGACAAACAGACAGACAAACAGACAGACAAACAGACAGACAAACAGACAGACAAACAGACAGACAAACAGACAGACAAACAGACAGACAAACAGACAGACAAACAGACAGACAAACAGACAGACAAACAGACAGACAAACAGACAGACAAACAGACAGACAAACAGACAGACAAACAGACAGACAAACAGACAGACAAACAGACAGACAAACAGACAGACAAACAGACAGACAAACAGACAGACAAACAGACAGACAAACAGACAGACAAAGAGACAGACAAACAGACAGACAAACAGACAGACAAACAGACAGACAAACAGACAGACAAACAGACAGACAAACAGACAGACAAACAGACAGACAAACAGACAGACAAACAGACAGACAAACAGACAGACAAACAGACAGACAAACAGACAGACAAACAGACAGACAAACAGACAGACAAACAGACAGACAAACAGACAGACAAACAGACAGACAAACAGACAGACCAGACCGACTGATTGACAGACCGATGCACGGACATCCTCATAATTTTGCCTAAAACGGATTTCGTACTGATCAGAAAGTTCCTATCTGCCCCCGTTCTTGAGTCGGTCTCCGTCATGGATACAACACTTTCCCTCTGCAGCAGAGGAAAGTAAAAAGAGACACATGAAGGGACATAGTTTGGTGCATACGGCACAAGATAATTCAAGAGCTCTCTTTTTTGCTGTGCGATTCTTTAATCATAATTTTCACAATTTCCATGTAAACATAAACAAAAAAAAAACGCTTTTATAAAAAAAATCTTCAGGGAATGTGTAACAAAATGAAAGCTTATATATAAGCAGAGAATCACGTTATCATTATTCGTTCAGTTTCGCTTCGATATTTTCCAAGAAAACACAGCAAGAAAAGCTCCCGAGGCGTATTACGGATTTTAACTCATATTATAAAAGTTGTTTGCAAACTGGAACACATACGCATCCAACAACCAATCTCCATTTAGTAATGGGAACAAGTCCTGAAATTTATATTCCGACCTGAAATAGGCCCGAAGCCAAAGTCGTTGTACTTTGTTTTGTTAAAAACATAAAATAAAGCTTAGCAAAGGTATCGTCAGTACAGTATTCCCAAATCCCGGTATACTCGCATGATTGTTGCCATTTCCTTTTTCGTTCGATATGAGTTGATTTATGGAATACACCTTTTTATCTGGCTTAATCCAACACATTTGCCCAGGCTCCGAAATTTTGGCGTAATTTTACAAAAAAAAAATAAAGAAAACACAAAGTGGCCATGTTGGGTTATTCCGAAACAAACTCCAATTTTTGTATAATTTGATGATGCGATGCGGTGCTGTTATAGAGGAGGGACAGCATATTTATATGGATTTATGCTTATTAAGGATATAACGGATATCATGTTTCAATTTCGCACTTTCAATCAGATCTGATAAATATGAATCTTCAATAATGAAAAATAGCTGAAAATAGGAGGAGTTTTGTCGACATCATCCACACCGAAATTGCCCATTCGGTCATAGCGGTTATAGATTAGATTTTATAAATATCTATATTTCCAAAAAAAGACTTTCTCTATTTTTTCTCTGCATATCCTGCCAGCACCCACTCAGTGCAAAATGTGAGAAAATATCACGGGTGGGATTAAATATGTTTCCTAGATTAATAAATAGCTTTATAAAATGGAAATTGAAATTTAAACCATAAAATGAAAACGATGAAAATCATTTTGTAATTTAGATTACACTGTTCTACATGATTTTTGCTGCAATGTATATAAAAACAACTTTATGGCCCTTTATACTACTTGGAAGGTGCCCTTAGAAAAATGCGGTAAAATTAATCGACTTAAGTACCGAGTAATTGGCTCCCTTCAAGAAAATTTAGCCTGTACTAGAAGCGGGTTCACCTGCCTTACGAAAAGTAAGAGAGAAATTCAAAAATTAAACTCGTAGCAAGTAAAGTGGGGTGTAAGGAGCTGCACTGGTTGACCTGAGAGAGGTGTTTTGAGGATGTAATGTGAAGTAATTGATAATTCCGTCTGCCTGTTACAAGCCAAAGTTGACTTGTCAAAAAGTTAAATTGTCAAGAAGTTTGCTTTGACCAGCTTTATTATTTTTCTGAGTGTGCAGAAAACCTTTTTTTTTTTATTTAGTCAAAAACTAGCAAATTAATAGTGATAAAATTTTACTCCGCGCTTTTTGGCAATATACGAAGTAGCAGACTGTTCGGGGTCCCGAAATAATTGAGTCTCCTTATCTCCTCATCTACTATCTTCTGAACCGCTCAAGGGATTTTGACATTGAGGGTATTCACAATCCTCTTTTAATTTTCGGTATTCGGTATTTTCGGTAATATTAAAAGACTGAAAATATTCTGCTGTGAACATCCCACAGCACAGATTTGAGAACAGCGCTTTTATTTGATACGTGACCAAATCATGAACTGCGAATTTGATTGTCACATACCTTTAAATCCATGTTTGATGTATTCTTTTGAATTTCTATTGTGGCAACGGCTATCAAAATTGAAAAAATTTGCATCAGTCCGATGAGATTAACAAAAAGCCAGCGAGAAAATTTGACAACTAAAAACATTACTAGCGCCACCCGCGGTTGATTCTTGATACCGAATACCCGGGCCGAAAAACTCGACTCAAGGCATGTATACAATTACCGAATCCGGTAATTCATTTTTACATGAATCAAGTTACCGTCTCGGTAAAAATCTGTTAAATTTGACTGAATTACCGAGCGGTAAATTTACCCGCAATTTAAAAGACGACTGTGAATACCCTGATTGTTTCACTACTGCGGTATTGTGACGCCGGTAATAAAATCCATACAAAAAACTGCGAAAAAGCGTGAAGGGAGGGGATTCTAAAGGCCGAAAATTAGCGTGACGTATTATATTAACAGCCCCTAAGACAGACAGATCCAGAAACCTGTCTATAAGACGAATATTTTTAAAAGCCCTGTAAATTTGTATAAAAAGTCGATGTTAGCCGAACAAGTTTTCTGGCCTCGTGTGACTATACTTATAAAATAATCAATATCTCAAAAGTAGTTTCTAGTGGAAAAAAGCGAATTTCAGATTTTAAATCGGCATGGTTGAGAACACAAACTTTTCCCATAGAAACAAGTGAAAATTTGTTGGCCAGTGTTTATGCTTATGAAAGTGAGATTTTAAAATAATGTGGGATTTTTCTTTTTCAATGTGCTTTTAAAAGAAAACACTTAATAAGTTTTGAATTTTAGTAACTATAAAGTCAATTTATAAACGAAAGGAAAAAAAAGTTTTGATATGTAAAAAATCTATTTTTGTTTAATGGCGTGAGAAGTAAGTTTTCGAGATAACTTTCAAACATAGGGATGTGAATTTAAAAAAATTAAAAAAGAAAATTTAGCTTGTAAAACATTTTATTGTCTTTGTAACAGTTGTCTCTCTGCTGAACAAGAAAAAAGTAACACAATTCCCTATCTTTATCTAGGAACTCTTAGTAAAACAATATAATACACTCCTAGGGCTTTTTTCCAGGTGGGATACAAAGTAATTTTTTAATATGATTCGCTTTTTTTCCATTATTTTATACTAAGAACACACAGAATTTCGCGAAATACCGACTAGGTAAAATAAATGAAGTTTTAACGATTTTTTGTGGTTTTATACACAGAGACTGAATAATAAAAAAAAGTGCTAAAAATTCAGACTTTTCTCACAAATTTTTCACTTTCACCAAAACAAGGCAAAACTGTTAACATTTGCTGTAGTCTTTACATGTGGATACATTCAGGAATGACTTTTCTCGGGATGGTTTCTGTTGTGGAAGTTTTGTACGTGATCTTCTTGCCATGTTCGTTAACCGCAGAACGAAAAAAAAGTCATCCCCATGCGGTTAAGGGAAGATTGTGACTGAATAAATAAAAAGTTTCCCAAATATTTTCGGTAACGATATTATTAAATGACGATTAAATTGTGTTTGTCTTACACTTACGTAAAAGATTTTCCGTACAAAAGAGGTTTTTTGGTTTCCCAATAACACATCAAGGAAAATTGATTTTTCACAGAAAAATCTATTAATAAATATAAACTTTTTAGATTGTAAATCAAACAGGTGAAATTGGATCTCCTTAACTTTCCACAATTTTCTTTGGAAAAAAAATTTGAAATCTCGTTTTAAAAATGTTTTACAATTTTGTTGAATTTGGCTAAAAAGATAAAATATATACTAAAGTTAGGGTAACCATACGTCCCAGAATTGCCGGGTCAGTCCTGGATTTAGGCATGTTGTCCCGGCGTCCAGGAAACTAAACTGTTGTCACGGATTTTTCAAATTAGTGTTATTAATTTTCAAACGTTACAAAAAACGACCCGAAATTATGCAAAACTTTCTCTATTTCGGCTGGAAGTTGCTCCAAAGTACATCTTTTTCGCTTGTGGGACATTTTTTCAACAATTCTCCATAAAAAAACGGATTAGCTCAAAAGATTTGGTCTGCGATGCATTTCTCTTTATTGGTATTTTTACAATTTCCGTTGCGACTATTTATAAAACGTAAAAAGTGAGAAAATTTAAGTTATTTTCGGTTGAGACTACACTCAGAAAAATGGAGGCTAACTCGACGACCTACATACGACGTAATTGGCCTCGGGCAGGCGCGAGTTCGCCTGCATGTGCGCAAGTAAAACTGAGTTGACCTGTGGTCGGAGAAATTCTGAAATTCAGCCACCAGCAGGTGAAGTAGGGCATTGGGAGCTGCACGAGTTGACCTTAGATAGGTTAACTCTGACCGCTAGCTGGCTTACAGAAACCTCTGTAAGGTCAGAGTTAACCTGACAAAAAGTTGACCTGGACATTTTTCTGAGTGTATGTATCTCTTGATTTAAATAACTGCGCCGCAATTTGTTTAAAAATTCGCCTGCGGCGCACATTTATAACTTTGTTTTCTTTGGTTTTCATCCAAATAAACTTTTATTTTCTATATAAAATTTATTGTTCATCTTGTCCCGGATTGACCCAAAAAAAAATATGGTAATCCTATCTTAAATAAAAGCCGTTTACAAGATACGAATTTGCGGAAAAAAGTGAGTTTTGAGAAAATCTCATTCACAGTTTTGGAGAATTAATTTACATTTTTCTGAAAAATATGCGGCCTACAATTTTGTTTTTAATTTTGTTTTTTCGGTTTAGACAACATAATTTCAGAAAAATCTGCAATCCTTCGGCAAAAACCATGCGGTTATTCAAAAAAAATCTGAAATTCTTATTATCAGTAATAATATAATTAAAAACGTTCATGTTTTTCACTAAATCAACAATATTAAATCACCCTCTTTAGCAGAGGAAAATCAAAATACACCGGATTTTACTTAAATGCTTAGATGTTCCACCAAATTTTTCCCCTCAACAGTAGATTTGAGCAGAATTAAGCTTCCCTTAGTATAATAAGAGTTACCGTCTCCGGTGAAATGAATCTAACATATTTTCCTATCTATCCCCTTCTTTACCTTTTGAATTTTCCACCAACCGCATTTCATCAAGGACCATTCCATTGTAGAGATTTTTTTACGTGCCTGGCCTAGTTTTCATGGAATTTCCAGAAAATGTCCCTGAATTCTAGAGATTTAGTGGACTAACAACAAACGTGGATTATTGCTTAGCTAACATTCGGAAGTATAATTAATTCCGGAAGGAAGTAATTAGATAATGGTCCAAGTGATATTCACACAAAAACTGTTGACTAATTTCTGAAATACTGAAATTGACTTTTTCGCTTCACGAAAATATTAATTTATTGCATTTTTGGGGGCAACCTTGACTTTTCAATAATATTTTACAATAATACAGTAGTCATTATTTGTCTGAACAATTGTAGACAATGTATTTTCCTGGAAAACTTAATTTCCCGATTTTTCACAAAATCACAAAATCGGTGCCCAGGAAAAGAGTTTTTTGTGGACTTTTCCAGAATTTTCGTGTGCTGTGAAAAATTCCGTAGATTTTTTTCACTTTTTACAAATATATCTGTGGCGATAAGGGGCTAAGTTTAGTACCACCGTCACCATACCGCAGACCCCTTTCCACACAATTTTTCCTGTTACCATTATCCGGTATTTAGTACCATTATCGAGATATTCTCATTAACAGTAAAAAGTAAGATTTTTGGTGATTGTTTGCAAACCAAAGATTTTTCGAAAAACACTTAACACGTTGACTGCCACCACGGAAGCTAAAAAATCGGGTCCCAGGAGCCAGTAGACTTTTTTTTATGAATCACCTTCAAATGATATTATTTTTATAAATTTCCGAGATATACGGCTATATACCGCTTGTGGTTCCGCATTGTACTCACAAAATTTACAGGTCAAATATCAAAAAACATTTCCCAGGCCGTCTATTATTTTTTCCATAAGTTTTATATAGTTCTGTGCATCAAAAACCACGCAGCTTATACTAAAGTAAAGTGCTGCGAGACCACACGTGTTTCACACAACCTGAGGAGCTAATTTTAACATGAAACCACGTCGGTCTCAAATGGCAGTCAACGTGTTAAAGGAAGACTTAAAGATTTTTGTGCCTGTTTACAGGATATCGATATCTTTTACCGTTATCGAGATATTTTAGATTTCGTAAAAAAAATTTTGATATTTGTATCTAAACTATTATTCGTCGGGTTTTAATATAAATCGCGCAGAAAAGTAAATTTTGCATAAGAAAGTCATAAGCTGTTCCCGTTAGATATTTTTTTTCCTATTAAAAACTTTATTAAATTGAATTTCATTGAATAGTAGCACATCTGATTCGTATTGACAGAATTTCTTAGTTCTTGAAAATATATGCAAAACCCTTTTCAAAATTCAACCACTCTATAAATCAAATTTAAATGGGATCCTTAGAATATGCTAATATAGATGGTTATAAATCTGGTATTAAGCTAAGGACATCAGGATTTTCTTTTTTAGAATTTATGACATGAATAATAACCGAGAATGAGAATAAGGATATATCCTTGAATTCTAATGGGTGTCAATAACTTAGTTGCAAACTGTTGTAATTAATTATATAAGAACGTAAGAAGAGATTCGAAAGAATAATAATAATAAGAACGTCCTCTATTATACACGGTAAAAAAATAAGGATTTATTTGAGTAAATTTGTGTTTATTAAAATCTATATCAACTTGCAGGTTCTCATCCATATTTGGTGTAAAATGTCAAAACAACCACAATTTTTTTTATCAAATTTACACCAAACATTTACCATTTTTTTACATGTCGATAAAAACATGAGAGTTGACGCACCAAATATCGATAAAAACATGAGAGTTGATGCAAATTTGGTGTAACAGATCGTGATAAAGAAAAATTTATTCATATACGTCCTTAAATTTTTTACCGTGTAATGAAAAAGATAGTTTTTTTTAAATATATTCTTTTTAATCTTATATGTACCTAATATGATATCGATTAAGAACGTTAAGTTGAAGTTAGAGCTATGACATACCAATTGCATTGCGTTTTTGTATTGCGCGATTTTAGAAGACAGCCAGACAAATTTAAACCTTTTCCCTTCTACAGAAGGTTCTTTTGGCACAAGTTCTTTTCTTATTTGTTTTATTGTACAAATATAAACTGTTTGTAGATAAGAAAACATCTAAATTTGTTTGGCTGCCTTTAAAAATCGCACAATTCGAAAACGTGACGCATTTCGTATTCCATAACTCTTTTTTATACCCGAATGGTGAAACCAAAGGGTATATTAACTTTGCCTTACCGGTTGTAACGCCAAGATCCCGTCATCACACATAAAAATGAATTACACCAGTGTGTTTAGAATGATAAAAATAATTAATTTTTGCATGTCCGTCCGTCTGTCCGTCTGTCCGTCTGTCCGTCCGTCTGTCTGTCTGTCTGTCTGTCTGTGGCGCGGATTGCGGGCGCATGGATTGAGCTAGAGACTTGAAATTTTGCGCAGATTCGTTTTTCGTAAAATGCGAGGCTAAGTTCGTTAATGGGCAAAAATGGACCACTAGGGGGTACCCCCCATACAAACGAAAATGTTTTTTGTGAATATCTCAAAAACGGTGCGTTTTTTGTCAAAAAAGTCCAAGAACAAAAGTTATTTAGGATATGATTCTACATAAAACTCCCATTACATCAAAATCCGATTGGAATAAATTTTAAAAAATCTTTTTGGAAAATTTGACTTCAAAGGGGAATTTTGGTATAACTGTTCGAATTTTGATACGAATATCACCATACGGGTCTGCAATGATTGCCAGATTGGCAATTATAGCTTTTGTTATGTTTTTTTTTGGTGCTAAAATGCGTTGACGACGGGTACGCAAGCTAACATTTCCTAAAATAAATCTATAGTAGGTACTTGACAAACTAATGAATAAAAATTTTACTTTTATTTTTTGACAATGTTGTGTCTTTCAACAATGTTGTGAAATTCACAAAAATGTCAAAAATTTTGTGAAGAATCTGATGGGAAAAAAAATCCGCAAAGAAAAAGACACCATTTAAATTTTCATCTCGAAAATTAATTGTTTTTGGAAAATATATTAAGAAAACAGAAACATTTCCATTTTATGTTCAAGTAACATGAATACCTACCAAAGAAAACAAAACAATTTTCGTATTATATAAAGCTTGCAATTATTTCAATTGTATTCTTTTCTGTTCTCATAGCGAATCCTCAATTAATTTAGAAGTTGAATTCTGACTGATGCTAAATGATATTTTCTTATGGTAGAAAAAAGAAAATGTTTACATACAATCAAATTTAATTTCAAAATTCCTGTACTTAACTGTCTTGTAAATTGAGTATAAAAGAACATAATTATTTTCATTTTCCGCCAAATGTTTTAAATATGTTGTCGGTTACGTAGAAAATAATTGTTTTGTTTCATTTCTCGCCATAGTCAGCACGAAATATGATCTCTGTACAAGCGTATTACATTCTTATTGAGATCTTACAATTATTTAAGAGTACACGTATTTTCCTACTTGGAACATAAATATTGTTTTAATGTTTAATGATGTTTTAAAAAGTGTTGGAAATTGCGTCAACAATTCAAAAGATTGTTCTGCTCCTAATTTATATTTTCTTTAACATCCCTTTATTAAAATTTTGTGATACATTTTCTTCCCTTCTGTCAGCACCTACGAGTTTGCATGAACCACGGATTTATTGAAACATTTATAGGGTTTTTTTTCAACCCATCAACAAGATGTATTACGATTTATTCCCTTTCAAAGATTCAAAGATTCCAACACTTTTTGATTTTCATAGAAAAAAAATTTGTTAAACGCTATTAATAACTTACGATTACTCGATTTCCCACAAAATTTCAGTATACGTACCTGCAAAGAAAAAAAACTTCAATTAAAATCAAATTTTTTTAAATGTGTGATTAAATGTAGAAAAAAATTATACATAAAAGAAGCTACAATTACCAGGGGACAATCGTCCAATCATACTAATATATAAAAATGAGTTGGTGTCTGTCTGTCTGTCTGTTCCTCTTTCACGCAAAAACGGCTGAACCGATTGACTTGAAATTTGGCATGAGTGTCTGTGGTAATTCTGGTTCCAACATAGGCATACGGAAAAGTAGCGCGAGTGGTGGGGGGAGTAAGGGGAGGGGGTAAAGTGATCTCGAAACTTAGTTTTTGCGCTATGTTACTCTTTGGCGGGGAAAATACCGAGCCGATTGGCCTGAAGTTTAGCTCCAACATAGACCATCAAAAAAAAATTGAAAAAACTTAACCCGGCAACGACGGGTATGCAAGCTAGTACTTTATATGAAAACAGACAATTTTTTTTAATAATCTTCTTTGTATGAAAGAGGAAGAATGGGTGGCTGGATTGATTTTTGATGCATGAGAGAGTTATGTAAAATCATATTTTAAACACAATAGATTTTTAATTCGTCATGCACTCAGAAAAATGTCCAGGTCAACTTTTTGTCAGGTTAACTCTGACCTTACAGAGGTGTCTGTAAGCCAGCTAGCGGTCAGAGTTAACCTATCTAAGGTCAACTCGTGCAGCTCCCAATGCCCTACTTCACCTGCTGGTGGCTTAATTTCAGAATTTCTCCGACCACAGGTCAACTCAGTTTTACTTGCCCACATGCAAGCAAACGCGCGCCTGCCCGAGGCCAATTACGCCGTATGTAGGTCGTCGAGTTAGCCTCCATTTTTCTGAGTCTGGAAATGAAGCGACAAATAAAAGAATATATTGTCCAAAAAAGTTTTTGTAGGTTGTGTATCAGAAATAAAAGCGAGATAAATATTTTTTTGATTTTTTATGCTTTGATGTAAAATGCCCAGAAATTTATTTTTTTAGTGCATTTTTTTAAATAAAAACGTTTTTGAAAACAATTTTTTTAAAATTAATCTTTCCCCCGAATTTTAAAAAAACGAATTTATGGGTTTTTCCAAGCTCTTTCATTTTGACCCCACCCGATGGGTACTTGGCATAAGAAACAACCATGCAAGAAATAGCGTTTTTCGTGCCCCTGGGTTAACTTTTGAACCCGTGTAGTTTTCACTTTGGTTGAGTACTTTTTGGAAAGGGCACAGTCTCTAGTTTCATCCATATATGGCTTCAAAAGCCACCGAATTGCAGGGGGATGGTGAGGTGTTAACGAACTTTCTCGTAATTTTTCATAGAAATAATTGCAGAAATCATGTGAAAAATCACGAGAAAGTTCGTCACCATCCCCCTACAATCCAGTGGCTCTTGACGCCATAATATATGGATGAAACTAGAGACTGTGCCCTTTCCAAAAAGTCCTCAACCAAAGTGAAAACTACACTGATTCAAAAGTTAGTTTAGGGGGGCAAAATCGTGCATCGTTCTTTATGCAAGTCTGACAACCGCCATTTTTTTGCATGCGTATATATATGTACATATTGTATTGTTACCGCAGTTATGTATGTGTGCCAAATTTCAAGTCAGTCGGATATGACGAATCAAAATTCGGTCACGAAATTTGAACCTGACAAACAAACAAAAAAGCAAGTTAAATAAAAACTTTTAATAAAGAAAAAACAATTTGATAATTAATTCACTCCTGATTGTTTCCTCTGTATTTCCAAAATTTATAATTCATTCGGAAATTTATCGCTTAAGGGATGTTACCGAAAATCTTCGTTTTGCTACGAAGTCATCAGGAAGATATTCCGTAACTTGTTTCAAGCGTTTGTTTCAAGTTAGAAGAACAAGAAGTATTCGCTGTCTCTGTTTTGACCGAAATAATTTATAGAGAGAAACCGAGATAGCAAATACCACTTTTTCTGGAATCAAGTTACGGAATACCACTCCTGATTTTCAGTAAAATTCAGTTTCAATAACAATAAGAACTTAATTACAAACAATAACACATACATAAAGCTTCATTAAAATGGAAATATTTTTGAAAAACGTAATAAATTTTATTAATCTTGTAAAATAAAAACTCTTGAAACTTAAATAAAATACATTTTTAAAAACAAGTAGGTAGGTAGCTAATTTTTGATAATTTGCAACTTTTTAAATTATCTGTGGAAATTGGATTATACAATTTTTAGTTGAAAGCGAATAATGCATAAAAGTTTTAATTGCATTGTCTATATTTTTTTTTTCTATTATCATAAAGAAGAGTTTTCTTTTTTTTGTTTTGTATTCTCTTAACAAAAGACTACAAAAAAAAGCCTAAAGTAGCTGCTACAGGTTCAGGTAGGGATGAAAAACTTTTCCCTTTGAAATCTTCTTTTCTTGTCCTCGTTAAATGACTTTAAGGAACTTTTGTAATTTTCTCTAAGGTTAAATTTGTATGTGGCCCGAAACTCACTATATATAAATTACGTATACGTACCTATACGTGTATATTGATAAATAAGCCAGACAAAAAGCTATCGTGTTTCCATTTTAGTCCTTCAAAATTCGCTTTTTTGGCCTTAACTTTTTCCGTCTTTTACCTTTTGCAGGCTGAGCGTTGTACTAATTTATTACAGGGAAAATTTCCGTTCTTACAGGGCATTAAATTAAATAAATCATCAGGGAAAAAAAATATACGAAGAAAACTGGGTCTCTTAGTGGAAAAGGATCTGAAACCCTATTCATTATAACGGTAGTTATTCAGCACATTTACAGGCTGAAAATGTCGAAAAGTCAATATATGATAGTTTCATCTTATCTCCAGGAATTCATCATTGACACAAAAAAGATTTTTTTCTAATTAATCATTTTCATTCGACAAAAAAAAAAACAAACCCTTTTCGGCCATTAGTATCAATTGTTCTAAATTATTTGTTTGACAATACAGAGCTTGGTTGTAAATATTAGAAATTTACAAAAATACGGGGGTTTTTTGTTAAATATTGAGTAAGCAAAGAACAGTGACGTGTTATAAATTTAAAAAAAATAGATAACAAAATGCAATAAAATCATTACTAAAGCGAGAAAAGTCCTTTACGAGCAAAGAAAAAAAAATAGAACAAGACAAGGGTGACCCTAATCTTTTTGTTCGAATCCGGAACAAGTGACTAGTTAGCAGGGCGGGTTGAGGAAAGGGAAATTTTTCAGGCCTCGAAAGTAATCGAAAAATCCGAAACAAGTCAAAATGGAACTCTTCCAAAAAACCGGATTTTTCTGTCAGTGTTTGTGGTGGTTTTTCTTTAGAACCCTGAAAAGGATGCGCCGCAGGGAAAAATTTAGGGAAAATATACGTCATAATCAAAGATTTTATAATAAAACAGTTTATAAATCTTTGCTTAAAACTTACTTTTTGGCCCTGTGGATTTTACACACGATCGCCTCAGGTGATTTATTTATAAATAAAACACGGCAGAGGTAGAAAATTATGAAAAAACTGACCCGCAGAAATCGTAATCGTAATCGTAATCGTAATCGTAATCGTAATCGTAATCGTAATCGTAATCGTAATCGTAATCGTAATCGTAATCGCATTTGTCATCGAAATCGCAATCGCAATCGTAATCGAAATCGCAATCGTAATCGTAATCGTAATCCCAATCGTAACCGCAATCGTAATCGCAATCGTTAGTCTAAATTGGGCTTAAGACAGGCAATCTAAGCATTAGTGCGCGCGTTTAGACCGAGCTAACTTGGCACTGCCAACCTTGCGGTGATAAACTAGAAGACTATTTTGAAAGGACTGTCAATTTTTTGCAATTTTTGTGCAACTTTTACAATCTAGTGCATGAAAGAGCACAAAGAATTAGAAAAAGTAGAAATAAAATCCACAGGGCCAAAAGGTAAGTGAAAATTTAACTTTTTAAAGTAAAAATTTAACTTACAAACAAGTTAATTTTGCAACTATATGTAAGCGCCAAGAGTTAGCAGTGCTGAAATATCGCTATTAAGCTGGCAGGCATTACTGAAGTAGAACGCATTTATACCGGCGCTACATGGAAAAAAACTGCCACCTTAGCATCGGTCTAAACACGCCCAATGAGTGAGAGTCCGTGAGAAAAAAATTGCCCTAGGCTCAAATAGTCATCTAACGAAGAAGCGTAGCGGGTGGCGGTTCATCTAAGGCACCGCAGTATTAAAAACTAGCAAGTGATTTTACGCCTCGAAACATTCTTATCGCTCAAAGATTTTTTTATTTCAGTTTTAACTGTGCTAAATTAAAGCGATAATTTCACTCGTATTTGGTCACGTGAATTTTTAATCACAAAACGTTTTTCTCTGCATTTGTTTATCAATTCGAATTAAATCCGGTAGGCGATTAGTGGAAATACAACCGTCCGCTGATAGTAGAATCCATTAAATTAAAAGCGATCATAATTAGCGATAACAGAACAACCGAGAAAAATATTAACGCGATCATATTTTCTTATTGGCGCCGCATTATGTAGAATTTGTTAATACACAATCACTTCTACCGTAATAAGGCATTTGGAAAAGTGACTCATTTTTGTATTGTGTCCACAAGTCTTATTCACGTAAATAAATGTTAAATCTCGATAAGTTGAACATCTGTAACTTGAAATATTCCAAAGCTTTAATTTCTCTTTGCTTCCTTCATATTCGACTTATCGAAGTGTGATTTTTTTTAAAAAAAGTTTAAAATAGTACCGCTTTTTTGTTCAGATTATCGAATATTAAGTACAAAAACGTTGTTCAGACTATCAAATAGTTAGAAAAAAACAGAATCTGTAATAGATTTTTGCAAAAGCTAAAGCCATTTCGACAGTTTCAAATACAATTAACGGTATTTCTGCAAATGTTGATAATTCAAAATTTACTGAGAGAAACAGTTCTGATTTACTCACCCGAACAAATCCGTTTCGCTGCCTGGAAAGCTAATCCTTGGCGATAGTGGCGACCGTCCATGACGTTTTAACATGTCATGGAGTCCCGGCGGTGCATGAACCGGACTCAGAATTGTCAACTTCCGATTGGGCGGTGCAAGCAACCCACCGGACAAGGTGAGCTGATTTCGAATACCGGATCCAGCTCCAGCCGATTTGCTCTCGATCATTTCGGCTGATTTGGAGATCAGAATAGCCGACTGATGAAATCCTTTCGACATCTGTTCACCCAGCGTGTCTGTGGGGTTCTCATCAATCTGCGTTGACGCGCTACGGATGCATTTGTCCGGTCGGCTGCTACCCGTTGCCCCCGCCTGCTGTGCGGTCTCTGAATGGGCGGATGTCGATCGCACAAATTGGCGGACATGTTTTTGGTGGGCTGTTAGGAAGGTTCCACTGGTCGTATGAATAGCGGACGCTTCCGGGTGCTGCAGGAAGCTCTGAAACTTGGACTTGGTGGACGACGTCGACTTTTGCACCGTTCTCTCACTTACGATCGACGTGTGAGATTGCGCTTTTAGCTGGTGAGAGATTGAACTTCCCGCTTGTTCTACAATCGTTGAGGAGCTTGATTGAAGACTCTGGCTGCGACTGCTTTGCGAAATACTCTTCCCCGCCATTTTCGTTATGGCGCCGCCGGTGGACTCATCATCCTGGTCCAGCTCTTCGGCATCCGCCTCGCTTGGTGTTGTGATGATGTACTGCGGGGTTTTTGACTCATCCACCGACATTTTTACACTTTTCTCATTCAACACGCACCACTCACAAAATTTTCAAATCTTCGGTTCAATTTGCTCTTATGACACTTTTAAGAATCTGCGAAATTCTTTCGGAAATATTTCTTATATTTTTTATCACTGTACATTTATGCGGATAATTTTCGAAAGTCGGTCAACTGCTGTGCACCTTGGCCGCGCTAAAATTCATGAAAAACTGTTTCTCTGATGTCTTATCGATATGTTTAATTACTGAAAGCTGTGAGATCTGCAATTTAAAAAGCCGAAATGTTTTTTTTTTTCGTTATTTTCACTGGATTTCTCTTGTGGTTTCTCGATTAAACAACGATTGACATTGCGGAGATAACTCGCTTTTTGTTTGAACATGTGTTACATATGCTTCACGCAGCTCATTTACTTGTTTCATTGTGTTTCTCTCATTGAGATTAAAATTGGGTAAATAGTTTTATACAAATTTGAAATGTGTTCAGTATTGGTAAATATTTTTCTTCCACTTAACCTATTTTTTAAATTAATTGTTGCTATTCAATTCGATTTTCGGCAGACAAATTGACGTGATACGCGAGGGCATTTTTAAAATATTTAATTACTTCATTCAATTTTATTTATTACATATTTTTTTTAATAACGATTTTGGTTTAGTCCAATGAAAAAAAAATACCGTCAAAACTCAGATAACAGATTTTGTAATGTTAATTTTCCCGAAAAAAGCAGGAAAAAGGATATTCGTGTTTTCCTTAATGCATTTTCCCAAAGATCGGACCTATCGCAATCGTAATTTTGTCCCTGGTAACTATAAGTAACCAAATTTCATAAAAAAATTACACATTTTGAAAACATGTTTTATTATTGCTTGTATTATATTGTAGTAATCGTATATTATAAATATAAATAGACAGCTGACGCATTTAATTATATTTGAAGATTTTTTATTTACCTTGTTTAGATCAATAAATTAACAAAACTTATTCAACATTCGAAGCAGTATTTTCAGAAATTCGGAAAATATTTTTTCACCAATGAAAAATAAATTACAAAACAATATTTAAAAAATCTCATTCAACGTTGGCAATGTTCGCATATATTTAATATGTTGTTATGAAAATAAGAACATATTAAATAGGAGACTAATCAACATATTTTAGTCATAAACCTAATTATCAAAAAATTTTCTGACAAAGCCTTAGACGAATTTTGTGCCCCGACTTTTAATTATGGAAAAAAGCATATTCGAAGAAGATATTTCGTTTTCGAAACATAAAACGTAATTTACGAAATGAATTTTTTAATTGAAATTTAAAAGGTCCGTAACTCCAGGTAGAATTAACAGCGGCGGCGGCGCTGCCAGATGTAAAGTAACAAAAAAAAAATCCGTTCCGTTTTTTCATACAGGTGAAAGCATTTTTACATTAAAGCCTGGATCATGGGATGGCAGACAGAGTTGGGAAAAATTCCTTATCGACCTCTAAGTAGATTTAGTGTATGCCACACAATTGCGCCCGGGTTGCAGAAAATAAAAGTACAGGTTTCTTTTTTGTAAACTTTCCTGCTTTGAAGTTGTAAAAGTCAGGAGTTTCAGGCATTCCTGGAATGGAATGAAATGAAATAAAAAAAAAATTACGAGGGAAAAAGGTTATTATTTAGGATCCTTTTTCGGCCGTAATTGGTTTTCAATGTCTCCCACTTGATGTGAAAAGTTGATTTTCATTCAACAGACGTCTGTATCAAAACGAATTCGAAATTACGAATGGGAACCAAACACGTTTTAATCCAGATCTCCTGAGATCCACTCGCTTGACACCACTACAATTTCGGGCTATTCCACGTTACGACGGCAGAAGCACATGAGCTAGAGGCATGTTTCAAAATACTCAGGAACTGCTGCACGTTTACTTTTAATCCAATAACCGAAGTAAGAAATTTTATACTATTTGTTTCATGGCAGTTGATTAAATTTTTCACTTAACGGAGAACAATTGAAATTTCAAAAGTGATCAATTTCAAATAGTGACCTGTTTTCTAAATTGGATAATTTGTTGTTACTTCTAAGTAATTTTCATTACACTTTGAAAAGAAGAATTATGTTACATTTAAGTTTTTTGTATATGTGTTATACTCTCTATAACACGAAAGGATGGAATCCGTTCGCGTTGCGTAAATTTACCAAAGTAGAACTTTTGGGATAGCCATATTATGCTTACTGTGCTGTTTTTGTATAGCAGCCTCAAAAGTAGCATGAGGTGTTCACACACAATAAATGAGTGCAGCACGCATCTTTTGTGCTGCGCTATATTGCAGGCAAGGAAGTTTTTGGATAAAATCCTGGAAACTAAACCAAACACGTGTTTTCCCCTTTTATCGTGTTTGCTATCAATTGACAGAAATATGAAAGTTCCAGTTCAAAGTGTCAATTTCTGCTGATACTTCTGTTTTTTTTTTTGTGATATTCACGTAACGCAGCATTTGAAAATACTGCGACTCGTTCAAAAACTGCGCAGTCTTCAGGGCTTCAGACATTTGCCGCGTCCGTGCCGCGTAGAACAGGCTCAATCTCTACTTTTAGATGCGGTGACAATTACTAGATGCCAGAACTAAATAATGCCGCACGCACGCACGCGTAATTGTGGTTTAGCCTTTAGTGTCCAAAATCGATGGAACGGAATGGAATGGAAAAGTTTGCCAGATTTCAACTTTCGACGGAACAGAACGAAACGGAGTTTATGAATTTAAAATTTACGACGGCACAAATGGATAACATAACCTGAATACGGTTTTTTGTTTTGCAAGTAGCAAAACTTACTGACAGAAATACATTTTTGTAATATTGATCCTACAATCGACCCAGTAATGCTTGGGAAATGTGTTTAGGCGAAATAAAGAGATCGATGGCATTTCTGTTTGTAATTTATATTATTTTTAGTTTTTAAGCGACTACGAAATACTTTGTACAGTCGAGCCTGGATAAGTTAGATCTCACAGGATCGTCCGACAAATCCCACTTATAGAGGTATCCCACTTCTATTTAGAAACGCTCGAATAGAACAATCCATCCCAATTATCAAGGTTACACACGTAAACATTTTTTTTAAAAAACGTAAAAAATATTTCTTTTGCGGCGCATTTTTCTTCGATTGTGTTTATCTAAAACTAGCTTGCATACCCGTCGTTGCCAGGTTAAGTTGTTTCAATTTTTTTTTGATGGTCTATGTTGGAGCTAAACTTCAGGCCAATCGGCTCGGTAGTTTCCCCGTGAAAGGGTAACATAGAGGAAGAGCTAAGTTTCGAGATCACTTTACCCCCTCCCCTTACTCCCCCACCTCTCGGGTTACTTTTTAATGGATCTATGTTGGGGCTGGACCCCCGACGAAAATTTTTGCCAAATTTCAGGCTAATCGGTTGAGTAGTTTCCCCGCAAAAGAGTAACATAGCGCAAAAACTAAGTTTCGAAACCACTTTATCCCCTCCCCTTACTCCCCCACCCCTCGCGCTACTTTTCCGTATGCCTATGTTGGAAACAGAAATACCACAGACACTCATGCCAAATTTCAAGTCAATCGGTTCAGCCGTTTTTGCGTGAAAGAGGAACAGACAGACAGGCAGACACCAACTCATTTTTATATATTAGTATGATTAGTGGAATATGGAAAATCACAAAAAATTGCATTGCTTTTGCGCTTGGAACTGTGTAGTTTTCAATTTAATTTTAGAGTGCGATTTTCTTTTTGAAACTTTTCGCCTGCGGCGCACATTTATTAGTTATACTTCCCCGGAGCATTTTATTCGTTTTAGAATACGTTTTGTTTTCAGAAAACAGCCACAGTTTTTAAATGCGTCCACAAATCTATATTTAATTTGTATTATAAAAAAGACAGTTTTAGACATTCGCATTTATATTCATTTTATTTCATTTAAAAGCATCTGGCGCAACTCTAGACAAAAACTAAAATCAATAATTCAACAAAACTCCAATTCATCTTACTCATTACAGACCGGCATTGCTTGACCATTAGATATATGTATCTAGGTTGGAAACTTTTCTCGACACTAAATACATGCGCCTCTGAGTCCTGTTTTTTTGCCAAACTTTTATTTTTAGATAAATCAGTCGCCGCCCATTCTAAGGGTAATAACACTGAAGTGAAGCTATTTGCTATGATATTAGCAAAAGTGCTCCAGCTTTGTTTTATATCTGACTAAGGGTAGTTGTTAAGGGATGGTCATTTAGCAAGTGGTGCTATGCATACAAACAACCCCACAATTCAATATGTTTGTGTACCCATATAATTAGAGAACATCTCGTCAAAAGGACACAAATTAACGAGATTAGGAAGCCAGCATCTGTCACGGTAACTAATTTCCTCCAATAGATATCTATCAATGAAAATATATAAGAATTACTAAAAGTTAACCTGTAGCTGATATGAAGAAGTAGAATTTTATCTACCTGGAACGTTTATAAATGATACATGAAGTAAGAAAGACATTACATTCAATCAAAGACTCTCGCTTCCCATCATTTCTGTGTAATCCTTGTGTGTTTCTCGTTTATATCTGCCGCAGGCACATTCCAGGTGGGCCACCATCGCCATCCGCCGACAAACTTTGCAGAATTAATGGCATTAGAATTACCTTTTTGTATTGATATTTATTTTGGCGGAAGGGAAAATCACGTGAGGTGGCTTATAGCGTTTGGGAATCATGTTCGTATCAAATTGTATATACGTGGTCGCAGGGATGAGAACGAGTTGTACGAAAGTAAGGATTTCGCAAGACGGAAGCCCTTAAGTATCCTCATGTTTTCTCATTGCATTGCAGAGTAGAGCCAAACTCTATCAAATATATATTTATCGTTGAGTTGTATCTTTGAAATACCTTTGAGGATAAATACGAGTGACTTTAAGAATAAATATCTTAGGGGCCTCGGCTTTCTCCATTCTTTTTTCGTCCTATTTTTTGCTTTTCTCTTTTCTTCGGAATCACAATCTTTGACTGGAATTTCTACACGCACCGACGGATATATACAATATTTCTCTAGCGATTGAGAGGTCTGTTGTAAATGCGTGACAGTCCCAATGCGACAAAACGTCCATTAAAACCAAATGTGCTCTGAATTCAGGAACATGCATCGATTTTGAGTCCTGTACAAAAGAGTGAAATGCCCAAAACGGTTGGTTTCTTTTTAACTGAAAAGAAACTTAGAAAAAGCAGTCCTTGTGCTGGGTTTACATATTAACATATTAAAAAATCCCGAGAAAAAAATTGGGACAGAGGAAACAAAATTTGCATTTGGTCCTATAACGTTTTTTCTGCCTATACGTGTAGGATTGGCAATAGCGCGCCAAGTAACAAATTGTCTATGCCCGTCCTCTACGTTATGGCTCGCCAGAGTGGTTTTTCCACCTTGGTACTTCTTTTCGCAGCCCCCCCCCACCCCTCTCTCTCTCATCTAAAAGTGTAACTGACTTATTTTATAGACAGCAAAATCATGAAACTGATTTCGATCGGTTTATGTCTTGGGATCCTGCGAGGCTCTAATTTAAATTTTTTAAATAATTTTTATCTTTCTTAGATGTAAGACACATAAAACCCATCCGTCAAATCATTTTTTGAGCGCGATTTTTAACAGTTTTAAATGTTAAATAAAACAAGAACTTTTGTCTAACATCTGGCACTTTATTCTGCGAATATTATTCCTCGACACTAAAATTTATGTTCCACAACTACTTACACTACGACATAAAATTCAGGGCTGGAATTATGTATCTCGACGCGTCTCTGTCTTTCGACTTCGACGCACCTTTTGACTCTTGACTTCGCCATATCAGCAGCTTCAAATTTCCTGGAGTGACAGTCAGAATCACGTTTCGATTCATAGTGAGGATTCCGCGAAATCTCAAGTTGCAGATATGGCGAAGTCAAGAGTTAAAAGCTGCGTCGAAGTCGAAAGACAGAGACGCGTCGGAATACATGATTGGTGCACAGATTTTTTGTCCTGAAAGACGCCCGAACTCGAATTTCTTCATATAAAACCGTCCGAATAAATTCAAATTTTGATAACTTTTGCTGGGTGTTTTTATTCCGCGAAAGATAAAAAAAAATTGCGGAACGAATTCTGAATAAAATTCGCATAAAAAATTCAAGAAAAAATCGCAAGTGTAAATGGGGCCTAAGGTATCGAATTTATTCGTTACGAGAACGTAGAGTTTTCCCTACAGTTATGAACATAGCTTAAAATATCAACTCCTTCCTTATTTGTGCGTTGGTCCCAAATCTAACCAATATAAAATTCAAGATTTATTTCCTTTAGTTTGCACGATTTTTTTGTTATTGTATGATTTCAGGGGAGCTAAAATCAATAAATTCCGTACAAAGGCACGATCAAATAAATATTTATGTATGTTTTCGGCTTTTTATCCATTTCTTCTCTCTACTTCCATTCGCATCCCAAGGACATGATGTAAAATGTGTAGTTTTCGAATAGAACAAATTTTATGAGTAATATTTTTTTCTTTGACTGTTAATAATAAACCTAAAGTTTCAGGAAACAAGTCTTTATTGGTACCTATAAATTATAATAAGAAGTCACGTGACAATAGAAACATGATCGGAAGCTTAGGGAGGAAATGCTTTTAAATTTTTGATTTATCAAATCAAGACTTGTATTTCAAATTTAAAACCGCAAAACAAGGAATTTTGTTTAATTTCAATAAGCATTTTTACTTTCCTCTGCTATAGAGGGAAAGTATTGTATTTATGACGGAGACAGACTCGAGAACGGATGCAGATAGAAACTTTCTGATTTGTAAATCCGTTTCAGGCAAATATATGAGGATGTCCTGTCCGTGCATCTGTCTGCCGGTCTGTCTGTCAGTCTGTCTGTCAGTCTGTTGGTCTGTAGCACTGTAGGTCTGTCCGTTTTACGTATTTTAAATAACTCGAGAACGCGTTTATTTAGCGACTAGAATTTTTTTGTGAATAAGTTTCAAGAAATTCGTAGTTTTTTTTACCAACTTTTGAAAAAGTAACGGTGGCTATAACGAGCACCTCCCATACAATTTTTTTTGAAAAAATACATTTTTTTGAAATTTTTTTGACAATTTTACGCTTTTGGGAAAAATGAATATAAGAAAATTGAAAGATTATAAAATTTTCTACAGTTTTTGCTTTAACGTATTTTACGTGTCTCTAAAGGTACCGGTCCACATTAAGGTGCCGCTCCACATGAGTAAATACGCGAGTAACTCTCAAAAACTCTCGAGAGTTACTCGCAGAAGGTTGTCCATTTGAGAGTTGATTTCGGCGATTTTTCTCTTTTCAAGACCAATATTTTGATTTTTTTGACATCTTGTTTGGCGAGTTCTCGAGAGCTACTAGCGAAATTCAAACGCCGTTCGTATCTGGCGAGCAACTCAGTGGGGAGAATTCAGTGGGTGCGTGCCGACTAGAGAGTAGAATCACCTTCGACAGATCGCAGAAACTAGCTCGCGAGTTTTTGCGAGTTTCTGCGAGTTTCTGCTAGCGACTCTCAGAGACGTGTCCATTTGCGAGTAGCTGCTATCGAGAGGTTCTTGCCGGCATTTACTCTCATGTGGAGCGGCACCTTTAGAGTAAATGCCGGCAAGAACCTCTCGAGATTTCTCGATAGCAGCTACTCGCAAATGGACAAAAGTTTCTGTGATCTGTCAAAAGTGATTCTACTCTCTAGTCAACACGCACCCACTAAACTCTCGGAGAGTAGCTCGCCAGATACGAACGGCGTTTGAATTTCGCTAGTAGCTCTCGAGAACTCGCCAAAGTAAGATTTCAAAAAAATCAAGATATTGGTCACCGGAGGAGATTAAAAAGTTAATCGAAGTGTATGAAGTGAATGAAATTCTGTGGAATGTTAAATGTGACGAAGACCGTTCTCTTATTTTTGTAGTTTTTTTTTTTTTTTTGACGACAACCGGTCCGACAATTTTGACGACAACCGGTCCGACAAAAATTTCTAAATTGTTGCGCCTCTTCAATTTGCAATTCTCTTATTAGACTTTTCCCGGCACCCAAAAGATTTCTCCTTTGAATCCAGGACTTAACCCAGCACTTTTTTTTTGGCTTATTTTGTTTGTCTCTTATTATTAATTAGGATAATCACAGCTGCTGTAACCTTCCTGTAGTGCGACGACATTTCGATTACTTTCCACTTTCAGTCGTGAATCACTCTCAAATGGACAGGGTCTGGAGAGTTCTCTCGAAAGTTCTTTCCGCTAGACACTCGCCGAGAGCTCGCGATAGAAAAATCGCCGAAATTAACTCTCAAATGGACAACCTCCTGCGAGTAATGCCGGAGACACATGTGCAGAATTTCTGCATGCAGCGCTGCATGCAGATCTGCAGCTGAGACACATGAGCAGATTTTTTTTGTCATTTCATCGCATTGGCTGCTGTCAACAATGGAAGAAGAATTGATTGAATTCATTCGAAACAATCAATTTTTGTATTGGAAATGGATGGATCACCTTTGAAAATGGATGGACCACCTCATGTTCCTGAAAGACATAGATAACGTCAACACAAAGTATTGAATATTTTCTACTTAAAACTGAGACTCGTTCTTCGCTAAAAATCGTTCTTACCAATTGTCAAATTTTCTTTTTCCACTGTATACGAATCTAGTCCATAGTCTCTTCGCTAACAGTCGATTTTGCCAAGCACCAAAAAAGAATCCTCGGTTGGCATCACTAAATCTGCGCAGAGAAATTAGAAATAGAGATATGGTGCAGCTCTGCGCTGCATGCAGAATTTACGTGTGGGCTCCTTCATATAAACCTGTGTATTCTAACTGCGCTGCATGCAAAATTCTGCACATGTGTCTCCGGCATAACTCTCGAGAGTTTTTGAGAGTTACTCGCTTATTTACTCTCATGTGGACAGGCACCTTAACGGTTCTCAAGATATTTGAAAAAAAATTAATTTTTTTAAGAATCTCTCGGAAACTATGCGCTTTTGTGAAAAAATACTTATAACCAAATTGAAAGAAAATAAAATTTCCCGCATTTTTTCCTTCATCGATTTCTACGTATCCTTAACAATTCTGGAAATATTTAAAAAATATTATTTTTCACGTTCACAATAAAGAATTATTAATCCCGATAATTCGTATTTCAAGGGACCAGCAAATTTATACGAATTAGCGGGATATACGAATTATCGGGATTTTTTTCAAGGGACCAGCAAATTTATACGAATTAGCGGGATATACGAATTATCGGGGTACGAATTATCGGGATTCTACTGTATTGCAGAGGAAATTTTTTTTTCTTGACTACAACTAATATTTTTAGTTAAATCCAGGTTTTTTCCCATGTGCAGTTATCCAGGAATTACTGTATTATATAGATTGAAATTTCCCTGAACTTTTTTGACAAACATTTTTTAATAGCAATCGAAACTCTACCACAAAGTTTGCAGAAATTTTTTTTTGTAGTGCAAAATTTTTATACACAGCAAAAGCGTATGAAAAAAAAATTTACCCCATGAAAACGGGTTCGACATATTTTTCACAACTGCAAAACTTTAAAGTAAAAAGTACAGTATTTTCTTATATAATGTACAAGGTAGGTCTGAAAAAGAAGCCAACTCTATTCTACTTTTTTCACATTTTAACTTATTTAAAGTTAGTATGTTTTTTTCTCTCAATAAATATAAAGTTCAGCAAAGTTCTATAGCTAATTCGAGAATTTTTGCCTCACTTAGCGTAGTTTTTATGCTTATAACGCCATTCATGGTTCGGAAAGCATTAGGTGGTGGTGTTTTCCAAGTCGTAAGGTATAAAAAAAACATCAAAGCTAACAAGGAAAATGCAACCGCTGCAAAATTGACAACATATTAAGGGTAAATACTGTTGTTAAGTTACTTTTTTCCACGAGAGAATAATAATAAATAAAATATAATGAAGCAACTTTAATACCAATCAATGTCGATTTACAGTAAATTTAAGATAAATCATTTTTTTTTACTTTTGATATTTGCGGGGGAGTAATTATAAATAATGTCTGCCAAGCACAATTCATATAATCGCCCACTTAAAAGAATGATTTCAATCCTCAATTCTCGATTACGCGCATAGAAAACACTCAAAAGATCTTTAATGAGATTTTTTTTTTTACTTTTGGCCAGGTAAGCCTTGTTAAAGACATAAAAGTATTCCTCCTGGTGACAATTTATAGCACGTGTTATTAAACGCACAGTTTGGTCATAATCGATTAGTGTCCACCTCATTGCTTTATTACTCATTGAACGCGTTCGCTGTTACCAGGAAAATTGCGGGAGACCTTCTTATAATATAGCAGGCCAGTGGAAAATGCTCTTGTGGGGAAGGAAAAGAACCTTTCGCAAAGGGTTATATATTCATCTGAGTGAATGTCGTGTCCTTCGTCATTATTATGTCAATGTTGCCGATCGTGCCCTTAAAAAATCTGCAAAAAAAAAACGAATTCCTACCGAAAGAATCTGGCCAGGAGCAACAGAATATGCGCTCCACTCTTCTTGATGTCCTTTTTTTTGTGTGATGCCAACGTGTTAGAAATTGATAAAAATAATATCTATCGGTGCCGAAAGAAAATTCCATACATCCCAGCATAAATAAACATAAATAAATCGTCACAGTGAAATATAGACATCCGAAAGACGAACTTGTAGATTCTTAGCAATTTTCTTCTTTACACGGAATTCGTCACTCCTTTTCAAACATCGGCGAGTTTCCTTATAAGTTTTCCAGGCTGATTTGAATATTTAAACAGCCGCACGTCTCTTTGACTGTCGTTTCTTCTATATTTTTTCAGCCAGCAGTCTTCTTGGTTACCCATCCGTTCCACATGGGGGTTTTTTATTGTCGTATTTCTTACGACTTGGTCACAGGATTATTCAAATCAATGATTGATATTGGAATTTGGAGAGATTTAGGGGCTGTCGCGGAAATGTTTGTCCAAGAGGCGAATCAAAGTCCTAGTTGCTTAGTATTTCAGGCAATCGCGTTTAGATTAGGTTCGATATAGGATTTGCATTAATTTCTGAAATCTACACGGGATTAGAAATAGAGGATTGTTTGTGCTGTTTATTGGGGTCGTGATATAATGCTGAAGAATAGAAAATTTAATTATAGCCCAGACAAGATTCTCGACTGAGACAATTATTTCATTCAAATTATTTATGAACAATTGGATAAAGTATTGAGATTATCAGTGCCGACATTTTATACAAAAAAATCGTGCAGTTCAAGGCAGGTACAATAAAAGCGTTCCAACAGATTTTCATTTACTATATTGTTATAAAAAAATTTCATTTTATACTGCTCCGTTTTCGTGCAAATGGAAAAGATTTCTTTTTTTTTTTAAAAACGGCTAAGTTTTTTAAAAATTAAAAAAAAAGCTACAATGTCCAGGAAGCAATCGTCAAATACTCTATATGACAAAAATTTTACGAAAAAAATCCATTTCTTTGGGAAAGGAGAGGTACGATTAAATTTTGTTGTATAAAACGCTTATGTAAAATCGTACTTTAAACACATTTCGTCTTTATAAAGTTTTCCATACTGTGCGCCGTTTTCATAGAAAATAGAAAAAAAGTATTTACCGGCACAAAAGTTTACTTTCCGGGATGCCGAGACAACATCTCTAGATTGGAGACTGTCCCGGCTAATCCGGGACGTATAGACACCATAGCAATTGTAGAATATTTTTATATGTAGGCATTTTCCAGCATTCCGATCTAGGGATTTGAACCCAAATTTTACTCTTGTTAAAGAATCCCGTAAGTTTCATTTGGGAAATGTGAGAAAGAAACGAAAAAATTCTTCAATAATTCTTAAATTTTGCCACCAGATATGTAATTCACAATGAAACCTTCCTTTGTTGAAAGAATCAAAAAGGGATTCTTCAGCAGCTGTCAATTATGTCAAATAAAAAATTCATTTCGATTTAATAAAAAATCAGATTGAATATCCTTTGATGAGCTCAGAAAAACCTGGGATAAGAAAAAGATACAATAAAAATTTCGAAGATAAAACAATTCGGAAAATTCTATTGAATATATTTAATCTTGCTTGAGGGAAATAACTTTTATTAGAATAAAAATCGTTGGCTACATTTATTTTCACTTACTATTTTTTTTAAATAACAAATTCTGTTTAAGAACTGAAAGTCTTTTGGAAACTAAATATTATCTACATTTTAGACATAGTATGGAAAATGATGCTGTATTGTAAGAGATTGAGTAATCCAAAAGAAAAAATGCAAAAGCCTTAGTGGTTTCCCTAAAAAACGTCACAATTTAAGGGGGAGGGAGTATAGACAGAATCACGAAAAATTTGTACCAGGAGAGAGACGGAGTCCAAAAAACGAAAATTAGCGTGACGTATTTCCCAAGGAACACAAAAGGTCGCAAAGTGGTCGTCGCGACTTTAGTTTCGTGATTGTATGGTTACGACGACCACTTTACGACCTTTTTTGCTACTTGGGTTGATGCACAGTTCTTTACTTCATCGCTCTTTTTGAAAATTACAAGTTTTTATACTCTACTAGCTTTCATACCCCTCCGGGTTAAGTTTTTTCAAATTTTTTTTTTTATGGTCTATGTTAGAGCTAAACTTCAGGCCAATCGGCTCGGTAGTTTCCCCGCGAAAGGGTAGCATAGAGAAAGAGCTAAGTTTCGGGATCACTTTACCCCCTCCCCTTTACCACCCCCCCCCCCACCCATCGCGCTACTTTTCCGTATGCCTATGTTGAAACCAGAACTACCACAGACACTCATGCCAAATTTCAAGTCAATCGGTTCAGCCGTTTTTGCGTGAAAGAGGAACAGACAGACAGACAGACAGACACCAACTCATTTTTATATATTAGTATGATGAAGTATAATATGAGAAACAGATTTAGTGTACTGATTCTAATACATTCAACCAATCGCCGAACACGAAAATGAATTACGCCCAAATCAGACTACCGATTGCGATTATGCTTGCGATTATGACTGCGATTCCAATTGGGCTTCCTCTTTGATCTCATTGGTTGAGAAGCTTCAATCGCAATCGCAATCGTAATCGCAATCGCAATCGTTAGTCTGAATTGCGCCTTAGTCTGAATTGAACTTTGCACTAGGGTGTTTGGGATGATAAAAGATTTTGATTTCCGCATGTCCGTCCGTGCCCTCGTCCGTGAACTCCACAACTATCGAAAGGATTAAGCGAGAGACTTGAAGTTTTGTAGGGTTACGTTTCTCGTAAATAAAAAGGCTGATGTCTTGAATGACAGAAATCGGACCCTTCCACCCACCTTTATATAAATAAAACAGTTTTTAGCAATTTTTTTCGAAAACGGTGAGTGGTATGAGGAAAATTATAAACGTAAAATATGAGAATATGATTTTACATAGCTTTTCCGTACATCAAAATCCAATCGGACCACTCCTATCCTTTTTTCTCATACAAATGAAATAGTTTTTCGCGATTTTATCGAAAATGGTGCTTCGTGTCGAAAACTTTATTAGAAAAATCTTTGTAAGAGGAACAAAAATGAAAGGTTGCACACGGCCTAAGACTGGATTTTAAATTCTATAATACAGTAATCCCTCTAACTGCGCGGTTCCTAACTGCACGGTTTCACAAATGCGCGGTTAAGTTTTTAATACAAAAATTTCGCAGCTGCTCGGTTTTTTAATCATTTTCGTTTAAAAAAACATGTTCTTAACCCCACAATTTTATACAAAGTAGGGTTTTATAATTTTCGTTTAAAAAACATGTTTCTAACCCCAAAATTTTATACACAGTGCGCGGTTTCGGTTTGCGCGCTCTTTTTGTGGAACGTATCTACCACGCAGTTGGAGAGATTACTGTATATACGAGCAATAGTTGTTTGTTTGTAAATTTTTTCTCGAAAACGGCTTTATAGATTTTGACGAAATTTTGGCACTTATAGTTTTCGGGGACAAAAATGGGATTCCGTCAGGTTGCAAAATTCGTGAAGGTCCTGTAAGGATACGGTCAATATTCTTTCACTCCTTATCTCTCGAGATAATTTCAGGGGGAGGGGGAGAAAGATTAGGGAGAAAAAAAGCTTTGAACACAAAAGCACAAAAGCCAACGTTTGACCTTGTCACTCTAAATTCTTGCTAATTAGCCCAATTATTTGATATTTTGTGTCATGTCAGTCAAAATAAAATATCTTTTGGTTCACGAAATGTGAAAAAATATAAATGATTGAATTTCAAATTTTCCTTGCTTAATCCCTTGTATAATACTGTTATGTACCCAAGAAAATGTCCATTCTAAAAGATTTCAACACAAGGATTTTTTTTTTGTTTTCTACCTTCCCGATCTCAAAGTATTCAAGAATTTCGAAAGAATTCCTCAATTGGATTCTCTTTTTCTTTCCTAAAGAGGACACTTGAGGTTTAGAATTGATGGAAACACATTTTTCGAAATGGATTCAACCTCCCTTGAGGTTCCCTTGAGATCGTCTGTAAAGGATTTTTACCTCTGATTGAAATTAAATTCAGTGTTAAATCTTGAAAGGATATTTGGACGCTTTCCAGATAGCTTCTAATTTAAGCTGCAATAGAATATCTGCTGTGAATATCAGTTATATAACTTTGCTATAGTAAAACTTCCATTTGTTGTTGGTTTACGAGCTATATTAGATTTGAAAAAAAATCCTAAGGATTTTTATAAGCGTTTAAACGGAATGTAAAATAAATATAAAGTCTTGTACTTGATTTTTAGTAACCAAATACTATACGAAAATCGAAAAAAACGACATTTTCATACTTTTCTAGCAGCAATGCAAAACGAAAAAGCAATAAAACATGAAATCCATTTTTAATTAGTAAAATTGGATGCTGTATTTCAAGGTAAAAGCGATTCAAGCGCTAAAAAATTTCAATTTAAATTAGAAAACTTTTAAATTCTAGTTTTCCATCAAGCATTGAAATGTCGTTTTTTTGAATCACAAAAAAATTAATATTCCTGCACCTTTGAAACACAGTCCGATAACAAAAAATTTAACATTCTTCAACTCTGAATAGAAGATTCAAAAAAAAATTACATCCATTCGACTGAATAAAGGGTTAAAGTATAATAAAAGAAATTTTTTCCACCCAGACGGGAAAATATTTCCTAATTCATGAAATTTTTATATAGAAAATATTCAATGCCTGGGAAAATTTTACCCAATCTCTTTTCTCTCGTATTTTTCAGAAAACATTGATTTTTTTTTATAACTGTCTGATATTTTTTTTGACCACGTACTACGAAGGTAATTTTTTTTTCTGGATAAATGCCAAATGGCAGATTCTATGGTGCTTCCCTTGTGAAAATCGTGCAATTTGTTCGTTTACAAAGATTGAGAGCATCTTTGATGATTGAGTCGTAAATGAGCCACAGTCACTAAAATATTTTAAAACAAGCATAGCGCATTTCACTTTTCATCAATTTGGGAATTATTACACCATGTGGATGGGGAACCCGTGGTGTGAATTTTTAACTAATGATTAGAATGACATAAATAAATGACAACTGAATAAATACCATTTGGGCGGACGAAGAAATCACGAGGAAAATATGTTATTTTTTTTAAATATTTTAATTTGAAATTCGAAGCATGTTTTACGTCATTTGGAAAGAATTTCGAAGAAGAAAATTGTGATGGCAATACATCATGATTTTTTTTATTTAAATATCACAGCTTCACAGGTGCAAATGAATATTTTAGAGTTTATATTATAATAAACTTATAATAAACTGAAAAATTATAGCAGAATTTCTGTTTGTTTAAAATTTTCTAGGATTTTTCATGTCTCAATGACGATGTCGCAAAACTTCGAGTTTTTCAATAATAAAATAAGAGATCCATAAACCACACTCACACTCAGAAGAAATATCAGTTGTGATCAACACAAAACTTTCCTCTGCAATACAGTAATCCCTCCAACTGCGCGGTTTCTAGCTGCGCGGTTCCGCAACTGCGCGGTTTCTAACTGCGCGGTTTCGCAACTGCGCGATTAAGTTTTTAATACAAAAATTTCGAACTGCGCGGTAAAATTTCGAACTGCGCGGTAAAAATTTCGCGGTTTTTTTTTATAATTTTCGTTTAAAAAAACATGTTCCTAACCCCAAAAATCGATACAAAGTAGGGTTCACAGTGCGCGGTTTCGGTTTGCGCGCTCTTTTTGTGGAACGTATCTACCACACAGTTGGAGGGATTACTGTATTTTGTTTCGGGAAAAAATATTCAAAAAATAGTATTTTTTCAAATATCTCGAGAACCGCTAAAGATACGTGAAAACCGTTAAAGGAAAAGCGCAGGAAATTTTATTTTCTTGGAATTTAGTTGTATTCATTTTTTTTCTCAAAAGCGCATAATTTCCGAGAAAAAACTTAATCCTTTTCAAATATCTCGAGAACCGTTCAAGATAACGTAAAAATTATGGAGGGAAAAAATGTAGAAAATTTTATATTCTTTAAATTTTGTTATATGCATTTTTTCTCAAAAGCGCATAGTTTTCGAGAAATATTCAAAAAACTGTATGTCGCCATTAACTGAATTCGCGTAGAACCAGACCGTGTAAATGTCAGTAATTTTTATTCCAAAATTTTGGTAAAGCCTCATTTTATATCGAGGACTACAAGCACCTGTGGCGACCTGTGGCGACAAATTTTAAAGTGTCGCCACACGCCGAATCGAATTAATATCCCGGCAGAGGTAAAGGCTCAACTATGATAGACATAAGAACGCATATGTAAATGTCAAATTCCCAACGAATGTTGACATACATAGCTCTCAACATAAAAGCTAATCTTCATTTTACCTCAAGTGGAAATTAATATGGCCACAATATTATTAAATTCACACTAAAATTTTAGGTTATGTTCACTATTTACATATGCCAGTTCCATTTGTGTCGAATTATTCATGCTTAACGAAAGTTTAACGAAGGTTTGAAAGTTGCACATGTCTATTGTGGGTAATAACATTGACTTTCTTATTCTGGAAATGACATATGCAGCTACATATGCGTTCTTATGTCTATCATAGTTGAGCCTTAAGGATATAGCAGGAGAGGCAGTTCATATGGAAAGTGTGGTGTAGTTTTGTCTACGGGCCGCTCTTCGGGATCAAAATTTCTATAACAGAGTAGAATACATCAGAGGAGGTGGTAAAATGGTGGAAGAGTTTCACGCAACCTCACAGCCTATAGCTCGCCTTTTGATGCTAAGAACCTAATCCCGAACTTATAAACAGAAAACGAGACCGCCAGCAGACATTCGTTTCATATGTGGGCTTTCTTCGACTTACGACGTCTCGTTTAAAGACGTTTCGATATACGACGGTCAATCGAACTTTTAATCAAAATTTTAAATTTTCCCAATAAATCAGACATTTACACCTCTATTATATCAAACATATAAAAATGACAAATAAAAATACAAAACCTTAATATACAACGTTTCGATATACGAGGCGAAATGATGAAATTTGGCCCGCCCATAGACGTCGTAAATCGAGGGACGTGTAGATAAAGACAGATCGGCAAAATTGATTGATAATTCAATTGATTATTGTGGCACCAGGCTAAATAAATTGGAAATTTCCACTTGAGTTTATTCGGACATAATACGATTACCAAAAGATCAATTCAGATGCCAATCAATAGCACCCAAGGATAACTTCTCTTTAATTACAAAAATAAACATTTTTCGGGTTGAAGGAAATTGGGGTTTTTCACCTGATGGGCATATTCTATATCAAAGAGAAAAATAATTATTCCAGTGAATGGATTTTATTTGATGACGATTTCCAAAACATTATGAATTCAATCAGTGGACAGCCAAAAGGATATGAAAAGCAAAACATGAAATTGTATTGCAATGAATTTAAATCGGGCACAAAGCCATCCATTATGGACAAAATTTAAATAATTTATCAGCTTTGAAAAACGAGATCCCTGATAGATTAATTGCATTAACCTGAACAAGCATCCGAATCGCCATGGGCACTATCCAATTCCATTTGCTAAAATATGAGAATTTCCAGAATTCTCGACTGCCTTTGTCCATTAGTTTTGCATAAATTTCGGTGTTTGATGCAATATTTTATCAGAGAAGCGTCACCCCACACTTCAATTTCGATGATCGTTACAGTATTTTGTATAATCAGAATGGATGAATTTATGCTTCACGTGATTTATTATGCAGCATCAAATGTAAAAGTCTAAGCGTAGCAATAATTGGCTAATTTCCATAAAACTCACAGACATCGTTGTGCAATAAGGGTGGAGGAAATCGAATATACCTGAAAAAACCCCCCCATTTGACGGATAATAGTTCACTACAGGATTTCAGAGATTTTTTTGCGGGTAGAAATTCTTCCATATGTATTACTTTGGACAGCTAGACATAAACTAACGCAGAAAACCTTCTGACATATAAGAAAAATTCCATCTCAACTCCTGCATATGTAAACATTAGAACGGAAACGCGCCAAAAAAAAGGCTGAAAAAGTTTACCACAAGTTTATTAAGGGTTTGGAAAAATTACATATTTTCGGGCGATCCGATACGCATATGTCAGGAATAAATTTCCTGGCCAACGATATTTTATCCCCACTCGATTATAATATCTTCCGCTTTCAAAGCCTACACGGTGAAAAAAAAACCTAATAGTTAGGAATCAAATTTGACCCCAGACTCATGCATGGCAACCCCGCATTAATTTCAAGCATGTCTTCTTCATTTCAAATACACTAATTTTATTTTTAAAAAATTGGTTTTTTTCATGCAGCATATATGTCAACCGTCACGTGGCGGTTCACATATGGTCGCTAGAATTCTGATTCCCGTCAGGTCTTTTGGAAAACATATATCCATAACCAGGGCCGCGCCGAGCTGGAAGAGGGGGAAAGTTGCGGGGGGAGGGGGGGGGGGGGCAAGGTAGATTGCCGGATGTCAATTTTCTATGATCACAACAAATTTGAACCTGTGATTTCACAACATGATCAAAATTTTCTTACATAAAATTGACTGGTCATTGGGTGCGTTTAGACCGAGCTAACTTGGCACTGTTCCAGTCTGTCATTTTTTTGCATTTATGTACAATTTTTGCAATCTATAGCATGAAAAGGGCGCAAAGGTTTGGAAAAGGCAGAACTAAAATCCACAGAGCCAAAATGAAAGTTGGAGGTAAAAATGTAACTTACAATCTGGAAGTTTGCTGCGTCACATTCGAACCTCACAAAAGACAAGACTTAAAAATATGCTTCTCTGACAACTATTAGGTAAATTCAAGTTTTAAAAATGTTCGCCTATAGCGCAGTTTTTAATAACTTTTGCCTATAATTAATGTTTTTAATCCATTAAAAATTCAGGCGGCTTTTTCAGACATATGTCAACCGCTAACGTCACGGTTGACATGAATTCTTATGCATATACTCAGAAAAATGGAGGCTAACTCGACGACCTACATACGGCGTAATTGGCCTCGGGCAGGCACGCGTTCGCCTGCATGTGGGCAAGTAAAACTGAGTTGACCTGTGGTCGGAGAAATTCTGAAATTAAGCCACCAGCAGGTGAAGTAGGGCATTGGGAGCTGCACGAGTTGACCTTAGATAGGTTAACTCTGGCCGCTGACAAAAAGTTGACCTGGACATTTTTCTGAGTGTAGATTGTAACACAAATCATATAACGCAAAAAAATTGTTTGCATCGGACATTCTTTTTCTCAGTGTACAAAAAAAACATACTTGTTTTATGTATAAATTATTACAATGATAACATTATTAGCTGTTTCAGTAGGTCTTAGCCCTACGTTAAAGTGGATTAAAGTTTGCGTTTAAGGATTTTATCTCGGCAAAGATATGTAAAATACATCATGGCTACAACCAGCGCCACGATCTCTCCACCATGCAATGGTTTTTTTGTTTTTCACAAAATGAAGATGTGAACTGGATAAAATATGCGTATGTGTTAAGTAGAGTTGAAATATGTTTCACATATTTTCCGAGAATGATGGAACTTCTCTTTTGTTGTTTTAAATTTCGTTCCATCAACAAAAGGTAACAACATTAATCAAATAAAGTCTAAACAGGTATTTCGACGCACAACAATAAAAGCAAGAGAAAAGCAACAAAATATCGAAACGTCACATTTTTGGTATCATCATCGCTTCAACAAATTGCTTTCTGAAGGAAAGGTTTTCACCTTAATTTTTACTGGGAATTTAAATTAATACAGAATTATATTCTCGGTGCAGAATTTCCACACAAACACAGTAAATTTCGGACCCCTCTACCCCCTTGTCGAACTTTTTGACAATTTTTCGTATGGAGTTTTCGTATGGCCGCAGACTCTTCCCCACCACATTCCTAAATCTGTGACGCATTAAGGAAATAGATTAAAATTTCGTTAAAATTGCGATATAGTGAAGATTTTAATCACGAATTCCAAAAACCTCAAAAAATTTGCTTACTGGTTTGAAAGAAAACAGGTGAGGGGGTGCCAAAGATAAAAGTGTGGGTAAGATTTTTTGTGGTCAAAATATGTTCTCTGCAGACTTTTTTATCTCGAAAATAATCAGATTACGAGTTGTTTGGTGAGGGGTAAGAGGGAAGAGCAATTCATCCTCTCAACATAACTAACCGGGCGCCTACACTTACGATTTTGTATCCCATTTGTTCCGAATGTTTTACTCTACTTCGGCTGTAGTTTGCTGAAGATCACATCTTTTTCTAATTTATCTTTATTGCTATTTTTACAATTTATATTATTTAAAAAAAACGTAAATAGCGCAAAAAATTAAATTAGTTTTGACTTGGGACTGTGTAGCTCTTGGTTGAAATCATTACACCACATCAAAAGTTTCGCCTGCGGCGTACATTTTTTAATTGTTTTTCGTTTAAATCAAATTTCATTTTCTACATAAAAATTGTGTTGTTTTGTTGGTACTTCGTTTCAACTGCAGCCCCCCCTCCCCCGACCATCCCTTCTCTGTCTTGTCACGAATTGATTGAAAATAAATATGATCACCCAAAATATAACGAATATTTTCCTAGATATGAAACCTCCTATAAAAAATAACAAAAAAATTGATTGGGGAAAGGGGACGGATATTTTGAAAAGAGCAAAGATTACCATGACGTATTTTATGCACCAAATCGTGTAATACCCAGAGAAAAGCAAAAAGACAAATTGCAAGTAATTAGATTAGAAATATTTATTTTATTGTGTGCTTTTATAGAAAAATTTAACCAATTTTATGCCACACCAAATGTTTACAATTTCGTCTTTTTACAATTTTTCTAGCAATTAAAATAATTCAAAAATTCATTTATTCATGAAAAACTTTTTAATTCATGAAAATCTGGGAAAATTCTACACAGATTTTTATTTTCAGCAGAAAAACATGTTTATTTGCCACAAATTAAATCTTATTAAGAGGACACTCTGACGTTAAACGACAATGCCACTTTCAGATCACATAATCACGACTACTATGCTATAAAAAAACCACAGAAAAAAATTATGCGTTCTTTCAAGAACACTTTCGCTCATTACAAGGATGAACGAACACACAATGACGTAATTATCAAGAAGAAAAAGGATAGGGATTTTTTTTCTCTATATTTGCGAGTTGGTTGGTATAGCCAGCGTTGTAAACATTTTGTCTTATAAAGAAAAGCGCCTCCCGCAGAGGATCCTTTTAGACTGTGACTTTTAGTTGGTGTGTGTGTGTGTGTGGAAAAGTATTTTCGATATAATTTTTATCCCATTTTCCTGCTAAATGTTTTGGAAAAAATGATGGAGGACATTTCTCTAATTAGGAATTCGAAGCCCTTTGGCTAAAAATTGTAGTAGGTTATATGCCAGAATTACTTTTACTGACGTGCGATTCCGAAAATATTGTTTCCAAGAAATCGAATCCAAGTATTTTTATGCGATTTCCCAAAAAAAAAGAAGAATATATTCGTGCGGTTGTAGCTATCAAAGATGGATGTTCCCCTGTAAGTTGTGAACCCCTCAACGGAGAAAATTCAACCAAATAGCGTTGGATTGCTTGAGATCTCGCGGATGTTTATACCCGTATGGTGAAACCAAAGGGTATATTAACTTTGCCTTACCGTTTGTAACGCCAAGATCCCGTCATCACACACAAAAATGAATTACACCAGTGTGTTTAGAATGATAAAAAAAATTCAATTTTGCATGTCCGTCCGTCTGTGGCGCGGATTGCAGACGCACGGATTGAGCTACAGACTTGAAATTTTGCGCAGATCCGTTTTTAATAAAATTCGAGGCTAAGTTCGTTAATGGAAAAAAATTGGCCTTTAGGGGGGGTACCTTCCATACGAACGAAGACGTTTTTTTGTGAATATCTCAAAAACGGTGCATCTTATCAAAAAAAAGTGCAAGAACAAAAGTTATTTAGGATATGATTCTACATAAAACTCCCATACATTAAAATCCGATTGGAATAAATTTTAAAAAATCTTATTGGAAAGTTTGACTTCAAACGGGAATTTTGGTACAACTGTTCGTATTTTGATACGAATATAACCATACGGGTCTCCAATGATTGCCAGATTGGCAATTATAGCTTTTGTTATGTTTTTACTTTTCGTCTGTTTGATTTTATGGTGATCAAAACAAAACTTTTATTATTTTATAGCTTTCAGAGTTTAGCTAACCACAATCAGAAATTGTCAGAAGGAATCACACAAAAAAAAATACGGAAACCATAAAAACAAGGTTTTTTTTATAATCTGTTGAAAGAAATGTTTAAGAATGTCTTTTAAATAAAATTTAATGTCTGTATTCCCTAACTTGGCCAGCGTTGTAGCGGTTTTTTACGTAAAGTAATTTACACAGTTTTTTACACGTAAAAAATTACGTGTAAAAACGCTCTTTGAACGTAACAAACGTAAAATACCGTAAAAAACCGTAAGTAATCGTAAAAAACTTAAAAAAATTGATGATAAAAAATTTAATAAGAAATAATTCACGAAATTGAGTAATTATCTGTAATTAAATGATCTAAGAGCAAAAAAATGTTAATAATTTTCGGGACAAATGGGCAAACGCAGTAATGTAGCTGTGTTACATAATTTTTAGTTCATTGAAAATTAAAGAACCTGCAAAATTATTTCCATTTTTTTTTGTGTTGTACTTACTTTATTGTAATTAACATTTTAAATTACGTCAATCATTAAAAAACTTTTTTTCCTTCTTAATTGAAATTTAATTTAGTTCAGATTTTAAGTTAAAATAAATGTAAATATTTAATACTTAATTGTCTATTTATTGGTCTTTAATGACCACAATCGCTGACCCTAATTGAATACGATTTCGTATTTCTTAAATTTTTATTAATTTTCTACGTTTTTACCGTTTTTTCACAAAAAAAAACGTAAAAAAAACTGTTTTTACGTCGTTTGGCACAACACTGAGCTTGGCGCAAAAACCACTCAACCGATTTTGAATTTTGGAACAATTATAGGCTGTTGAAGTTTCGCTCCCCTTACTCCCCTTTTTAAAATCAAACTCACTCCTTTCATGTGGACCACCTTTCTTGTTAATTCATGAACCGCCGAAGGAATTTTGGTTAAGTCTACCAAAAGCCAGCTCATACCTAAAGGAAATTTGTCGCCCATTAGAATTGACCTCTTCCCCTCACCATAGACCCCTCTTCTGTTATCTCTAAAACTAAAAAATGAGTTTTGACACGGTTTTCACGGTGAGGTCGTTTTTTCCTCTAGAAATTTTTCGGTCACTAAAATCCATCCAAGATTTGCCTCCACTCCTTTTTTTATAAAATGTGATACCAGAATAAAGAATTCCATTTTGCCGATAGATATTTTGGCCTAAAGTTATTGAATAATACCTTTACGCCGAATACTAAAAGCGTTAAAAGCTAGAGTGGACCAAGCCACATAATCGAGTTTTTGAAGCTTTTCCACTTTTGTACTATTATTAACTGTAAATTTTTGGAAAAAAAAACTTTGTGTGGACTTTATTACTCAAGGTTGAAATGTTCTTTTGTGCATCCAAACATTTTTATCTAGAAACTCACTCGCAATAGTGATTCAAACACAAAAAAAATCACGATTTCGACATGTGGGTTGCGCCACTCTAGCTTTTAACGCCTCAGTTCATCATGAAATTTAGTATACAAAAAAGTTAAAAGACCCGAAGCAGAAATACTCATAGCTTAAGACTACATATTTTGTAGTGCCTTTTCCCTTTAATTTTCAACTTTAAAATCCATTTTCGACGTATTTTTAGCATGACAAGAATGAAAGTTCTTCCCACGTGCAAAAAAAAAGTGAAACTCGTACTGCTGTCTTATCGATCATAGCAGATTTTCGAGAATCTTTTCTGATGGCCAAGAACGTATTATCCTTGCTTCAATGAACCGTCAATTTCAATTTATCTTCAAATTTTTAAGATTTATGTATTTGTCATACATGCGAGGAAAATCCACCCTCAAATATTTATGAGACAATTTTTTTTCCAAGTTTTTTTTGCTTTTCAATTTCCTCAGGGAGATAAAATTATAGATTTTATTTGAAGATGAAATTTTTCCTTTTGTTTTTCATACATCTTTCTCTTAAATTTGTTTTTGTATAATTGCAGGATTAATTTTGCATCTTAAACTGTATATTTCATCAAAGATGAAATATTTCATTTTCTGAGAGAAGTTTTAATTTATTTTGTACAACTTCAAGAAGCGCAATAAATTTGAAAAGTGGAAAACATGCTTGAAAACTACCAGAAACTCGTTTTCAAGTTTTTTTTTTGTCAAGCAATGACAACTTTTCATCTGAATTTTCCAAATAGCTGTCAAAGGATATTCCTACAGAATGCATCAACTCTGAAGGTTTATTTGCAGTTGGCAACAGAAATTTGCAATATTATTGATTGAATGCAATTCGTTTGACATCCCGCTGTGGCACAGGTGTCTTTCCGTATGCTGGCTGAAACTCTGATAAACGTTTGCCAAACATCAATCTTTGTAAGGAAAAATAAATCCAAAGTAAAATGACTGCGTTACTATGTAGAAGCAATCAATTTTCTGAAAATAAATTTCGGATAATTTATCTTCGTGTCCTTTACACCTGAAAAGTTTGTCTTTCAATAGATGAAGTTTTCTAAACTTGCTCGTTACGGATAACTTTTAACTACTTCTCTCCATTTAGTATGAATTTTGCAAATTCTCCATCTGTTTGATTTTGTTTTCTCACAATTAAAAAACTATTAACTTATTTTCGGGTAAATTTCATTATTTTATCAACAAAGAATAGAACTTTGAAAGAAGTTTTCATTGAAGTTAAACTAATTAATATTCGAGAATTAAATGTAATCATGCATAATGTATAGGGTGACCATACGTCCCGGTATGGGCACGACAGTCTCGGATTGAGGCATGTTGCTCCGGCGTCCCGGAAACTAAACTTTTGTCCCGGAATTATGTAATCTAGTATTGTAATTCCTCAACCGCTAGAAAAAATTATCACTAAATATGCGAAACATATTCAACTACGGCTGGAGTTGCTATAAATCACATTTTGTTCGCTTGCGGCGCATTTTTTTAACGATTCTCCACAAAGAACGCATGTAGAACAAAAGTTTTAGCCTGCGGCGCACTTTTCAACGATTTTCTACAAAGGATGCATGTAGGACAAAAGTTTTGGCCTGCGGCGCATTTCTCTTTATTGGTATTTTTACAATATCTGTTACGTTTGTTTAAAAAAACATTAAGAGCGCAAAAAATTAAGTTAATTTTCACTTAGAACTGCGTAGCTGTTGAATTAAATCATTACGCAATATCCTATCAAAAAATTTCGAATGTGGCGCACATTTTAATTGTTTTGCCTTGATTTCCGCCCAAATTAGGTTTTATTTTCTCTACAAAATCTTTCGTTGGTTTTGCGTTTAAGCCATTCACCGTTAACACATAAACCGTGAATCTTCAGATAAAGTTAATGAGGATATAATCTTTATACTCAAGTAACAAAAGAAGTCTTGCAGTGGTAATCGCGTCTTAAATTCGTACCACATCGTTAACCCTGTGGGCGCCGATTGTAATACAAGGTTAGGATCTGATCTTTCCCTTCCATCTCCCGCCTTATACAACCTCATCACAAACGAATTTATGCGTTAAAAGTTGCACAATAGTTATTTTGTAATGATAGTCACCAACAAAAACTAGGCAAAAACGGCTGCATAAATGTTGCACAGACATTGCAGTGACATCACACCAACGAATTTGGAACACCACAAATTTTGTAACAGACGTTGTGCGATCGTCGCTTATCGGTATGCAACCATTTTTTGGTTACTTGAGCGAATTTGATTTAAGGAGTCTGGAAAACTTGAACCACTGGGCTATGGAATTTCGGTGAACCGAAACCGAACCCTTTTTAAATAAGATGGCCGAACCCAGCCAAAATCAAAAAACTCAAAAAAAAAAATAATTAAAAAAATTAACCAAACCAAATACCCAGAAATTTTTTAGTGGTCACCATCGAAAAATTCATATTATTTTCTATTTTCGACCAGTTTTAGAGACTAGAACTTTTTTTATGTGAATCTATAATACCGAAAAATATTCCCCATGCCTACCACCATTTTTTTAAGAACAAAAACCACTAAATCATTAAAAATTCAGTGCAGCAAAACCAAAACCAAATTTTTGGAATTTTAGGAACCGAAATCAAAACCAGAACCAAATTTTTGAAATTTTAGGAACCGAAATCAAAGACAGAACAAGATTTTGAAATTTTAGGATCGAACACGAAATCCAAAAACCAGAAATCCAATTCACCCTTGAACCAAAACCAAACCACACTCAAAAAACTTTTGATTTGCATTTTTGCTTTAACGTCGCAAAACTTCGGCCATTGTCATTCGATCCACCCAATATGTTGACAGATAAGTCGAAATGTTGTATGTTAAATGCTGAAACACATAGGACTGCAAAGTCAACTGTGACTGTGACTGCGGCGTCAAGTTTGACGTCGAAAAATTTAGCGACCAGGTATTTACATGGAGTGACACACATGACGACGTCGACTGTGACTGCAGCTGCGACTGCGACGTATTTTTTAGCCAAAATTCTAAATTTGACGTTGCGTCGTGGGGGTGCCAACGAAACTTTTAGAAAAACCTTTGTGCAATGTTCGTACAGCACTAGAAAATTTCTGTACATCAAATACACACATGAAATTAGTACCTATTAATTTTCGATAATTTTCAAATCCCACAAGCATTTTTATTATTTTTCTTTAACACGATAGACAAATTTCTTTTACACAAATGTCAAATTTGTTGTTGTTGAAGTGCTGCACGACGTTCGATGTGTTCCACTCCACGTTTCGACTGCGATGTCAACTGCGTAACCGACCGCACAGTCGACGTCGCAGCCGAACTCGCAGTCCTATCTGTTTAAGGCATAAGAATATGCAAAAAAAATCGATCTGTTCAACTCCTGAAGGAATTTGAAATTAGTTTAAATCGACGTTTCTCAAAGTTTGCAAGTAGGCATAAGCCTTTAATTAAAAAGTCAGTAATTTTTCGGAATTTTGCGATTTTCCATTTTTTTTTTTCATTTTTTTACCCAAAATGTCAATTTAATCACCGTAAATTCAGTGAACCTCTTCTCCATATATCTTTAAAACTTTGGGTAAAATATTGACCGGAATTTCACAATTACACCCGCCATGTTTGACGAACATTTGTTACATACTTATATTCGCTACATCCCTTGTCCTATAACCCCTTCTCCTCTTATCTGTTCAACTCCTGAAGGAATTTGAAATTAGTTTAAGTAGAGTAAAGACTCGGATCAAAAAAGACTCAAAATGGAACATGGGAAGGTCGAAGGCTGATGTAGACGAAAACGTTAAAAATTGATTTTAGATTATAAGTTTTATATCAAAATATTTTTTTTTTTTTCAAATATATATTCATCTCCTGGAATCGATCTCAAAATAAGCCATTATATATACCTATCAAACTAAAGAAATAGATATAATTATTGTTTAACTCCAATCTCATCGTAGGTACGAACGTGCCTTATGCCATTTATGTGAAAATGATGACCCAGTTTTAAATTCTTAAATAAATTGTTGTACAACAAGACAAATTACAACATTCTAACACGCAAATAGCAATTTTTCTCCATATTTTGAGTCCTCGGAACTGTTACCTAGTCCTGGGGATTCTATTTGTAAACAAAAATAATTCCGGTGAATCGTTTTTAGCAAAATATCATATCTACTATAGTACAACCGCCATCACCCCATCACTAGGGGAAACATTTTCACATTTCCACCTTATTCGACGGGTATTAGCGTGCCAAGTGGCAGAAATTTATCATACAAAGGGATCTAGGATGAATTTCCATTTGCACGTAGTACAGGTAAGTATTCTCTAGGTTAAAATTTTCACCGTTCTTAAGGACGCGCCAAATCCTTGTTTCAGATTCATGTCTTCGTAGGTGTAGGTTAGGTAAAACAGTAAAGGCTGCCCGCATTTTTTTTTTGTTTTTAAGTAAATGCAAAAAGAATGGCAATACATTAAGATCTGAAACCTTATGCTTTGTTCTACGTTTGATTTAAATTTATTACATTCTTCGGGAGGATATACGATTTACTGAAAGGCATACCCTTAGGCGTTGGGTAAAACATCCCTTTGGTGCCACATCCAAAATGCTACAAACACAGTATAGGTAGGCACGTATAATTCATGATATTCGATGTTCGGATGGGGTTTAAGAGGGTTGAGATAATTTTACGCGATAATACAGCATTTGGATGATTGCCAAGATGGTTATGAATTATTTCTTAGAAGACTTTAAGATAAATGAGAAGTCTAATGCCCTATTTGGCCATGGAACGCTTCATACCTAAAACGTTAATTCAAAACTGAAGTAATAACAATTCAAAGTACACCTAATGGTGGCCATCGTTGCTCATTTTAATCAAAATAACTTTCGTATACTTACTTATGGTGTATACGGAAAGTAAATAAGGTTTCGAGGGTCGGAAAAATGGAACGGAATGAAAATAATTTCTTTAATAATTCAAAATTCCGACAGATCCTTTTGCTGCTCATTCCTATTTCTTAAACCCAAAAAACCAAATCCTGAGGTAATCAAAACGCCTCAAAAGCTTGGAAAATGCTGTAAAAAATACTCCAAGTAACATCAAGTTTTGCCCGTCGATTTTGGGACAATCGATTTTTTTTTTCACAAAAAACTTTTTTTTTTAATAAAAAAATAAATTTTGGATTCTCAACCGACGCGAGGGGAGAAGGAGGAGGGGCTGGTGGGCATGAAACCGCAATTAACAATGCCTTTTTTGTCGGTTAACTATAATAAAGCGATTAACCAAACAAATACACCACTAATAGGCGAAGTACTGGTAATAGATGCATGGATCCAGTCCCAGTACAAAAAGTACTGGTACTGGTTTTTTACAATATTTGTATTTTTGTACTGGTTTTTTGCAATACCAGTACTTTTTGTACTGGTTTTGGTTTTTGCAGTACCAGTACTTTTTGCAGTAAAAGTACTGGATTTTTTTCAAGTACTTTTGCAAAAGTACTGGAATTTTTTCAAGTATTTTTCGCAAAAGTACTGATATTTTTCAAATACATAGCACTGGTACTGGAGTTTCAGTACCAGTACCGATGTTGGTATTTTTGTACTGCTCAGTCAGAGCAATACCAGTACAAAATTTACTGGTACTGAAATCTGAGTACCAGTACTTTTTGTACTGATACTGGAATGAGGTTAAAAGTATCATTACCATATACTGGTACTGATACTTGAGTATTTGAGTTTTGCCCAGCTCTGTCTATGGTGCATTCGTTTTTTTTTAAAAACTTTGCCTGCGGCGCTTTTTTTCTTGTTGTTGAGAGCTTTGTACTTATTTCTATTCCCTTTCGAAATTGTAGCAGTCCTTTTTACTTATTGCCACTCTCTTGCACTCCCTAGGTTTTAATTGCAAAATCTATTGCTCCGTATGAGTTTTCATAGGCATAATTGAATATTCTCAATTATGCCTATGAAAACTCATGCGGAGCAATAGATTTGGAGATCGACTCGAGAATGGCGGCAGATCGAAACTTTCTGATCAATATGAAATCCGTTTCAGGCAAAATTATGAGGATGTCCGTGCATCGGTCTGTCTGTCGGTCTATCTGGCAGTTTATCTGTCGGTCTATCTGTCGATTCTTCTATCGGTCTGTCTATCGGTCTATCTGTCGGTCTGTCCGTTTTACGTATTTTAAATACTTCGAGAACGCGTTGAGCTAGCGACATGAAATTTTTCGGCAATAAGTTTCATGAAAATCGTAGCTGAAAGCTTTTAAAAAAGTAACGTTAGCTTTAACGGGTACCTCCAATACAATTTTTTTTTTTTTTTTTTTTTTTTTTTTTTTGAAAAAACAGTATTTTGAACATTTCTCGAAAACTCCAGCAGTCTTAGGGTTAACAAAAATATTTAGCTTATGAGATGTTTCTCGTGGAACACGTCTATTTAAGAGAAAAAATATACCACAAAAAGTGACACAACAATTAGCTTCTTTTGGCAAAGATTAGTGGCGCAAGATAGCCACTCCTCGAGGCTTGTTTCGTAGTTTTCAATTAATTTCGAGGTACTAAAATTTTACCCTTCCCCAGCCCACCCCCCACCTTCCGGCGAACAACCGGTTTTGGAGTTCAAACAAAAAATAATAATGTCACCCTCCAATATAACTCACAATTTTAACAAAAAAAAATCGCCTCTCAAAAACAGAACCAAAAATTTTCACGAAATGTTTTTTTTTTACGTTTTTTGCTACTTGGAATTATATTGTAACTTTGTAATTAATTATTCTATGAAATGCGAAAATTTTTGATGGTTTCCAGTTTCCCACGAAGGAAAATTAAGTTGCTACATGAGAGTTTCGACCAAAGTACAAGCACTTGTTTTTGGTATTGTATGTTTTTCCAACTGTGAAATTTCAATTCAACGATGCCAGCATCATTTAAACGTGGCAAGGTCCATTCACCGCAATCATTTGCAACCCCTAGCGCTACCCTACACCATTCCCCACAGCGAAATACAAAAAGTATAAATTTTTATTCGAGCAAAAATCACCGAAGCTGCAAATTTTATTTTTGTTAGTAAATGAACTCCAGTGAAGTGTTGGTTTTCATGGCACCCGTCTACCCCTCATTCGGCGAATTTTCCGTAGACAATGAATAACTGGGGTCAATTATATCGCGTCCCTTGGGAACCTATCCGCCGACAAACCGACAGGGGAATGAAATCAGATGCAAAAGTAAACACACGGGCGAAATTAGTGGGTAGGAAAAAAGAAAAAAAAAGAAAAAAAATGTGAAAACAAATGAAGGAAAACTTTAGCAAAAAATTTGTTTGATCGGATACGAAGCGTAAAATGAACTTTAAAAAATTGTTTCCTAAAAAAAATTGTCACAGGGTTTAAAAAACACCCAAGATTCCGATCACCATTTAGATCGGAATAGACAAATAATTTTATTTTGCTTTTGTTTACTTCTTTGAACTGTAGTTATTATAATTTTGTTTTAATTTTTATTTTTCTCTTCATTTCAGGACGGAACAAAATGCCGATTGTTTCTTATTCAAATATTGTTTTTTTTTTGAACCGGGTTTCTTTCTGGATTCGTTCGGCATTCAAATGGAACGTGTCTCGACATTATTAACTCGTAATTTCAAATTATCCTAATTAATTTATTATTGAAATCGATTGAAACCCATGGGGAGTCGTAATTTTCCCGATCGGCATCTGGATTCAATATTTCTTCGCTAATTCGAAATATCTGGGGCCATTTAATTTTAATCCAATGAACATAAAATTTCGGGTATTATCAATTATGTGAAAGGATTGTTTACTTTTGATTTTATTGACCTTGTATTATAGAGCTTTAAATTAATATCTGCCCAACAGGTTGCTATTTTGATTGTCCAATAGAGAGTTGTTTTTAGCTGTTAACATTGGCGCCTGTGCGTATGAGGAAGGGGAAACCGTGCCCTCCTGACCTGGATTTTTAAAAAACCATTGGTTCTTCATATTGCTTAAATAAATACTGGTTTTTATATTCCTTAAATAAAGGTGAAATTCCAGAGAAAGCGTCGTGCGTTCCGTCACGTCGCATCGAAAGTTGAACATAGTATCGGGTCTTTCAATTAGGACATAACAATTTTGTATTTAAGGCCCGTTTGCGCGTACTATTCTTAAAAAATTAAGTTGCGGTTATCCTACTTTAAACCGTAAAAATCCTAGGACTTAAATAATTTAAGTTGTACATAAGTTGCTAAGTTTCATTGGTGCAAAACGCCATAAAACACAGAATAATTGAGATATCGGGCTGAAATTTATTCCAGGTGTAGTGGACATGTTACATTTATGTATGAAATTCGATGTCGTTCATATGGCCACCGCGATCACGTTTGCTGATTGATTCTTTGGAGCCAATTTTCCACCACTCTTCCACACATATCGGCCGGAACGTTGGCAATTTCGCGATCGATATTATTCCTGAGCTCATCTAACGTTGTTGGCTTGTTGGCATATACCAACGACTTAACATAACCCCATAAAAAGAAATCCAACGGCGTTAAATCGCATGAGCGAGGTGGCCATTCGACCGGACCATTTCTCGAGATCACACGATTGCGACCACCGACTCAGAATTTCGGTGGTAAGTTTTAACAATTTCCAAACGTTGCTCGTTCGTGAACTTCACCATGATAAAAATGTAAACCTTGACTGACGTTTTAGCATTGCCAGATCATAAAAAAAGCTTTAGGGTGCGTTTTTATTAAAATACAAAATTTTTATGTCCTTATTGAAAGACCCTTTACTTTTTTATGGAATCACTCACAATGCTGCATTAATCACATCGCGCTAAAGCAACGGGACACGATAGGAGACTAACTTCCTACTTTTAGCGATATCAACTGTGTTTCACTGGTTCCTTAGGCGCGAAAATTCGAACTTTTTTAGCGAATTTTAAGACATGTACAAAAAGTGTAACAAATTGCCGGCGAAAATATTTTAAAAAAATGCTCCGCAGGCGAAATATTTTAAGAAGAAAAGGATTTAAACTAAACAACTTTAAAAAATGCACTGCGGATGTAATTTTTGTTCAAACAATATACAATATATTTAATTTGAAAACCACCACAATTCCATGGCTAAGTTTGGTTGCGCTTTTTAATTAAACAAAATATATTAAAATTACCTTTTTCTCGGCCGAAAATTTGTCATATTACCTGTTTTTATGAAAAAAGCGATTCAAAAATCAGTTTTTCGTACAAAAAAATGTAATCTGTATGATTGAAACTATTGTTCTACAAGAATTTCCCGGAAAAAGAAGTTATTTTCCTATTCTTCGTGTAGTACTGAGCAAAGTAACGTTTTTATTAATTTATAAGTTGAATAATGAAAAGGAAATGCAAAACTCTAATACTTTAAATCTTCACTAGACGAGGTAAAATATCTACGAATAGAATAATTTATTCACCAGAAACTCAGACGTTTTACTATTCTATCCTACATCGTATGAATAAATTCATAAAATTTGTGTGTAGTACGTGTTAGTCCTATATTACCGTTCTCCAAATATCGTCAATGTTGCATATGTTGAACGGATTCTTTTATATAGCCGGATACATTTTAGAGACTTAACTCAAAGCTTCTACGTGTTCAACGTAATGTTTTTTGTATTAAAATCATCTCTAGTCGGAATTTCCTTCCTTACAACCGGCATAGTAAAATATCATGTCAGATCAAAACATTTGAGCTTTTAGTTATGCAGTTTTTGATCAAATTCATCCTAAATTTATGAAACTCGTTTAAACAAAAAAAAACAGCATGTTTTGTGAATACATACTAAAGTATGCTGAACATGGTTACGTATTTTTTTATTATAGCTGGAAAGCTTCCAAAAAGAAATGCGAAGAATCTCCCGGAAAATTAGTTGAAAATATTGCCATTTAGACTTCTCCAATGACTGTAGCCAGTGAATCATCAGAATTTCTGTGCATTTTCAGTAATAAAAAATTATTAAATTTCACGAGAGCAATAGATAGGCATTTACGTGTATCAAAAGGCAAATTAAAATATGAATTATTGAAAATTCCTTCGGAAAATACCACTTTGTAATTTAATTTTTTTTTTTCAGGCTAATTAAATCATTTAAACTTTTTAATGAAACCCCAAGGTATCAGGTGTATTTCGGCCTTATTCTTCGTGTTCTTTTACTCGGTTGATGGAAAGCGGCAAACGATGTAAACGATGAGTAATTCATATTAATCTATTATGTTAAAGCCCTATCACACCTAAGATGATTCGGTCTTAAAATTGAACTTAAAATGGTACAATAAATGGTGATTTTCCGTTGGTAAGAGAAAGATCAATGAATTTATTAAAAGAGAGCGACACGATAACCTTCAGAAAAAAATTTTACTAAAAATTGACGAAAGTTCTCGAATCCAAAATCAAATGCACTGAAAATTTACGTTTGCCTTTCTAAATTCGTGCTGTTGACTTTTCAGACCAAACTTTGACATTATTTTTTGGTATTGTCCTCTGATTTATGCGCCTCTAGTGACAAACACACAAAATTTATCAAGTTTGCTGCAGTAAACACTAGTTAACTTCTAGGTTTCTGTTCACTGAATATATTGAAGAGTCGCGGTCTAAAACACGGCTATTTAATACAAGAGTGTAAAATTGTTTCAATAACAACAAAAAATCCAAACTATCCCCTCAATTCTCAATAAAAGTTTACAGTCTATTAACTTTTATAGAATTGGTATTCCAATAGAATTGGTATTCTAGCAAACAAGTTAAAAGACGTCAAACGATCAGCTGTCTGTTAACTTTTTTGGAGACTTTTCTTAAGAGAATTTTGTATTCTGGCAACCACGGCATACAGACAACCAAGGTATGCTGTAAACTTTTGATAGTCAGGTGTGACGTCATTTGTGCCGACTTTTTTTAATTAATTTTTATGTTTATTGATCACTATTTAATGCAATCAGTCTATTAATTTACAAATATCTTATTTAGATCGCACAAAAATTTAAATAACCATCCACAAAACAAAATTCCTTCTGAACTTGACGAACTAATCGGCCCAAGTGACGTTGCAAAGAAACGTCAGATTTGAGTTTATGGCATACCTTGGTTGTATCTATGCCGTGTCTGGCAACCAAGTTAATAGGCAATTCTAACCTTAAAAGTATATTAAGTTAAAAGGTCCTCCGGATCAGCTTTTACAATCTGTTAAGTGAAGATCGATTTTGAAAATTGTGTGTTATTTATTACAGAAAAATGGAAAACTTATTAATTTTTGATTTTTTAATACAAGCTTACAAGTATTTGGAAAATAAAAGAACAAGGTTGATATTTCTAATAATTAGAACATTGAAGAATTTTGTTTTTCTTTTATTTGTTTAGTATTTCTCCGGTTTTACGAAGACTACGAGACTCGATAAATCCTTTTGACATGCCAAAGAACTTATTCAAGCGGAATTTTAGAAATTAATAGAGCTGTTAGAACCGTACGATGAGAATTTATCATCAACAATTCCATTTTCGTTAAAAGTTTTGACAACACTCAACTTCTTTGCAACTGGCTCTTGTCCATATTCAGTGGGACAGAAAAATGAAATCAATCTAAACCAATTTGTCAGTTTCTCGCACCTCATCTGAAATTTCAAAAATTATAAACACACATCTTGGTCAAAAATGTATTAAATTTCCTGAAGGAAGATCAAATAGTGACATGGTCAAAATATTGAAAATTGTTGACCTATGAACCAGGCTTCCACTTTTTTACGTTTGACGTTTGCGGCATTGCCAGACATCTCAAAAATTTCGTGTGGAGAATCTATTAACTTGTTTAAAATTAAATTCTCCACAAACTTTTTTATCGAGAATACCAATTTCTATTAAAATTACAAAGTTTAAAGTTAACAGATCTTTTAGAGCGTGTTATGTAGAATTAGGGGGTATGATTAATTTTTTTTACAGCAAAATCGTTTTATCCAATTAAAATTTCAAGAAAATCTTTTTAACAAAAATTTAATTAAAAATTTAGTTTATACTTTAATTATTATTATTAAAAAAGTTCGTAACCTTTTAAAAGAAAACTTTCTCTCGTATCATATATGAATAAAATGTTGGCTATTGAAACAATTCATACAGATTTTCCATTTAAATCATTACCCGTATGGATAGTTTCAATAAAATCATCTAAGCATATTTTCATAATTATAATCCGTCTGTAGATTCAAAATGCTTGATAAATTGTTAGTATTAAGCAATGCAAAAGTTTCCTCGTTAAAACTTTAACAATCCAAAGTATTGCACATAAAGCTAAAACAGAATCAATTTCAAAGAAACCGACGCCATTTTCATCTATTGTTAATGAAAATCAATTTATGTCATACCAATTATTAAAATAAATTTGGTAATATGATAACTCCTTAACGGAATTACAGCAACTTTACATTTAATGTTGAAGGGTTTAAACATAGGTTTATCCACCTAGCGGTGAGATTATACCTTTCCTGCATAATTAAACCTCATATATGATAAGAAGTGTGATATAATTTTGAAATTCACAGATTTTTCTTAACACATTGACTGCCATGGCTATCATTTTTGATAGCCAGTGAAAATTGGCACTATGATTCATGAGCGGCCAAGGCTATCATTTTCGATAGCTGGGTCTACAATCTACATGCATACATACATACATTCATACATACGTATATTCTACATACGTCTACATGTATTTTTGCAAAATCGGTCTGGCAGTCAACGTGTTAAAGGAGGTAACACCGCGCCTAAAAATGTGAAACAATTTCACCACTCCTCCCAACTTCAGTAAGTACAAATGGAAAATATTTTGGCAATTTTCTCGAAAGAGGATCATTTTTTCAGATTTTTTAGATAAAAAATTTAAAAAGCAACAATTGCCAGTGGCCAATATGACGGTAGACAAAATTTTTATGAAGAAATATTCATTTGTATGGAAGAGGGGGGAAGAATTGATCCGATTGGATTTTGATGTATGGAGCGGTTATGTAGATTCCTATTCTATTCACATTTCCTCTCAATAAATTTTTCGATATTATGCACCGTTTTCGAAAAAATAGAAAAAAAGTATTCAATTTGTATGGGGAATGGTCCAATTGGATTTCGATGTATAGATAAATTATGTAAAATCATACTCTAAAACAAAAATTTTTCAATACGACTAACCGTTTTCAAGAAAATTGTAAAATAAACTGCCGTTTACAAGAAATGCAACCATTGCTCAATTTCTTCGAAAGTTATGGTGTTCACTGACAGACAAACATACAGCCCGATAGACAGACAGACAGACGGACAAGCATGCGGAATCAGAATCTTTTGTCATCCCAAGCACTCTGGTGTAGTTCATTTTTGTGTCCGACGATTGGTTCGATGCGTTATGCGGCGGTCACACGACACTGTTTTACCAGCGCTAGTGGCTGCTGGCTGTTCGCAGCCGTTTCAGCAGCACTCTGTGAACTCTAGTGCGTGGTACTACCAGCAGCAGCGTGATGATTTTAGTAGCGGCTAGTGAAGTAGAGACCGCTCTACTTTGCCAGCGCTACTAGGGATCACGTGACCCTGTCACATGGTTTCTGAGCTGTCAAAAGCCTTTTGTGAACACTCGCCAGCGCTACTAAAGTATAAATCGTGTGAACCATCTCAGTACGCTAGCTGCTGTTGCTACTAGCCAGCGCTACTAACTGGGAATTGAGTTTACAAAAATTTTTCACACATCAAAATCCAATTGAATCCCAGTTTTTGAAAATCGAATTGGAATTTTTCAAAATTGCATTTTTCGTAGAGTCTAATTAAATGCGCTGCAGATCATTTTTTTTTATCAAGAAATTGGAAGCTTTTTTTTTTTTTTTGAAAATTTCGACTTTTTGAATAATTTTAAACTTTACTCATGTGTCAGAAAGATAAAAATCATGCAAGTAATTATGGTGTTTTACAATGACATTTTCCAAACGCCCCAAAAAAAACTTTAATAAGGGTATTCACAGTCTTCTTTTAAATTGCGAGTAATTTTACCGCTCGGTAATTCAGTCAAATTTAACAGATTTTTACCGAGACGGTAATTTGGTTCATGTAAAAATAAATTACCGGATTCGGTAATTGTAGACATGCCTTGAGTCGTGTTTTCCGGCCCGGTTATTCGGTATCAAGAATCAACCGCGAGTGGCGCTAGTAATGTTTATAGTTGTCAAATTTTCTCGCTGGTTACCTCATCGGACTGCAAATTTTTTCAATTTTGATAGCCGTTGCCACAATAGAAATTCAAAAGAATACATCAAACATGGATTTAAAGGTATGTGACAATCAAATTCGCAATTCATGATTTGGTCACGTAGCCAATAAAAGCGCTGTTCTCAAATCTGTGCTGTGGGATATTCACAGCAGAATATTTTCAGTCTTTTAATATTACCGAAAACACCGAATACCCAAAATTAAAAGAGGACTGTGAATACCCTTAATGATTTGCAAATAAAACGAAAAAACAAGAAAATGTTTTCCAATAAAAAATCACTCGCTACTCTCGAACTACATTCTAAATTTGAAATACATCCTCCCAATGATATTTTACAACTTTTTTGGCGTCAAACACTCACAGATGTGTAAATTACCCGTATATAAAGGTAACTAGAGACGACAAATTTCATTTCCAACATTTGGTGCAGATCATCACAAATACGTTTCTATTAAGGTTACTATTTACATTTTACAAATTTAAAAGCAAAAGCAGCCGAAAATGAAATACAATAGGCCGGCTGCGCCAAGGGCTAAATTTACACAAACACACTCACAACTTAGAGTGGCTGCTATTCGCAAAAAAAAAAAAAAAGAGGCAGCGTATCTATAGCAATATGCTGAAATATTGTTGTTTTGGGGAAATAACTCCAGGGTGAATTCGTTTTAAACTTAAAGACTTTAAAACATTCTGCAACTTCATGTTGAACATTGAATTTTGAACTGAAATTGTGGATATTTTTGCATGTTTATCCTAGGTTGGCTGGGGATACACGTTTAAATGGGATAAAATAGAAGATGAAGTGGAAATTCAATTCCCATTCTCAATTTGTATCTTTATCCGGCATTTATTTGACAATTTTCAGCAAATTCAAAGATACTCAGCGAACAGTGTGTTTGTTTACTAACTCGAGATTATATTGTTTCGGTTCAAGGACTACCTATTCCCGAAATATTTAGCTATAATAAGCATTATGTTCACATATATGTAGCACGTATTTTGCCGGAATACAAACACTGTACTTTGAGGTTCTTAGAATTCTGCAGCATTTTGTGTATTTGATATCTTGTATCTAAATAAAAGTCTCAAATTTAAATTTTCCTCAACGATAAGGTCTTTTTTTAAGCACAACTTAGCTTCAAGGATGCTTATATTCACCAAAATTACAACGATAAATGCTTTTCCATCAATAATATTTTATTTTCTCACATAAAAAAATTTATTTCACGTGTGAATTTGAAATTTGGCCCTTAAATACTTGCACGTAAGAATTTGAGGAGAGAAAATTAGACTTAAAAAAAACATTCTAATTTTTGGGATTTGACAAAACAAAATGGCACTGCCCAACAACCATTTTGCTGTCAAAGATTTTACAATCTATTTAAAATAATTTGACGTCGCTGATTCTGATTCTGCAAGTGGTTTGGTCGGATTGGCTCTAGTTTGTTTTTTTAAATCTAATCTCAAATTAGAGTGAATCCAACCAATTTTTTTCCGATTCGGATTCACCGGTGTAAAAAAGAAATATTTTCACACTCAGAAAAATGGAGGCTAACTCGACGACCTACATACGGCGTAATTGGCCTCGGGCAGGCGCGCGTTCGCCTGCATGTGGGCAAGTAAAACTGAGTTGACCTGTGGTCGGAGAAATTCTGAAATTAAGCCACCAGCAGGTGAAGTAGGGCATTGGGAGCTGCACGAGTTGACCTTAGATAGGTTAACTCTGACCGCTAGCTGGCTTACAGACACCTCTGTAAGGTCAGAGTTAACCTGACAAAAAGTTGACCTGGACATTTTTCTGAGTGCAGTTGATATGAAATTTTTTCCGAAAGAAAAATATTTTTTTGAGCTGTTCTCAAAAACTAGAGCCCATCTGACCAAACCACTTACAGATTCGGAATCAGCGACGTCAAATTATCCTAAAAATATTGTAAAAAAAAATTTTTTAAAAAAAGCTTTTATTAAAAAAAATGCACTAAAAAGAAAAAAATAATTTTCTGGACGCTGTGTATCACAAATATAAAAGCTTTTAAAAAGCGAGATAAATGTTTATTTTATTGTTTTATGCTTTATCTCGCTTTTTAAAAGCTTTTATATTTGTGATACACAGCGTCCAGAAAATTATTTTTTTCTTTTTAGTGCATTTTTTTTAATAAAAGCTTTTTTTAAAAAATTTTTTTTTATTTTTTTTTATTTTGTTCTTTTTAGTCTTCGAATATATAGCTTTACATTTGAGATGTCCTTACAGGCTTTTTAACTTGAGAATCGTATTCAGCGAACCCCAAAACCCGCAGAATATATTTTTTCCCGGAACAATTGAGAAAAAGGATAATCACGTTATCCTTACAGGACATTCCGTTATCCTTACAGACTTTTTAATGACAGATTCGGATTCAGCGATCCCAAAAACCCCAGAATAGATTTTTTTTCCGGAAAATTTGGAGAAAAGGATAATCACGTTATCCTTACAGGACCTTCCGTTATCCTTACAGACTTTTTAATGACAGATTCGGATTCAGCGACCCCAAAAACCCCCAGGATAGATTTTTTTCCGGAAAATTTGGAGAAAAGGATAATCACGTGATCCTTACAGGACCTTCCGTTATCCTTACAGAGTTTTTGATGACAGATTCGGATTCAGCGACCCCAAAAACCCCAGAATAGATTTTTTTCCGGAAAATTTGGAGAAAAGGATAATCACGTTATCCTTACAGGACCTTCCGTTATACTTACAGACTTTTTAATGACAGATTCGGATTCAGCGACCCCAAAAACCCCCAGAATAGATTTTTTTCCGGAAAATTTGGAGAAAAGGATAATCACGTTATCCTTACAGGACCTTCCGTTATCCTTATAAGGACGAAGTAGTGAAAATATTGTATTGTCATCGGACTTATATAAGTGTGCAAAATTTCAAGTCAATCGGACAAGTGGAAGTGGGTCAAAATTGGGTTGCAAGATTTGATCTGACAAACAGACAAACAAACAAGATAGCGAGCTAAATAAAAGCTTTTAAAAAAGGAAATAATTTTTGTCGGGCAGTGTTATCAATTTTAATGCACAATTTCAATTTTAAAAAAATAATTATGTTGCACTTGTTGAAAGCATTCTATTTTTGCATTTAACCAAACCGTCATATTGCAGCTGGCGTTGTCAGTTGTCAATTTGAATTGTTTCCAATTCTATTTGTATAAATAGTAAATGATGTTGTTTTTAGAAAGAGAATTGTTGAATTTTAAGATAAATTTGAAAAAAAACATTCAAACTAAAAATATTAGGTAAAAAGGCCTTGTATTGAGTGCAACTAAGATATTTGAGATGAAAAATTAGCAAAAAAAAACGAATAACAAAAATCCTCACTCTAATATCTAAAATAATTACAAATCGCCTCATGACAATGCTAAACAGACCTTAACATAATAATAGTAATTTTCAATTTTATCTGTAACTTTAATTTACCCCGGAGAACATTAAATCAAATAAACTTTCCCCATTGGGAAAATTTCACATAAAAGGGTTTAATCTGACCAACAACAATTTTAAAGTTCACCCCCCAACTCTGAAATTTCCTGCAAATGACACAAAAACGGACGAAAATATTTACATTGTGTTTGCCAGCTAACCGTAGTTGGTAGGTATTCTATTTTTACACAATCGTTGAGAACCATGTAAGCCATTTATGTTTAATCAGATTTATGCTATGGTCAGTGGCGTAATTAGGGGGAGCTTACACTAGGGATGCGACTATCGACCATAGTCTAGTCTTAGGAATATGCGAGTATGCAAAAAAAATATTTTGCATCCAGTGTGTTTTTCTTGAAAAAAAAATCACCTGCGGCGCATTTAATTACAAAGCCTTCGAAAAATTTTACCTGCAGCGCAGAGTGTGTTGTATTCTAAAAAAATTAGGTTTTTTTGGAAAATATTAGAGGCATAAGATACAGTTTTTGCCGCAAGTGCAAAGTAGTTTTAGTATAACTTCGGGCATTAAAAGCTTTCCGCGAAAACCCACAAAAGATTATCTCTGTCTAGTATCACTTATTTGTGTAACAAAAGATTATCTGTCTAGCATCACTCAGTGCTAAATGTAGTGACAAAAACTGTAACTGAATGCGTGTTTTCCAAAGGAGGTAAGAAAAAATTTCGCCGGCGGCGCATTTGATCGAGAATGACTATTATACATTTATTCGTAGAATATAAGTGGAATTACATCATCTTGGCATGAGCACCGTAACTATTTGGCCTTTATCACCATTAAAATGCTATTACTATTCAGAGCAAAATTGTTTTTCCGAACAGTGGGCCATATTGAGATTTTTGCGGGGGCCCGATATCCTAATTACGCCACTGGCTACGGTAATGAATACCTGTATGAAATCTTGACAACTAAAAGAAAACACATGATGAGGAAAAAAACTCAACGCTTTTAACAAAATTATTATCGTAGACACATTTTGTGGCAGATTGTACAGCATATTTCACCGGAATTAACATAAATAGCAATTATGTTCGCGTATAATCTGTTTAGAGTTGTACTCCGTCGCTGTCAAATGGACTATATTTAATTCGATTATCAGTCTCGTTTGGACTTAAAATTTGTTTTGTCGGGAAATTGCAACAAATGTCCAACTTAAAAATGGAAATAAAAATGTATGACAAGTTTTCATCATATAAAATTCAATTGCTGTTATAAAATACGGATAGGGGTAGTATTTTAATTAATCGTACACACATTTATTTATTCACTTTATCACTTTTCATTCAGATCTAAAGTTTTTGGAACGATATTCGGAACGATATAACCCATAATGTTGCCCAAAGCGAAGAAATCAATTACATTTAAGTGATACGGAAGGATGTTCTGAATATAAAAGCTCTTCTGCACGTTTAATAACACTCGGATTAAAATGGTTACTTTAGATGTGAAAAGCATCAAAATGGCGTTACTTAGCTGATACCTTGTGCCATTAAAGCGGTTTACTCAATTTTCATTAAATGGATTGACATGCAATTTTGGCAGTCGAGTCGCTGACTTCCTCCTACCACGAAATCTTTGGTCATGGTTCAAAATGCACAAAAAGGTGGTAGGAGGGGGAACAACGTTTAATGACATTTTACGCTGACGCTTTATAAAAGCAACGACCCAAAGTGAGCTTAATTGGATTCTAAAGATAACGGGAAACGTGACAGAATATGCATTTGAGTGCACCGTTAGAAAATTTTTATTATCTCAAAAAGATAGTTGACCTCTATGTTTATTGGTTAATTTCCTTTAATGGGGTTGAATTATGGGGCAAAAATTAAGTTTGAAAGATATTGTGGCATGTATAGTGAGGGTTTTAATTTTACGTGATGAAAAATTCGATTCTTAATGACAATCACTGATGAGTGAAATATGAACCTGAAGACTCACAATCTAATGGAGGTAGAAGCTTGAAAATTGATAGAGTAACGCTTTTCTATAAAGAAAAATAATGGATAAGAAAAAATAATTCGCAGCTGTTTTTATGATTTATTTGATTATTATTAATCATTCGTCCTTCGGGCCTTATTTTACTTAAAACCAAAGGTTCCAGCGCGGAAAAACAATTATGCCAGAAAGTTGGATTTTATTGCCCATTTCTTCATTTATCTCTTTTTATACTCTATATGAGAATCATATAGAAGTATATTGGATTTAGTATACCGTTTGTTATTACACCCTGACAAAATATTTTGATTTCCGCATGTCCGGCCGTATGTCTGTTGTTCGTCTATCTGTTGTTCGTCTGTCTGTTGTTCGTCTGTCTGTTCGACTGTCTGTCCGTCTCTCTGTCCGTCTGTCTGTCCGTCTGTCTGTCCGTCTGTCTGTCCGTCTGTCTGTCCGTCTGTCTGTCCGTCTGTCTGTCCGTCTGTCTGTCCGTCTGTCTGTCCGTCTGTCTGTCCGTCTGTCTGTCCGTCTGTCTGTCCGTCTGTCTGTCCGTCTGTCTGTCTGTCTGTCCGTCTGTCTGTCCGTCTGTCTGTCCGTCTGTCCGTCTGTCCGTCTGTCTGTCCGTCTGTCTGTCCGTCTGTCTGTCCGTCTGTCTGTCCGTCCGTCTGTCGGTCTGTCTGTCCGTCTCTCTGTCCGTCTCTCTGTCCGTCTGTCTGTCCGTCTGTCTGTCCGTCTGTCTGGCCGTCTCTCTGTCCGTCTGTCTGTCCGTCTGTCTGTCGGTCTGTCTGTCCGTCTGTCTGTCCGTCCGTCTGTCCGTCTGTCTGTCCGTCTGTCTGTCCGTCTGTCTGTCCGTCTGTCCGTCGGTCTGTCTGTCCATCTGTCCGTCTGTCCGTCTGTCTGTTCGTCTGTCGGTCCGTCTGTCTGCCCGTAAACACCATAAACTTTCGAAGGCATCAAGCCTTGAATTTATTTTTAGTTGTATTTCTCGTAAATCGCAAGGCCAAGTTCTTGAACGGGCAAAATCGGACCATTCCCTCCTCTCCCATACAAACGAAACAGTTTTTTTGCATATTTCACGAAAACGGTGAGTCACATCGAAAAATTTGTAAAGAATTTGTGTTTAGAATCATATTTTAATATTCTCAACACATTTTGTCTTTATAAATTTTTCGATCTGACTAACCGTTTTCGAGAAAATTGCAAAAAAGAATTTATATAACCCATCAATACAACAAAATCCAGTTCGACCGCTCTTTCTCCTCTCCACAAACAAATGGAATTTTTTAGTTAACATTTTGGGTGTCCTCATATGGAAGTTGTAGTTTTTCTTATGTTTTAACACGCTAACTGCCACTTCAGTCAAAAATACCTGACACCTAATTGTACACAACGGCCACAATGAAAATTATTAAAGTGTTCGCTGCAACCGCAACGATTTTTTGTAGTTGCACACATTTTATGGTAATAAAATAACATTTAGGTATAATTTTGTTTCAATTTTTTTTCTCTTTAGTAGGGCACACATCTATCAGTTTTCGATCAGTCGCGACTGTTACGGCACTTGTCAGTTTTCCATAAGTTTTTTACATCTAATTATGCGTTCACATCTATCAGTTGCAACTGACAGTTTTTTGTGAAAATTTTCCATTCATTAGGATTGTAGAGTTCAAAAAATACCGGTGGATAATAAAGAGAGAGCGTGTGTATGCAATATTAGTTCAAAACATAACAAAAGCTATAATTACCAATCTGGCAATCATTGGAGACCCGTATGGTGATATTCGTATCAAAATTCGAACAGTTGTACCAAAATTCCACTTTGAAGTCAAACTTTCCAATAAGATTTTTTAAAATTTATTCCAATCGGATTTTGATGTATGGGAGTTTTATGTGGAATCATATCCTAAATAACTTTTGTTCTTGGACTTTTTTAATAAGATGCACCGTTTTTGAGATATTCACAAAAAACGATTTCGTTCGTATGGGGGGTACCCCCCCTAATGGCGCAAAATTTCAAGTCTCTAGCTCAATCCGTGCGCCCGCAATCCGCGCCACAGACAGACGGACAGACGGACGGACAGACAGACAGACGGACGGACAGACGGACAGACAGACGGACAGACAGACGGACGGACATGCAAAAATTAAATATTTTTATCATTCTAAACACATTGGTGTAATTCATTTTTTTGTGCGATGACGGGATCTTGGCGTTACAAACGGTAAGGCAAAGTTAATATACCCTTTGGTTTCACCATACGGGTATAAAAATAATATTTGGTTCTTTCTAATGCGATACGACTGAAGCGACTGACGCGAACGTTCACACCAATCAGTTGGCCATCCGTTTTAAAAAAAAACTGATTTGCCCACGAAGTTTTTCGTAGTTGCCCATCAGTTGTCTGATTTTACGTTCACACCAATCAGTTTCCCAAAAACTGATGGAAAACTGATAGATGTGTAGCCTGCTTTAGTGCCTTTTTGACTGACAACTAAATATTCGAAAAAGGCTTAAAACTGTCGTGGCAGTTAGAGTGTTAAATACAAAAAACCACGTACGAGCCAAGTTAAAAAATGATTTGTTGAACTTATTTCAAGTTCCGTTCGTGCGACTTTTATTTAAAATTCAAGTATAATAAATCAAAAAAAATCGTTAATGTTTTTTGAATATTTACACGTAGACAGAACTTAATTTCCGGTTGATTACAGAAAATATAATTCGAAACAAATACTCATTAAAAAAAAATTTAAAATTAATTACAAAAATTTCCCATTAAGGACTAAGGAAGATTTCCCACTAAGGACTAGTTTTTAAAGTGTATCAAATGAAATCTCACACCCACAAATCTTTGGATAAAATTGGGAAATTTCGACATTGAGCCCAGCAAGGAGTACAGGAGATAGTTATCGATTGGCCCAGATTTCTGAGTCTGTAGCTGTTGCATCATAACCATTTATATATATATATTTTTTTTTTTTTTGGAAAAAAACTACACCAGAGCAAATTCGATATCGGAAAGTATGTTTTCCAGTTGCTTGAATATTCATTGAACGGTTTTTTTGTATGATTAATGATTGCATAAGTGAATTGAAATCATTCAAATCTACATTTTGGCGAAATTTCCATTACAATAGGCCTGCCTTTAACGATAATATGTGTATTGTTTATTCACTTTCTGACCAATCATTTCCATTTTTTACACAATTTATACCACAAAAACTATATTTTCGTAATTTAATAACGATAATATGCGATATAACTATGTTTGTTTGTGTGTGTGTGAATATTTTTCTCTGCTGAAATTGCGAGCATATTTTTTGGCGAAAGGTTTTTCATCGCCTTGGTTTCCACACAATGTCAATCCTTGTTTATTTATGTTGTTTACTTGGATTCTATGACTGTACGTGGAACACTATGTTAGAAAATAAATAAAGGACCGATAACCTATTCGATTAGTAAAGAATTCACTTATGCTCCCCACCATATATTGAACAAACATAAAAAGAATCTCTTTGTTTTCTGATTATTTTTGCTGTTGTTATATTATTACGATTTCTGTATTCTTCTTGTAAAGTTTATTTATTATCTCACCATATATTATTATTATTATGTGTATGTAAGAAGAATACAAAAATTAGTTCAACAAAAGCTAAAAATGTATCCAAAAATATCACCCAAGGGGCTGACTGAACCGCGTTGAGCTAAACTCGATGACGATCTGCGGATTTGAAGATTAAAAACAATATCTGAACAACAGCCAAGTAGCCAAATAACAACAAAAGATGATGATTTCTGGTGTATTTTGTATCTATCTTTGTTGATTTTCTTTTCTAGTATTCCTTATTTCACTTGTCGCCTTCGTTTTTCATATCCAAGTGAATTTTCCCCGGTATTTCGTCGAAAGGGAAGTGAAAACAATGAATTTTATTGTTGACTAGAATTCTTCTTCAATTTATTCACTTTCTATGCGGATCATAAATTTATTTTTGTGTTGACACTCTGTCTACATGGTATTTTCCCAATAAGAACCCGCGAACTTTGCAATTGAATTTCTAAGATTAGCGAAAAATAAAATTAAACTGGGAAAAGTCACCCACGCACTGTATTACGCGGAAAATCTAACGACTTTAATATTTCAGATTGTAAGCTTCACTCACTGTGGTTTCACTTACACCCAACTACCACCACCGGATGGAACCCCATAAAAGTGGTAAACTTTCCCAAAAAAATTAAGATGCACCATCGAATTTTTACCAGGAAAATCACAAGCTACTAAAAAGCTCTACACCACACTATGAGGCATTTTCTGGGCCCAACATTTTTTTTTTTTTTTTGAAAATTCTTGATATTTTTTTTTGCTTACTTTTTCAAACTTTGATATTCTCTCACAAAATACCGCAACGGATAAATTCAAACTCGGCGGGCGATTTTTTCCTCATCGAATTTGAAATTCGATTCAAATTTCGATTTCGATTTTTTAAATTATTTTTTCTCTATTTTCAATTTCTTCACTTTACCATTTACTCAATAATTTTTCTTTACAGAAAAACTAATGTTTTTTTTCACCAATGTTGGATTTTTGGGCCAGCAGCATTAAGCGCTCACGATGGAACGAAATGTTGCAGTAAACTGAACTGATGATGCCCAACACCCAAAACACTTCGTATGAAGTTCACGTTCAAGAGTGGAAAAAGCTTAAAAGCAGCAACAGAAGCGACAGTGGCGACCGGGGCATCCACCCATATATGAGTGTTTCATCCAAACAATAGACAACCATCCCGGCCATTCGCCCGTCTCTGCCACTCCCCTACACCCCACCCCTCTGTCAGACTATACTTTTGCCCAGTCGTCAACATCACCAACGCTTTTCAAGCATTTTCATCGTCATCGCTACCTAGTCACAACTTTATAGCGTCGTCGTGTTGCGAGTAGAACATGCAGAAATCGACTATATCTAAATTCACAATTGGTGGGTGGCACTTTATTGAAAGCCTCGACTGTAAAGTATCTGTAGATTTACATGGAAAATCAGATTCTCGGTTAAAGCAGAATAGCCTGTAAGTGATTGAAGGAAAACCCAAGAGTTTAGCAATAAGAACTAAAGCGCTTCATTGTAACCGCATCAGCGCAAAACTTTCATATTTTCAGATATATTTCAGGATGCTGGGGCGCATCTGTATGTTCGGGTATACAACAATCTGAAAGTATTTTAGATAACTCAACATTCATTCTTGGCAGATATTTATTTAGTGAAGAGTTTTCGTAATTTCAAAATTTTACATTTTTAAAAATATTCAAAAACTTTATTACAAAATATCGTATTTGAATACCCTTATAAATAGGGTGACCATACAGCTGGGATTAGTTTTTAAGCATATTGTTCCGATGTCCCGAAAACTAAATTTTTGCCACGGATTGTTCAATATAATGTTAAATATTTATTTGGTAACAAATAAGTTTCGATTAAAGCTCGAGAACCACTGAGTCGATTTGGATGAGGGGACCTTACTAGCGTCACTGGGCCGGTTTTCCGGTTTTAGACCAAAGGTTCCACTTCTTTTTACCAGTTTCCTCGATTTATGTAGATTACTTCCTGTTTTTCTGTCTGTTCGACAATAACTTTCAAATGTACATAGTGCAGATTCCCCCCCCCCCCCCTCATCTCTGGAAAAATCCTGCTAACGCCCATGGTTAACCTGTCAAGATATTCTAATAAAGCCTTAAATGAGATATTCTACTCCAACCGCTGTACTCTCCAGGCATTGCTCCTTCTGATTCCCACTTGTGTCGACCAATACAGAACCAACTGAGCAGTGCTTGAGGATCGCTTTAAAAGATGAGGAATTCTTTCACCACGGAATCAGTCTCTATAAAAAAAATGGATAAAAGTAGGGTAACCAGACATCCCGGTTTGGCCGGGACGGTCCCGGAATCAGGCGCGTGGCCCGGCGTCCCGGAAACAAAACTTGTGTCCCGATATTTTCAATTAAGTGTTATAATAGTGTTATAATAACGATTTTTCACAAATAACGTATTTATGTATTTAAAAAAAATCGTCTAAGGCGCTTTTGTCTTCATTGCTGGTTTTACAATTTCCGTCCTCATTATTTATGAAATGTAATGAACGCACAAAATTAAATTAATTTTCGCTTGAGACTTGCCTTAAAGTTTCGCCTTAAAAATTTCGGCGCACATTTAATAATCCTTTTAAAAAAATTATGATTTTTTCGCCTTCAGCTCATTTTTCAGCAAATTTTTATCCAAGGTAGATACATATCGAAAAAAAATTCTTTATTGGTATATTCACCACTTCGTTGCAATTAAAAACAATAAAAACAACGAAAAATAGGATTACAGTAGAACGCGCTTAAATGCAACACGCGTAAATGCAAAACTCGTGTAATTGCACGCAAAATTTGTGCATGGAGGATTTTTAAGCATTTTTCATATAAATATACACGGATAAATGAAACACGCTTAATTGCAATACTTGCTTAAATGCAACCATTTTCACATCCGCAAAAGTATAAATTATATGAAATTTTACACGCTTAAATGCACATGTGCAAAAATGAAATGTAATTACACAAAAAAAAGTGATTATATTGTTATTTTTATTTGATAAAATGAATTCTTAATTAGGTTCTTTGTTTTTGTGTAGCCTTGTTGAATTTAAATGTTTATTACAGGAATATTAAAGTTACATGTTTATCTTTTACTCGCATAATTGCACATTAATGTGCATTTATCCGTGCTTCCGTGTTACGTATAAATGCAAAACACGGATAAATGCACATAAAATTCTGCGAAATTCGATGTGCATTTAAGCGTGTTCTACTGTAACTTCCTTTTGGAACTATGTAGCTCTTGATTTAAACCATTTAAATTTATAGAGAATTCACCGGCGGCGCATACCATTTAAATGTACTGTTTAAATCGATTTTTTTCCTTCGATCAACGTGCAGATAAAAGCGATATGTGAGTTCAAAATTAAAGTCTGCACAGGGCACAATTTTGGCGTATTATGGCTCTGATGGGCACTGTATTTTTTGATTGCATATTAAAAATTTTGTTTACAGACAAAATTTATGTAAAAAAATTTCAAGCAATATAAAAATAATAGCTGGCAACACTAAATAAAACGAATTTCATATCATTATTTCCCACATCTATCAACATATATTGATAGACTCTCTCCTTTGAACCCAATATTTTACAATTTTATTGAGTTTTATCCCACACAGACTTTATTATTTTCCAAATGCATTTCCACACGTTTCCCTCTGACCGAAGCATTCATCTGGACATTCACCATGGTCTGTGAGATGATTACGATAATCTAAATACCACAAACAAATAGCCAACTTGAAACAATTGGAGAAGAAAAATTCATCTCTGGATTTGAAATTTGAACTCGCATACAACTCTCACTCCAAATACACCGACCGACGATTAACCCGTAAACCACCCTTGAAGCAACTTTTCACCACCGATTGAATGTGAGTGGAATATTTTAGTAAACGTTGATAGTAAAACAAAAAAAAATCCTTCAAATCCTTTTCAATGCGAAAAAGTCTGTTATTCGATAGGATGCCAGCTCTGGCAACGGAAGCGCAGTTACCTTGTTTGTTGGCCCAACTGTTGACCCAAGGACGAAATTTGAGGGTGCATCATAAAACAAACAGTCGCACAGGTCAAAAGGTTTAACTTACATTGTCTTTCAAATTCAGTTAATTCTGGGAATTCTTACTTCACTTTAGTGTTCATCGTGATGTCGACAGGACCATTTCGCAAACGCTATCCTTTTTATACTCTATATGAGAATCATATAGAAGTATATTAGATTTAGTGTACCGTTTGTAACGCATCGAACCAATCGTCGGACACAAAAATGAACTACACTAGGATGTTTGGGACGACAAAAAAATTTGATTTCTACATGTTTAGCCGTCTGTTTGTCTGTCCCTCCGTCTATCCGTCTGTCTGTCCGTATGTCTGTTCGTCTGTCTGTCCGTCTATCTCTCTGCCTGTTTGTCTATCTGTTTGTCTGTCTGTCTGTCAGTCTGTCTATCCGTCTGCATGTCCGTCTGTCCTTCCGTCTGTCCGTCTGTCCGTCTGTCTGTCAGTCTGTCTATCCGTCTGCATGTCCGTCTGTCTGTCCGCCTGCCTGCCCGTAAACACTCAGGGTATTCACAGTCCTCTTTTAATTTTCGGTATTCGGTGTTTTCGGTAATATTAAAAGACTGAAAATATTCTGCTGTGAACATCCCACAGCACAGATTTCAGAACAGCGCTTTTATTGGATACGTGACCAAATCATGAACTGCGAATTTGATTGTAAAATATGTCACATACCTTTAAATCCATGTTTGATGTATTCTTTTGAATTTCTATTATGGCAACGGCTATCAAAATTGAAAAAATTGCAGTCCGATGAGATAACCAGCGAGAAAATTTGACAACTAAAAACATTACTAGCGCCACCCGCGGTTGATTCTTGATACCGAATAACCGGGCCGGAAAACACGACTCAAGGCATGTCTACAATTACCGAATCCGGTAATTCATTTTTACATGAACCAAATTACCGTCTCGGTAAAAATCTGTTAAATTTGACTGAATTACCGAGCGGTAAAATTACTCGCAATTTAAAAGAGGACTGTGAATACCCTGATTATAACTTTCGACAGAATTGAGCTAGAGGCTTAAAATTCTATACAGCCTCTGTACAAAACCATTCCTTTCCCTCCCCCATACAAGCAAAACAATTGTTTGCAATCTTCTCGAAAACGGTTAGTCGTGTTGACAAATTTATGGAGACAAAATGTATTTAGAATATAATTTTACATTACTCATCCACACATCAAAATCCAGTTGAACTAGTCCTCGCTCATCCCCCATACAAATGGAGTGTTTTTCCTGTTTTCTCATAAACGGTGAGTTGTATGTTGTATTGAAACATTTATAAAGGTAAAATGTGTTTAGAATAGAATTATACATAACCGTTCCATACATCAAAATCCAATCGGACCACTCCTTCCCCTCTCTTCCATACAAATGATTTTTTTCTAATAAAAATTTTGTCTGTCCTCGTATAGAGTATTTGGCGATTGTCTCGTGGTTGTAGCTTTTCTTATGTTTGACTTCAAAAATTAGTGAATTTGAAACTTTTTCACATGTTTTTTTAAGGACTTGTTTTAATTTCGTGTGCGAGTTTTCTGGATATTCCTGTCAACAAAACATCATTTAAGATTTCAAGATACAAAATGGGTTTCCTTTTTCGGTAATAAATTAATTAAACATTTACGATGTAAATTCATTATGGTCTCAGCACGTAATATAAAGGTTCTCGCCTGTAAAATGTAATTTAAATCGTTTATCAATTACGACATGTACGACAACTCAACAAATAAAGTTCTCAATTTTCGAATTCCACTGAGAAATTTTCTTACTTTTTAATTAAAATTCATTGTGTTTTAAAACTCCATTTTAAATATCATTTAAACAAATTTAACTTTGCGTTTTTTTTCTTCGTTATTGAGTTTGTCTGGATTGTCATTTTCAAATGACTGTATTTTCAATGACTGTCCTAGATTTCGATTGATTAAAGTATCTACTCTAGACAACAAAATAGCGAATGTTCGTATTTTATTTCATTGCTTATTGCTTGGTTTCTATTTATTTGATGTCTTTGTTACTGTCTCATGTGTTTCCAGTCTCAGAGGGTAGAAAATATTATAGTATCAAGTCAAAACAATCTAATTCGGTTTATTTCAAACGATGTGGACATTCATTCAATGTTGTGGCGACTGTTTGGAACAGCAACTTTTTTTATTATTATTATTGTTCTGAAAGCTCTGAAACATTGTTCTATTGCAATTCTACTATCCTGTGTAAGTACTAAAAAGTCTAACTTTCAGATACATAAGTTTTTAACTGGTGTCTAATTTGATAGAGTTTTTCATTTTATCTAAAACTTACTACGTATTTTGAAGAAGCAGTAACAAAAAATTGAGTTTTTATTGGTAGTTTTATAATTTGCCAATCAGAATAGAGAATAGGTGGTTATATGGTTAAAAATACGCATTTTTTTATTAATAACTAGCATTAAAAACGACTTGTATGCCGAGAAATTGCAACATTTTTCAGGCCAACAAACTGCTCTGCAATAAACATTTTTTTGTGCGTTGTATCTACCGGTATTTGTAAACTAAATTCCATATTTTTAAATTATTATTACAGATTTTGCTCACGAAAAGGCCCATAGGCCCTTGGATGCCGACGCCCCATTGGGGAAAGCCCAAAATCCCGCCGCGGCGGACCAGTAGGAAACTGAAATTAAATAATGATAAAATCGGAAAAAAAAACTTTAAATTGTAAATGGTAATTCCGATTATATTTGTATATTAGCTTGCATACCCATCGTTGCCGGGTTAAGTTTTTTCCAATGGTCTATGTTGGAGCTAAACTTCAGGCCAATCGGCTCGGTAGTTTTCCCGCGAAAGGGTAACATACAGGAAGAGGTAAGTTTCGAAATCACTTTACCCCCTCCCCTTACTCCCCCACCCCTCGGACTACTTTTTAATGGGTCTATATTGGGGCTGGACCCCCGACGAAAATCTATACCAAATTTCAGGCCAATCGGTTCAGTAGTTTCCCCGCGAAAGAGTAACATCCCCTTACTCCCCCCACCCATGGCGCTACTTTTCCGTATGCCTATGTTGGAACCAGGGCACCAATCATGTATTCCGACGCGTCTCTGTCTTTCGACTTCGAGGCAGCTTTTAACTCTTGACTTCGCCATATCAGCAGCTTCAAATTTCCTGGAATGAGAGTAAGAATCACCTTTCGATTCATAGTGACGATTTCGCGAAATTTCAAGCTGCAGATATGGCGAAGTCAAGAGTCAAAAGCTGCGTCGAAGTCGAAAGACAGAGACGCGTCGGAATACATGATTGGTGCCCAGAACTACCACAGACACTCATGCCAAATTTCAAGTTAATCGGTTCAGCCGTTTGTGCGTGAAAGAGGAACAGACAGACAGACAGACAGGCAGACAGACAGACACCAACTCATTTTTATATATTAGTATGATTACTCTTCTGAAGCCATGCACCGAAAACCGGATCAAAATTAGTTTAAAACCGGATCAAAATCAGTTTAAAATCGTGTCAAAATTGATTTAGTAATTCAAAAAATATATAAGGAGCTGTCCATAAAATACGTCATGGTGATTTTCGCTATTTCTAACTACACCCCCCCCGGCGTAAAAATGTATGAACAGCATTTAAGTAAATGAATATGGGGTTTGAACTAATGCTCCTATCCTGTAAAATCCAAGCGAATGACAAAAACCAGATTTAAATCGATTCAGTGATGCAAAAATTATAGAGAAAAGACAAAAAGACAAAGGGTATGGTGGAGAAAGGGAAAACCTTTCTATATATTCATAAATAAAAGTTCGGATCCCAATCCAGTATTCCCAGCCCGTTCAATAGGCCCTGCAGCCGATTTTACATAACTCTTCGACACATCAAATTTTAATTACCTACACGAGTATAAGGCTACAAAAAAAAGTCCCAAAATTAGGATAAAGTCAGGTGTGTATTTTTTTATTTTGCCGGTTTTTAAATGAATTAGACCTATAAATTTGTTACTCCTTAATTTATTTGACGAATTAGACTTACAAATGTGTTACTCCTTAGTATAAACATAATAGAAAGCCCACCATTTGTGGCAACTGTTTATTAGCGTCCAGGGACCAATAAACGTAAATTTTGACAAAAATTTAACAAAAACAAATAAATTTAACCTAAATGACACTTTCTATGGTCCATAATGAATTATTCACATCTTTAACGAGCATCGAAAATGCCTCTTTCAAGTTTCTACTCAAAGACAGACCATTGATCCAAGAAACCGTCTGCATTTAAATGTGAATTTAGTGGTTTCATTCTACAAGATCCTTAAATGAATGATGCCATCCAAAGATGTGAGTGATATACACAGAAGGACAACAGTCATGTCAATTAATTATAGGAAAATTCTGTAAGACTGACAAGGACATTGCCACAAACGCAAAGTTTGCCTGATTGTGAGAAAAACGGAAATAATAAAAATCCTATGAATATCTGAAACAGTTCAACATTTAGTCGCAGCCCCCCCCCCCCCCCCCCCCCAAACCTCATTACCACTTCCTGTATGCTGTATCGTTGAACAAATCTCGCCTTTGGGCTACTTTTCTTTTTATGTCAAAGTCAACGGAACGATAATGCTCGCCAAATACAAATGGATCTCGAATAATTAAAATATTTAATTATGCTAATGCGGCATCGATTTTATCCACCTCTTGAACAAAAAAAAATATCAGGATAAAGTGACTCTTTGACGTAACAATTTATCAAAAACGCAATCGACAGGCGAAAAACTTCTGAAGAAAAAAAAATCCTCTGGCTAGTCAAGAGTCTACCGAAAACTCAATGGTCTGGCAACACGTTAACCCGCCATCGACCAGGGAGGGGGGAGGGGGAGGGGGGATTTTTATCATTTGACTTTGACGGTGGTGAATATCCAGAAATTATCCTCTTGGATGACTTTTTACGAGAAATGAAAACCAAATCGACATTTCATTTATGCGAGTATCATTGGTCATGAAAACGAAATAAAATCATAAGGACGATAGTGTAGCGCGGTTTTGGCAAAACTTTTTACATAATCGTATATTTCCCCGCAGGTAAGGCGACCTGAAGGGGACGTTTTATGTCCAGACAGAATGCTTTTCGTGTCAATATCGTATCCTGCTGCCTAAATGCGACGCAACGTTTTTGTCTACCGATAATAACCGGTCGAAATTCTCAAACACGCGGGGGCCTAACGCTGATTTATCACGTTTTCAGATAAGAAAAACTCCAACTATTCGAATTTTTCCAAATAAAAACCACAATAAAGGATCTTCCCCTAAGCGCTCTGGCTGGAACTATAAAAAAAACAATGGCTTCCTATTTACTCCACCACCCCTGGTAACCGGACAATTATTGGGGTTGAGAGGTCAATCGGTATCGTCTTTTGACACGATAAGCGAAGTTCCTTGGATAATATGAGACCAATGAATCACCACTCAACGAATGAACGTCAAAACTTGTTTGTTATATTGCCAAACAACGAAAAAAAAATGATGGATGGTTAAGGACGGTGCGGTACGAAAACGAGGGTGTGTTTAACCAAAGATAATTTGATTCCTACTTAAATAAGGGTGAAAAGTTACTCTTGGGAAAATTAAGACATTAAATTAAATTGGGATTTTTTTAAAGTTTTTATTAAAGGCTGTCCATAAAATACATCACGCTAATTTTCGCCGTTTTAAACCCTCCTCCCCCAGACCTGTTTTTTTTTACTATTTGTATGTTTTTTACTATTTATTATGTGGAGTTTAATACCACCGTCACAATACTGAAGACACCCTAAAATGTCACATATTTTATGGCCAGCCATTTAGTGGCAAAACGATTTAACAAAACATTTCTGCACTAGTAAAGCAATTATAGACTCACCTCCCCTCCACCCCGTCCTACCCCTACCACATATCGCTTGTTATTTAATAAGTAACTATACCCGTATGGTGAAACCAAAGGGTATATTAGATTTGCCTTATCGTTTGTAACGCCAAGATCCCGTTATCACATACAAAAATGAATTACACCAGTGTGTTTAGAATGTTAAAAATAATTAATTTTTGCATGTCTGTCCGTCCGTCCGACTGTCTGTCCGTCTGTCTGTCCGTCTGTCGGTCTGTCCGTCTGTCTGTCCGTCTGTCTGTCCGTCTGTCTGTCCGTCTGTCCGTCTGTCCGTCTGTCCGTCTGTCCGTCTGTCCGTCTGTCCGTCTGTCCGTCTGTCCGTCTGTCCGTCTGTCCGTCTGTCCGTCTGTCCGTCTGTCCGTCTGTCCGTCTGTCTGTCCGTCTGTCTGTCCGTCCGTCCGTCTGTCCGTCCGTCCGTCTGTCCGTCCGTCTGTCCGTCTGTGGCGCGGATTGCTGGCGCACGGATTGAGCTAGAGACTTGAAATTTTACGCAGATTCGTTTTTCGTAAAATGCGAGGCCAAGTTCGTTCATAAGCAAAAATGGACCATTAAGGGGGGGGGGGGGGGGGGGGGTACCCCCCATACGAAATGGGGGGTACCCCCCATACGAACGAAAATGATTTTTGCGAATATCTCAAAAACAGTGCATCTTATCCGTGCAAGAACAAAAGTTATTTAGGATATGATTCTACATAAAACTCCCATACATCAAAATCCGATTGGAAAGTTTGACTTCAAAGTGGAATTTTGGTACACCTTTTCGAATTCTGATACGAATATCACCATACGGGTTTTCAATAAATGCCAGATTGGCAATTATAACTTTTGTTATGTTTTTTACTACTATTATACTACTGTAAAAAAAACTTGTGTAATATAAAAACCCAAGTTGATTCCTAAAATGTATTTCGTTCTGGTTTCATGCAATTTAAGATACATTTTAACACCACTTTAAAATTAGGGAATATTTTTTGCTAGAATATTCAAAAAAAAACTTACCAAAAACACTGATTTTAGTTTAACTTACCTGAAAAGAAAAGAAAATTAAAATACAATTTGATTCTATTTTTAAAATTTAAAAAAAAACATCACAAATACTTATGAATAAAAAGATCGACTAGTTATTCCCACATTAACTTGAATGTTTGAAAAAATATATCTGTTTAGAATAGAATTATACATAACCGTTCCATACATCAAAATCCAATCGGACCATTCCTTCCCCGCTCTTCCATACAAATGATTTTTTTCTAATAAAAATTTTGTCTGTCCTCGTATAGAGTATTTGACGATTGGCTCCTGGTTGTAGCTTCATCAAGATCAACTTGAATGTTTAGAAAAAATATATCTGAAGTGAACAGCTCATGATTTTCTTATACAAAATCTACGTTAATGCGCAATTTACACTATAACTCGACGAATAATATGAATAAAACCCCTCTAATGGTCCATTTTTGCCCAGGAACGAACTTAGCCTAAAACGAATCTGCGAAAAACGAATCTGCAAAAAACGAATCTGCGAAAAACGAATCTGCGAAAAACGAATCTGCGCAAAATTTCAAGTCTATAGCTCAATCTGTGCGCCCGCAACCCGCGCCACAGACACACGGACGGACGGACATGCAGAAGTTAATTTTTTTTTAACATACTGGTATAATTCATTTTTGTGTGTGATGACAGGATCTTGGCGTTACAAACGGTAAGGCAAAGTTATTATACCCTTTGGTTTCACCATACGGGTATAAAAACACGATTTTTTTACGAAATCTGAAATATCTCGATAACGGTAAAAGATATCGATTTACAGTAAAGGGCAAAAATTTAATGAACTTTAATATCTTTAATTCTTCATTTAACCTTTTTTTCGAAAAATCGTTAGTTTGGAAGCAATTCGCAGATATCTATTTTTATACTTTTTACAGTGAAAGACAAAATTATGGCAAATATTATTCTCTTCAATTCATCTCATACCCGTTAGTATTAATGGCTTCGCCCCTAGTCGCTTTGCGGGCCCACCCACTAGCCATGGATTTCGAAAGTTTCCCCATATCCACGTCAATTAGGAATTACTGGTTTTGTCAATAAGTTTAGCAAAAAAAAGGTTTCATTGTTTTTAAAAATACATAAATTCCATTAAGCAATGATTTTTTTTATTGAAACCGACTTAAAGCCCCAGGTATTTCAATAGAAATCTCGATGGATTCGGAGAAACTTGAAACCTATTACCTCCAAAGCCTTAGGGAAACTAAACTAATATTCGAAAGTTTCCCTCTATTAAAGTAATTCGATATCCTATTATCCAGAGGCAGTCCTATTGAATGACAACACGAAAGCATCGTTTATATCAAAGAAATCCAAGTGCTTTGAAGATGAAGACCATCTGGTAAACTAGAAAAAGGCAAAGAATGTAAACAGAATTAAACTATCAACGCAACTACTACCAATAACGGAGCAAAGGCAGTCAATATTACTTTAAGAACATGGCGTGCAATGTAGGTGTTTTCCCTTAGGTATTGTGTAACTAAACTGCAGATGAAAAACTACTTTATGTTTGCGTCGTTTAAACATTATTTTCTACAAGTCGATTTTCAAACAGAAGCTCTCTAAATTCTGTTGAAAATACAATAACAGAAGAGAACTTTATGGGGAAACTACTTTTGGATATAGAATTTCTCGAAGCAAACGTTAAGTTTTCAAAGAACAAAAACCCTATTTTCGCAACTGCATATTCGAGTGAATTTTGTGAATTTTATGTTAGTGTTCTATGATGTACAAATAAAGCATAAGTTCGTGATGGACAACACAGAGGGTGTCGAAGTAATGGGAAAATCGGTGGAAACTAAATACAAAACATTGTTGTGGTAAAGGAAATTCACCGTAAAAGTTAAATAAAAACAACATGAACCAAAAGAAAAAAAACTAGAAAAAAACATGGTAAAATCTTAGGAGGAAAAAGGGTCGATGGAAAAACATTTTCAACTAATCTAACACATGCTGGTATATAGTAAAAGCTTTTTGCTCGACTTATCGGAAAATAGTAGTGAAAATGTTTAGTATGGGGACGGCGAGATTTATTTGATGGGAGACCATGGTAAAAAGGGTTGACACAGCCTAATCGCTCGAATGCTTTTAATTTTGCTGATTTCAGGGAAATTCAACATTAGGCCTATACTATTTATCGTATATATCCGACAACCCGCCACCCTTCATCATTCCGCATTTAATTTTATGTGCCTTTGGGACATGAGACAATTTTCCATGGAGTGGTACTTTGTTGTTGTCTTCTAAGGAAAACAAAAACATTTATTTTGAAAATCATTATTATGATATGCATCAGAAAAGGACATCATTTTAATTAATTCTGTTGTACACCGCAAAGATAAGCACAAGATTTTTGTTATGTTTGAGCGTTTACTTTAACTACTCCACATAGCCATATATTTGTGATAATATTATTAAATAATGGAGGCCTCAATGGTTATCAAGTAATATCTTTGAAAACATTTTCCAATTATATATTTTGTAAAGATTAAAGAGTTCTCTAATTTTCTTCTTGAAAATCAATTGAATGTTTTTGATCTTTTTTATGATATTTCAGTAAGGGGCTGTCCATAAAATACATCACAAAAGTTTCGCCTTTTCAACCCTCTTTCCACCTACCCTCCTCCCCTCCTCCCCTCCAGTCCTCCACCCCTCCACCACTCCAGTCCTGCACCCCTCTACCACTCCACCCCTCCAATCTTCCACCCCTCCTCCCACGTCAGAATCGAGTCCCAGGAGTTTCGTTCAATAACTACACGAGTGACACCTACAAAGGGGGACAGAACTAGGAAGATGTTGACCACCGAATTTTCGACCCGATGTCCTTTAAATTTAGTTAAGGTGACCACATTTTTGTTGTTTGAATTCGGGACAGATGATCTGTGAAGTAGGAGGGGAAGAGGGAGAGAAGGGAAGGGAAGGGGAGGGAGTGAGGAAGGGGAAATTTTTGGTGCTCTAAATCAGGCATCATCAGCTAGTGGCACGGCTGGCTCATCACACAGATTGGCTTCAACAGCGTAGCCACTATAATCGACCTTTTATTGTGTGCTGTAATGCTTGTGTGTGCGGCTTCGGATCCCAGGAATAAAACGAATCGTGCTTTGAGTTGGAATCGGTCTATTATTAGCGTGACGCATTTCATTTTAAAGCCTAAACCACAATTACGCGTGCGTGCGTGCGGCACCCACGCGGTGAAAGTAAAAACTACGCATTTATATGAGTAAATGTATACTTGCGCATTGCTCAGGCGCGTTGCCGCGTCCGTGCCGCGTAGAGTAGGCTCAGTCTCTACTTTTAGACGCGGTGACAACTACTAGATGCCAGAACTAATTAATGCCGCACGCACGCACGCGTAATTGTGGTTTAGGCTTAAACCAGTTCGTGTCAAGCCATTGCCGTGAAAGGTTGTGTTTCATTGAACTGTATTTTCATTTGTAGTAGTTATAAATTTTGATTGTAGAGGGAGCGACAGTTACTTTGATGACCCCTGCTCTAAATAATTCGAAAAGTGCGATATAAGTTAAGGCGACGACCGTGGAAAAACAATTTTACGTCCCAACTTTTTTCCAAAAGTCAATTTTCCTATAAGCATTTTTTGGTATTTTTTTCAACGCTGCAAAAGTTGTGCCGCATGCCATTTTTTTAAAATAAAAAACACAAAAGAGGTAAGTTTCTATTTCCGCCGCAGGCGAAAGTTTTCGGCTTAAAGGCTAAATTTATTAATTTTTACACCGGGAGACACCGGGACAACATGCCTAAATGCGGGACTGTCCCGCCGAATCCGGAACGTATGATCACACTACTTACATATAGTAGTACAAGAAATTTGATTTTTTGTATCGGACTTCAAACGCTCGCCACACTATCGTCCCCCAAACAAAATTTTCCTAAAAATCAAAACCAAAACCAAGTCCGCAGGACTCGAGTGGATGTATATTTGTGTGGAGTCTATCAGAAAGCCTTAACCGATTTTGGCCGGATTTAGACGTTACCTCGCTACTAATGTAACGCTTTTTCCGCTAGGTCAGTTAAATGCTAAGTCGAACCTCAACTTAAGTTAGTCTGATTTCTGCTAACGACACTTAATTATATTTGAAAGAGATTTCCACCGGTAGATGGATTAAGCTATGTTTTTTGAAATCGAATTACATTGACTCAAATATAAAACAAGGCTAAATTTATTTTTAAAAAACTCAAACTTTTTTGTTTATAAAATTCTTTTACCATTACCTTGGTCGCTTGTAATATGAAAAGGAGAACAACAGAACTAAACACCCTTGAACTTACATTTACATAAATAGAAACTCACCGGAATTACATTTCCGGAAAGGTGGTTCTACTATAAATGAGTTTCTCGCCATTATCTTCATGAACTTAACATAAACACACTTATGTACAAAAAGTGATAGCAATTTTATTTTCCTGTTTGTTTTTACTAGAATCCCATATACTTACAAACATGGATAAAAGTAAACATGCATTTATTTTTTAGAATTACTAAGATGAAAACATTAAGGATATTTCCTTTCACTTTTACTTTTTATTCACTTGGAAAAAAATGTATTAAAGAAGCCCTGGGGTAAATTACGTCGTTAAGCATTTTCGAATTACACTTTAACATTACCTACTCACAAGCATATGAAATATGCGTAGCCCACATGCGAATTTGTATACAGCGTGTGTTTTGGCATATTTCTCCCGTGCAACAAAATTGCTTTCAAACATTGTCTTAAATTCTAAAATAAATTATTTCCACGGCAAGCATATTGAATACGTAAGACAAACAATTTCGGGAACATTGTTATTTAGTATTCTTTTAGTAAAACTTGCTGGCATTTTAGCAAAATCCCTGGACCCATCCATCTTTATTTCTTGTTCCCATAGCGTCCTACAATAAGTTAAAAGTTCGTAGTTAGTTTACCTGACAGGAATTTTTATCCTATAGCGCTCGGCATACCGTAAACCTAGGGTGACAATACGTTTCGGATGTAGGCATGTTGCCCTGACGTTCCGGAAACTTAATTTTTGCATCGGATTATTCGATTTGGTTAGGTTCGGTTCGACCATCTGTTTTTCAGAGTGGTTCGGTTTTGGTTTACTAAAATTTTAATGGGTCAGTTAAAAAAAACCCGGTCTGGATCTCTATAGAAGAGGAAAGTAAAACATAACAAAAGCTATAATTGCCAATCTGGCAATTATTGAAAACCCGTACGGTGATTTAATTGAACGGCGAACAGTTTTATCAAAATTCCACTATGAAGTCAAACTTTCCAAAAAGATTTTTTTTTAAATTGTTCCAATCGAATTTTGATGTATGGCAGTTTTATGTATAATCGTATCCTAAACAACTTTTGTTCTTGCTGCACCGTTTTTAAGATATTCGCAAAATACGATAAGATGCACCGTTTTTAAGATATTCGCAAAATACGATTTCATTCGTATGGGGGGTGCCCCCCCCTAATGGTCCATTTTTGCCCATTAACGAACTTAGCCTCGTATTTTACGAAAAACTGATCTGTGCAAAATTTAAAGTCTCTAGCTCAATCCGTGCGCCCGCAATCCGCGCCACAGACGGACGGACGGACAGACGGACGGACGGACATGCAAAAATTAATTATTTTTATCATTCTAAACACACTGGTATAATTCATTTTTGTGTGTGATGACGGGATCTTGGCGTTACAAACGGTAAGGCAAATCTAATATACCCTTTGGTTTCACCATACGGGTATAAAAATGAAAGGGTTTTCTTTTCTGTGCTTTACTTTGTGATCCTTTCTCTTATCCTCACGAATGTTATGCTCACGAATGCAACTCAATTAAAAGCTTCTATCACTCAGTAACCTCACCCAAGAGTTTTGTCGGCTGATCGTTGAAAATTGTATGCTGGACTTCTTTGATTGCTTGCCATCTGTATATTATTTGTGCAAGTAAAACATTTTATGTAAGGACAACTTTTTGGTAAATACAAAAAAATTTGATGTAATCGAAGTAAACATTTTAAAAAAGCAACCCCCTCCCCCCTTCCGAAAATCAAAAATGCTCCGCAGGAGAAAAAAATCAAAAATGACGCACAGCAAAATGCTTTAACTCATTGACTGGCATGGCTGTCATTTTTGATAGCCAGTGAAAAATGACATTAAGTTTCACCAGGGGCACCGGGTTTCATTTTCGATAGCCAGGTCTACGTCTACATGTCTTGGCATTTATTTTTAACATTTGCAAAATTGGTTCGGCAGTCAACGTGTTAAGAGAAACGCGTCGCAGACAAAGGTTTTCACCATTTAAAGTGAAATATACGATAATTTTTCTGTTTTCTAGTTTTTTTCAAGCGAAACTCCAAAATTTTCTCAAAACATAGTAGATTCAAGAAAGTTGGAGGTCGTCCATTATTATTTCCCCTGAGATAGTTTGTTGACTTTATCTCAATATCTTCGACTCAAAAGCAATTTTCCAATTCTGAGTATCGAATAATCCATCAGAAAACCATTCCAAACACATCAGCAGAAAAACTTCCGTGTTTGACCTTCTACTGATAAAACCTTATGTAATATTCACCTTTTCCAATCCACCCCAAACGAAAGCTTTAAAGTTTCTTAAATGAAATTCTTTATCGTGTGTTTGTTTTCATATCGAAATTCGTATAACAAAGTACAAAAGTCTATATTGACAGATCAAACCGGGTGAAGATTTATAGCTCAACTTCATAGGGGTTGACAACGTCGTAAATCAAAATCCATAAAAACTTCAATTGCAGAGCACTTCTTTCCGACATTTAAAAATGAAAGTTTAACTGCCATTTCACATGATTCAACGCGAAGTTTGCCCAAGTATTTTTCGCATACTTATTGGAAAATAAATTGAGTTTCGTAGTCTGCCTACAAATATGCGTGCAGGTTTTACAAAATAAACAAACCAAAAAAAAAACACAAACGAAAGAATTTTTGTCCACGTTTTTGGGGCAAACCAATTAAAGAATTTAAAGTGCGGGACGCATACATTTTGTGGTGTTTTTCAAATCTTTACAAACAAAGGAAAAACTAAAATTAGTCTAGCCAACATTTGGCCAGCTAGGAAAATTCTATTTTGCCAAATGTTGAAAAAGAAAATTCATGCGTATGATAAAATTACAGCTGCCGAAACTGACGTCTGGTTAATTACGGAAATAAATGAAAATTATTCAGTGATTGTTACTCGATCAATAAATTTAGAACATTTCCAATGAATTTTAGAGTAGCTTTTCTATTTTTATAATTGAATTTTTTGTACTAACGATAATGAAAGTAGCCAGAATATTTTTTTCTTCAATTTGTTGGCAATTTTTATAAACTGGAATCTACTTAAGTACGGGGCCCATAGCCAGGATTTCTTTTCGGGGGATTGGGGGGTGTCGGCTTGCTTTTAAGACTCTCAGAACCAAATTTAATCATACAGAGAAAAAATTTGTCATATGGATAAAATCATTGTTAAATGAACAAAATTTTTGTAAAAATCACAAAAAAATGTCAATTGGAACAAATATTTTTGGAGGGAAATCTTTGTTCAACAAAAACATAACAAAAGCTATAATTGCCAATCTGGCAATCATTGGAGACCCGTATGGTGATATTCGTATCAGTTGTACCAAAATTCCACTTTGAAGTCAAACTTTCCAATAAGATTTCTTAAAATTTATTCCAATCGGATTTTGATGTATGGAAGTTTTATGTAGAATCATATCCTAAATAACTTTTGTTCTTGGACTTTTTTGATAAGATGCACCGTTTTTAAAATATTCGCAAAATACGATTTCATTCGTATGGGGGGTACCCCCCCCCCCCCCTAATGGTCCATTCTTGCCCATTAACGAACTTAGCCTCGCATTTTACGAAAAACTAATCTGCGCAAAATTTCAAGTCTCTAGCTCAATCCGTGCGCCCGCAATCCGCGCCACAGACGAACGGACGGACAGACGGACGGACGGACATGCAAAATTCAACTTTTTTTTATCATTCTAAACACAATGGTGTAATTCATTTTTATGTGTGATGACGGGATCTTGGCGTTACAAACGGTAAGGCAAAGTTAATATACCCTTTGGTTTTACCATACGGGTATAAAAAATGTTGTTTTAGCAATGTCACAATTGTTAATGTCACAATTGTTTTATTGATTTAACAATGCATCATTTGTAAGTTTAAACAACATTACAAATGATGCATTGTTAAATCAATAAAACAATTGTGACATTAATAATACCTAATTTGTTGTAATGACAAAAAATTGTTATATTCACAAAATTTTTGTTTTTCAATTTTTGAAACAAAATGATTTTAAAAAGCAGTCAGGTCTGACACATGAAAATATCTATATTTTACACTTCGTAATGAGATTGAAGAAAATCGTAGCACACCCCTCCTCCTCACTCTCCATCCCCTCCTTCTCAATCCGCCCCATCCCCAACAGTTTTTCCAATTTTCTCGAAAACGGCGCATTGTGGTGACAAAAATTTAAGATAAAAAATCACTAGAATGTAGTTTATTGTAACTCTACGAACTCCAATTCGAATTTATATTTAAATACCGTTTAAAGTTGTTATCCAGAGTTTATAAAGATAGTGCACGGTGCAAAATAATAGGACAGATTCGTACAAAAAATAAGAATATACGAGACAGTGAATTTTTTTTGGTAACGACTCCCATATAAAATGGGAAATCATGCCAAAAAATAGGAAATTTTCCTAAAATTATAGGAATAATTCTCTATTTTTAGGGAATCATTGCAGAAACGTTCACTGTCTCGTATATTACTATTTGGATTTCTCTCCGTGTAATCTTATGCGACCCCTAGACGTACAGTATTATTGTGCAATATATTGTACAATATTATTGGCATGCCCCTAGACGATGCAATGTTATTGCACAATAAATCATTTTAAGTTTGATTTGTGAGCAGTCAACATGTCTCTAAATGACATAGAAGCTAGTTGTGTAGCCATTGCACTGACTGTGAACTTAAAAAAAGAGTTTTTAAAAAAAGCCCAGATGGATGAAGGAGTGGTTAAAAAAAGAACACCCATCATAGATATACTAGATCGCTCGATTTGCTGTCTCAAATTGTCCCATTTCAATACAGTTCAGTGAATCAAAACGAGTCAAGTAAGAACGAGATAACCGTATGAAAATAAATATAGTCCTCTCGATTAAACCGTGAGCTGTCAAAGGAAAATAGACTTTCGGAATGGTGTTGGCGCCTAAAGTTATTTGTTTGCGCCTAAAGTTAGTCTCAAACTTGTGAAATTTGAATTTCGCGGCAAACTAAATTTGAATCTCGCGACCTTATACAGTTCAGTGGATGCGTTCAAGTACGATAAAGAGGGAAATACTTTTGAGACCATTTTTCACCAGAGCTTTGTATGGTGACAGTTTTTCTATGTTATATAGTTCTGTGACACCCATGAACATTTGTTGAATTACATAAAAATAAGCCATGGTTAGGTGCACTCTAAGCGATATTTCATACGATACTGAGCCAATATTGTGCAATATCGCCCTAAGACTATACAATAAAACCTTATTGTGCAATAAAAATCAAACCGATTTTGATTCCTTCAATATATTGCACAACCGTTCAATATGATCCCTAGACGGTCAATATATTGCACAATATTGAAATATTGCACAATAATATTGTACGTCTAGGGGCCACATTAGATTTTATTATGTAAAATTTTTTTATTGTGTGGATAAGTTTTTATCATACAATGTACGATCATGCAGGGTTAACGTTTCAATTGCAACATTGGAACACTTTAAATACTTTTAAAAGTTTATCTTTCTGATGTGTCTATAAAAATGCATGCTTTTAATTTTAATGTGATTCACTTATATTTCGCCAACATGTGAAACTTGAACAACAATTCCGCAACTCATTTTACCCGCACCAAAAACTATGGCAAAGTTTTCTGAAAATTTTAATATTTCCAGTTAAAATTACCAACTCTAATGAAATTCCCAAAGAACTTAAATTCTTGGAAGTTTGAACACGAACGAACATCTCATAAGTAAATCAACTTTTCGCATATAATATGCTAAGTTCCGTTTCACCAAACGAGTTTATCTCACTTGATTTTAGCGGGAATTTCAAAATATCCAAACGAATTTAATAATAAGATTATTCGAATGAATTTTCCTTTTCTGGGAATTTGCACAAGAAATTATGTAAATGTGACAGACGTCGAGTCACCGAAATGATTTCCAATAATAAAAAGAACCAAATTTTGTCGGAACTTTATCAGGTGAATGGCCATTAACCGGTGCTAATTGAAGACCGTATATTTCAATTTGATTATCTTGTTATCGCCTTTTCCGTCAAATCAACGTCACGAAGGTGGGATCTCCACCTTATTAAGTTACAAAAAGACCGTCACTGAAATGTTAATTTTTAATTCATCGGTAAAGACATGGGAAGCTTTAAGTTTGACACATTTTACTATAAATGAAAATCACACGACTTTACGAAATTAATTTGCTCTGCCGTCTTATCTTCGAAGAGTCGTTAAGCCAATTTGTAAATTTTATGAAAGAAAATTAGATTTTATTTGATTAAATTTTGCGAGGTTCCGTTTGGAATTAACCCCTTTATTAAATTTGTCTATTTCAATACACACTCACTGTAATTTCTACTATACAAAATTTGAATGTGTATATGCATGTGTGTACGCTGAGACTTGACTCGAAAACCACTCATTCGATTCTGATGCGGTTTTTTCCTAAATACGATTTCATTCCCCTCTCCCCTTTTCACCCCCCGTAAACAAACATTCCCCCTGACTTGAATTTTCTGAAAATTTACACATGCTAAATTACTCTTATATCAAGAAATCGCCTTTCCTCTGACCCCCTCTCCTGATATCTGTTAAACTACTAAATGGATTTTGACACAGCTTTAGAGTCCGTCAAAAAAAACTTTCAGGCAAATGTGAGACCCTTCGGTCCAAAAAATGCCAGTAAAGTGTTAGAAAGATTCTTTTACAAATCTCAGAATTCGTTTCAAGTATCGAAATCAAAATTTTCGTCATTATTCATAAACAAATTGGTTTTTCTTTAAGAATTCTTCTGACTTATGTAACAAAGGAAGTCACTCACAAAAAAGGAAAACATAAATAAATCTTTCTGGAAGGACTTTCATATCCAAAAAAATGAAAAAAGGGTAAAATATGCAAAACTCTTTTTCTAAAGTAAAATTCAACAAGCAAGGAAAAAAGGACTCAACTCTTACAAGAAAAAAAGAAATTAAAAACGTTGGTATGGACATTATTTGGATATATTTCTGTCTGCCTACAGCACAAAGTGTCAACCGGTTGAATCGGTTGACATGGCGAATATATGAGTATTACGGATATAAAGCTAACTGGGTAATAATCTTGTTAATAGGCAAAAGGGCTGTAGTCCTGCAATCCTGGAACTTGTAACCTCGTTCATCCACTCAAAAATATTCGCCTTTGGTTATCCTTGTTATGGAAATTATAAGCACAAAATCTTAAGTATCCTTGACGATAAAAAGAAATATCAATGACCTTTCAGCACGGAGATCTTAAAAAAAGGACTTTTCTCCATCTTTGTCGTCATTGTGAGGATCTTCACGCATAACATCAAATCATCGTTAAACCCATAAGTGGGGCAAATGGAAGCATTTGAACCTTAATAAACAAACAAATAAAGGACCTTCAATGTTTTGAATAACAGCGAAAACTTTATAAGGTAGATTACCCTGAGAAAGATTATCATCACACGATGATAACTTCCTTATAATTATTGCTAACATCACCGTAATCGCGGCACAGGTAGCAGAAAATTTAGATTGCCTAACTTTCGGCTCTGTCGTTCAATAAGCAAAAAAAAATGTCGGTCCTTTCTTGGTATAGTTTACCCAGATTTAGACTTTAGTTCTCCAAATTTTAGGTTTTCTGCTTCACAGATAAAAATTGATTTTAACATAGCCTAGTGAATAGATCCACATCCGCACTCTCACAGAAGATATGCCATAAAAACTTTTATCCGCAAAACTTGGGTAAAGAAAAGGATATGAGCGAGCTGATGCTCGTGAGTATGTATAATATGGGCTCATTTCGCTGCGGCTGTTTAATACCCACATATAAAAAGAACAAAACATTCTCAAAAAAAACTATCGATGAAATTTTCTGTTATGACTAGGGTGACCATAATTTTTCTATTCGAACCCAAAACAAATGACCGGTCAGAAGGGCCGGGTGAGGAATAGGGAATTGTTCATGTCTCAAAATCAATCGAAAAACATAGAAAAGCTACAATTTCCAGGGGTCAATCGTCAAATACTCCATATGATGACAGATAAAATGTTTATTTAAAAAAATCCATTTGTATAGAATAGGGGGAAAGGAGTGGCCCAATTGGATTTTGATGTATGGAACGGTTATGTAGAATCCTATTCTAAACAAATTTTACCTATATAAATTTTTCAATACGACTAACCGTTTTCGAGAAAATAGAGAAAAAAGTATTTGCATGAAAGAGGGGAGAAGGAGTGCTCAAACTAGGTTTTGATGTATACATAAGTTATATAAAATCATATTCCAAACATGTTTAATCTTTATAAATTTTTCGATACATGCACAATTTTCAAGAAAACAGGAAAACGGTATTCCATTTGTATGGGAGAGGGGTAAACAGAGGTCCGATTGGATGTAAAATCCTATTCTAAACACATTTTAACTTTATAAATTTTTCAATATCACTCACCGTTTTCGAGGAAATTCCAAGAAGCTGTTTGGTTTGTATGGGGGAGGGGGGAAGGAATGGTCCAATTTTGCCCGTTCAATAATTTAGCCTAGCCATTTACGAGAAACGTAAATACACAAATTTTCAAGTCTCTAGCTCAATCCTTTCGAGAGTTATGGTGTTCACGGACGGATGGACGAACAGACGGACAGACAGACAAACAGACATACAGACAGACAGACAGACAGACAGACAGACAGACAGACTGACAGACGGACGGACATGCGGAAATCAAAATCTTTTGTCATCCCTAACGTCCTGGTGTAGCTCATTTTGGTGTCCGATGATTTAAAGGCTAAAGCGAAAAATCCGGGACAGAAATTTAGATTCCAAAACGCCGGGACAACATGCTTAAATCCGGGACTGTCCCGGCCAAACCGGAAAACGATTTAAAATATAATTGGCGTACACTGTTCAAAAGCCAACGGTTCAACGGTTTTTTTAAATTTAATTCTTGAATAAATTTTATTTCTTTGCACACGAAACTTTGGTAATATTTTCTTGTACCGAACTGTAGAAAGACTTAAAGCTGTTATGGTTGGCAGACAAACTAAGCAAAAACGCCTCTACCGGCAAGAAATTATTTGATTTGCAAAAAGCTCATCGTAGCCACAATCCAAAGTTTTTCCTAGACTTGAATCGGCTGTTTAAAGCGACGTTTACATTTGATACTTTATTCTGTAAATATTATTTTGGACACAAAATTCTAAAATTTTTTCCTGAAAAACGTCGGAACTGGAATTTTATAATACGAAATCGCCGGAACAATTTCGAATTTGGACAACTTTTGCCAAGTGAATTTATTCTGCGATAGATGAATAAAATTGCGGAATAAATTTTGAAGAAAATTCGCGCAAAAATTCAAGAAAAAAAATGATTGTGCTACTAAGCGGGTTAGACTGATTATATTATTGGATTTTTAGAAAAAAAAAATCTTGTTTCCATAGAGGATTTGTGTTCTTAGAACAGTTTGTTTTAAGAGATTCTAAGTTAAAAATTCAACAGGAGATTCCAATTGTATTTTCGTAAAACGTCTGTGCCGCTAAGCGAGTTGTACTTAACTGAGAGATACAGTAAGGACATTTTCATGTAGGATTTTTTTTTTTTGAGTAAAATTCAAATTTTCTACTAAATCCGAATATAGTTTACAGCATGTGCAAAAGCTATTATCAAAGATTAGATAAATAAAGATAAGAAACCTAGAACAAATTTTGGGGGCCCAATTTTTTTTTTGCCAATCTTTAGTATGCGTTGCAAAATGATTATTTTCCCTTATTGTTTGACGCTTAACTGTAAAAAAATCATTAAAAATATTTAAATTTCATGCGTTACTTGATTGAGATTCATAACTATACGGTATTTTCCATACATTTGAAAAGTTCTTTGAAAAGTTCTGGGTTGCTTATATTTAGCTATGGTCTACTATGCATTATTATCCTTAGTTATGATCTATTATGTTTTAAAATACATATCAGGAATTTTAGGGTTATAAAAAGTAGTGTTTAGGTAAAATCATAGTTTGATCTCATTGAACTTTTGAAATGTTAACACTTTCTTGATTACAATTGCGAAATTACAATCAAATTTTTTATCATAAATGACGGCTTTCGCTTTTTGTGTTACTTTAAATACATTTACAAACCCTAAAAGGGATATTTACACACCCGGCAATCTCGAAATTTATTACAGCAGGCATCCTTCTATAATTTTTGTCCGCTCTATTCCCAAATTTAAATTATATTATTTGCCAGGGGACCATTTGTTGTCAGAACAACTTAGAAATCCACTGCTTCTGTTTTGACCCCGAAAAACACTTTCCAAAGATGATTACACAAGCATAAACATTAGGACATTTTCACTACTGGTACTTGTAAAATACATGTGTCGCTCATAATGTCTATACCTTAAATTTGTATCTAAAAGTGGAGTCCATCCCTACCGGCTTACATTTAAATTCAACATTAATTTTGTAGACATTTGGGTACTTCAGGCTCTCTTGCAAGGTGCTAAATCAACAACCCTTTCAATTTCTGAAGTCGCAATGGTGATCACAAATATTCCCACTTTAACATGAGGTGATATTGAAATTCTTTTTTAAGAAGTGAGTTCGGCTTTCTCAGAATCCAAAGAAATTTTGCTAACATTTTAAGAATAACAATAATATTAACAATGTCTAGTATAAAAATATATAGAGATAACACTTTTCTTACACAATTAATTCTCATTACAATGACAAATTATGGTATTGTATTGAAATTTACTATCAAAAAGCAAACTGTTACAAATTATGCCTGAATTTCAACATTCAAAATTGGAATTCTTCACAGAATTTTGTGGTAAACTTTTGGTAAAAGCCTGGAGTGATTTTCCGTAACTTGTTTCAAGCTTTTGTTTCGAGTTAGAAAAACAAGAAGTATTCGCTGTCTCTGTTTTGACCGAAATAAATGACAGAGAGAAACCGATATAGCAAATACCACTTTTTCTTCTAACTCGATTAAACGCTTGAATCAAGTTATGGAATACCACTCCTGTTCTGTTCCCAATTTCATCTTTCTACCGCAATTATTTATCAAGTTTTCCAAAAAAAAGAATTTTTTGTATAAAAAATTCAACGCAAATATCCAATTTTTCATCATACGAGGATTAATTATGTAAGAAAGGTATCATCTCAGCGCTATGTGGATAAAGCTATGTTTTTGAAGTTACCTTAGCACCATGAAAAATAAATACGAACCGATTCTGTAACCACAAGGAATAACCGCTTAAGTCGATTTTCGTGGTGAGCTAATATGAACTGTATTTGAACTTGAAAAAAACATATTCTTGCTTCACCTTAAAATCGGCTTAAATGGTTATTTCCGGTGGCCACAGAATAATTTCTCTGTGGCTCCCTTTGACACGAAGAAATTTATTTGCCCTGCCTAGATTGAACAATAACGGGTTCAGATATAGAAATTAGTAAATTTATTAACCCATTAATACCCATAAGAAAACCACTGAATATTTTTAACACAAAAACCAATTAATTCTGATGAAATAAACAAAATAAAAATAAAATTCTTTGAAAAAAATTTGTGCATTTGTGTGGTAGTGGTAATGAGTTAAAGTCTGTCTGTCTTCCCATCTGCCTGTTCATCTGTCTGTCTGTCTGCCTGCCCATCTGTCGGTCCATCTGTCTGTCCATCTGTTTGTCTGTCTGTCTGCCTGTCTGTCCGTCTGTCTGTCCGTCTATCCACCGTCTGTCTGTCATTCTGTCTGTCTGTATGTATGTCTGTATGTATGTCTGTATGTCTGTTTGTATGTCTGTATGTCTGTTTGTCTGTTTGTCTGTTTGTCTGTTTGTCTGTTTGTCTGTTTGTCTGTTTGTCTATTTGTCTGTTTGTCTGTTTGTCTGTTTGTCTGTTTGTCTGTTTGTCTGTTTGTCTGTTTGTCTGTTTGTCTATTTGTCTGTTTGTCTGTTTGTCTGTTTCTCTGTTTGTCTGTTTGTCTGTTTGTCTGTTTGTCTGTTTGTCTGTTTGTCTGTTTGCCTGTTTGTCTGTTTGTCTGTTTGTCTGTCTGTCTGTCCGTCTGTCCGTCTGTCTGTCTGTTCGTTTGTCCATCTGTCCGTCTGTCTGTCCTTCAACACCATTACTTTCGAAACGATTGAGCTAGAGACTTGAAATTTAGTACAGTCACGTTTCTCGTAAATGGTTAATTGTTGAACGGGTAAATTTGGACCATTCCCCTTTGACCCTCCCCCATACAAACGAAACAGCGTTTTGCAATTTTCTCGAAAACAATGAGTCATATTGAAAAAAAAAGTGTAAATAAAAAAAGAGTAAAATTTCAAAATTTTGGAAAACCGAAAAAAAATTAACAACTTTGAAATTAATAGATAAATTGAGGTGACGGGATTTGTATTTTTCACATTTTCGTAATTATTTCTTCAAAAAAAAAACACGAACCTCTACGGAATTTGTTACGTATTTACTTACACAAAATTGGTCTGAAAATAACATTTTCATTGCACGCACACAAAATATTGTCGGCGATAAATCATAAGTCCAACCATGAAAACATTTAGGAATTCAAACTAAGGGCGTTCGCAATAGTCGAGCCATGTGATTAATTATGGCTCCTTCAGGTATGAATGGAGAAAACTTCACAAAGTTTATAGGAAATAGAAGGATACGAAAAACACTGTGTTAGGCAGGTATCCATCTATACCGAATACAGGTGGATATACAAGAACAGGAACAGAAACGTAATTCATGGAAGTGTTTTGCAATATCTGCGACTTTCTTTTATCGCTACCCATCCAGTGATACCCATCCATGCCTTCTAGGATGTCATGTTAAAGGAAACGGGGTAAAACAGTAGGGAATCCCTTCTTCTTGTTATGATGCTGAATCAGTTCGTTTTAGTTGTTTAGTTGAAGACGATAAAATACGATTAATACAGAAGACGTACCGAAACAACCGGCAAAATTTATCGATTTTTACACAATATCAGCATCATACTCACTTATTGTGATAAACAAAAGGAAAATCCCGACGAATGCCGATGATATCGTTTTGGCCTCACACCAAAATCTTCGCTCATCACACCTGAATAAGAAACAAAAGGAGATGAAGGTAAAATATCGCGTTTAGGTGGAAATAAAATAAAATATCCAGTAAAGTCCTTGTAATCGTAACGAGTGCTTAGAAATTGGAATCGTTAAAATTACTTTCGGCACTTGGCAAGAATTTAAGATTCCTTTTGTGTACACTCGGAAAAATCTGATGAAATTTCCATACTGAGATGTTTTTAAAATTTGAGCTGCGATATTGAATACGTTTTACTATTGGGAGGAGGAAGGAAATCTGCGGCAGTTTTATTGCAGTATTCAATCCAGAGATGGAAACCAGTTTTTTGAATCGGTTTCATATTTTAGGACACAAACCCAGAACCAAATTCTTGAAATTTTAGGACTCAAAACCGGAACAAATTTTTTGAAATTTTAAAAGCCAAACCAGAACTAAATTCTTGAAATTTTAGAAGTCAAACCCAAAAACCATAAAACCGATTAACACCTGAACTCAAACCGAAATAAAATCAGAAAAGTTTTGGTTTGCATATCTGAGCTCATATAAAAAATCGTGAAAAAGTGTGACGAGAGGAAAATAATGCGGAATTGAAAACATAGATATAAAACCCTCTCCTAATACCCGGTAATTCGTGTACTACTGAACCAATTTGTATCTAATTTTCACTATTATGCAGGTTTCTTTCAAACAAGCCCTTCAATTGCAAAACCAGCAATGAAAACAAAAGCGCCGCAGGCGAAATTTTTTGAAATACATACACCATTTGTGGAAAATCGTTATTATCGGGTCTTTCAACAAGGTTTGTATTTAAATAAAACACAGAATAATTGAGATATCGGGCTGAAATTTATTCCAGGTGTAGTGGACATGTTACATTTAAGTATGAAATTCGATGTCGTTCATGTGGCCACCTCGAGCACGTTTGCACTGATTGATTGTTTGGAGCCAATTTTCCACCACTCTTCCACACATATCGGCCGGAACGTTGGCAATTTCGCATTCGATATTATTCCTGAGGTCCTCTAACGTTGTTGGCTTATTGGCATAAACCAACGACTTAACATAACCCCATAAAAAGAAATCCAACGGCGTTAAATCGCATGAGCGAGGTGGCCATTCGACCGGACCATTTCTCGAGATTACACGATTGCGACCACCGACTCAGAATTTCGGTAGTAAGTTTTAATAATTTCCGAACGTTGCTCGTTCGTGAACTTCACCATGATAAAAATGTAAACCTTGACTGACGTTTTAGCATTGCCAGATCATAAAAAAAGTTTTAGGGTGCGTTTTTTTTGAAAGGCCATATACATATAATACTATTATAACAATTAATTTAAAGTTCCGGGATAAAAGTTTTGTTCTCGGGACGCAAGGATAACATGAAACCGGGACGTATGGTCACCCTACCCATAAACAACTGGCGTTGATTTATAAGTGGATCCATTACCATAAAAGTTGTGACCCAAAATTTTTTCTTAGCGCAACCCGGGATCCCCTACAAATGTTTGACGACCTCCAACCGATACAAAAAACATAACAAAAGCTATAATTGCCAATCTGGCAATCATTGGAGACCCGTATGGTGATATTTGTATCAAAATTCGAACAATTGTCAAACTTTCCAATAAGATTTTTTAAAATTGATTCCAATCGGATTTTGATGTATGGGAGTTTTATGTAGAGTCATATTCTAAATAACTTTTGTTCTTGAACTTTTTTGATAAGATGCACCGTTTTCGAGATATTCGCAAAAATCGTTTTCGTTTTGCCCATTAACGAACCTCCCAAGTAACCAAATAGGGCGTACAGTGGACGTCGTTTCCACAAAGTCCGACCAAGAGGGCGTGACGTTGGTGCAAATGTCGAATTGGATTCGACGTCGATTCGAAACTAGTTCGAAAGTGGGGAATGACGTGATGTCCGCTTAGCGTCTACTCAAACGTCCGCAAAGGCGAAAGTTCTATTAGGACGTCAATTGGTCTTCGTTTGGGCGTCGGTAGCCATCGGGAATCAATCTTCTCTGTTGACGACATTGCATTCGCTACACATCATCGAACGGAAATACTTATGTCCCTCTTATACTTACATGAATTGCTGGGCGAACAAAGATGTGTAGAAAGATAAACGACAGCACAAAGTTACAGATAATAGCAACGAAATAATGGAAACTTGTTATATTTACTTTTCGTAAATGGACTTTTCATCATGTTATATGCTGCCATTTCAGTTGCAACTAATTTTTTTTTGACAAAATGCTATCTAAAATGCTTTATATTGAAATGGGCCATCTAAATATTTTGTTTTCAACAAAAAATTTCTTTAATTTTATTTTTCGTCAAAATTTTTTTTCCCCTAATTCAATAAAATTTTGATGCCAATGAAATTGTGCTGCTTCAAAATTGTCTCCCATCTATTTTTTATGCGATTTCCTCCAGTGATTAGCTTAAAATAAGAAGTTTAATTTTCGAAGGGAAATTATTTGAATCAACATCAATGTGGAACATGGCGGATGAAAACATGTGCGCCCTCAAAGACGCGTCAGCTCATTTTCGCGCCCTATTAGACGTTAAGTTCTAATGGGAGGGCGTGAATACCTTCAAATACGCCTAAAGAGCCTGTTCACATTGGTTGAAATAGTCCGCCTAAATAGGACAGAAACTGGCAACATTAGGGCAAGGTGAGGAAGTGGGACTGCTGATAGGAAAATCATCCTCAAAACTAAAAACTCCATTCTCAGAGTTCCGCCTGTCGTGCTCTGATTGGTTGGCTGCCACACTGAATGTGTTCCATTGTCATTATTGTTTCGGTCGTCGTCGATGCAACACGTTGCAGAGCAAAAGGCAGCCACGTATTACTTGCAATTCTTTAGAAATGTTCCGTTTCCCAAATGTTTCACGCCAGTCTGATTGCTCACAGCTACTGGTTCAAATAGTCTCAATCTGAACACGAGCAATATTTCAACCGTCCTATTTAGGCGGACTATTTCAACCAATCTGAACAAGCTCAAAAGGGCGTCTAGTGGAATTCAAGTATGTTAGGGCGCCAAAATATTTTTTCAGAGATAATAAAAAATTACAACTGTTTTAGTGAGACAAAAGAACTTGAGACAAAGTGAGACAAAGCACAAAATTACTCTCTTAATAAGCCCCATATCCAGGCTTCCTCTCTAATCAGAGGACAAATTTCTCGCACTTGGTTTTCTGTCTTGCTCTAATACGCCCAATAGGAATTCTACAGTAGAAATTACGCCCTATAAGGCGTCAGCTTGATTTAGATAAGGGATTGACGCCCTTATAGACCGATAATGGACGTATTGTCTGCCATACGCATTAAAAGTCCAAAACGCATGAAGGCGTCACACGGTCTCAATGCCTTATATAAGACGTTAAGTTCTTTTCAGGTCTTATTGGGCGATACTTCCATTAAGGTTTAATTTGAGGGCGCTCGGTCTTCTTTTCGTTCAGACGATACGCCTTATTGGAAAAAACGTCTTTGAGGAATTTTAATAGGTAGTGAAGTGGACATCTCGACCGAATATAAGGCGGCCAGACTTTCGTGCGGTCGCCGATTACCAATTGCGTTACTTGGGCTAGCCTCGCATTTTACGAAGAACGGATCCACGCAAAATTTCAAGTCTCTAGCTCAATCCGTGCGCTCGCAATCCGCGCCACAGACAGACAGACGGACAGACAGACAGACGGACAGACGGACGGACATGCAAAATTCAATTTTTTTTCTCACTCTAAACACACTGGTGTAATTCATTTTTGTGTGTGATGACGGGATCTTGGCGTTACAAACGGTAAAGCAAAGTTAATATACCCTTTGGTTTCACCATACGGGTATAAAAATGCATTAGTAGAAAATATTCTCGTTATTCAAACACTACAAATCCGGTTCTCTTGGTTTTCATTCGTTAGTTGGTCCTTTTTAATATCATTCGGAATTTTCAGTCGAAACAAAAACAATTTAAATGTAAACAAAATTAATTTTCTATGCAGTTGGTTTTTCTTTAAATTCCGGACACTTCTTCAAAAAGCCATAAAATTTTTCTAAAGTGTACCCGCTGCTATCGTATTTCTATTTGCTTGCAAGTTTTCCGTGAAAATCTTAACCAATTCTCTCAGGTTCAACGTTTGTTCATTTTAGCACGTTTCACTCAAATCATTGTGAAGCGACAGAATCGTACGATGCAAAGAAAATCACAATTCAACCTTCCGCGCATCATCGTTCCAAGAAATCCCTAAAATTGACTCAAGTAATCATTCCCCCTTTCCCCACTGCATATGACTTTCTTGGGTGAAAATATCCATTCTTAATGAGCACATTTCCGCATGTAACACACAAATCATACTGCAGAATTTTAATTCAAAGAAATCTTCATCGTCGTCATCACGAATATAATGAATGCTTTTTGTTTTTACCATTGCTTTGACTTCATTCCGATCTTTCTCTGTCATTCCTTGCTGTGTCCTCCGCCCAGAATTCTCGGAAACATCCAAGAAAATCCTTTCAAATGAAAATTTCGCGAATTTGCATGTGACCTCCGTATAGTGAAAAATCTCAAATCGTAACGAAAATGGAGAATTCAAAGTGGTTTTCCGCTCGTTTAACAGAAAACTCAATTTAATTCACCTGATAAAATGTGGCACCTGTTGAAGGTGAAAATAATAAAAGAAATGAATCATTTTATTCAGTCCTCAATGAAATTTCAATCTCATGTTCAAAATACGGATGACAACTTTACCACGAATGAATTATCGACGCTCATCCTACATAAATTACTACCAAAATAGAATTAAAATTAATCCTAATTTTAGAATCGATTCAACCATCCATCATCCTATTCGTAGTAAATCCGTTCGAAGTATACCTGAAATAGATGGAAATAGTTTTTTTTGTCTATCCGAAACGTGAAATATTTATATGCTTCATGCGGAGGAAAATGGTTATAATTGTTTGATTTCATAAATATTTACAATCTCCGTCATTAATGACTAAATAAACGCAAGAAGAACGAAGCAAGCAAACATTTTCATATCATATGCCAAGAAAAGGTCATTTAATTTAATTAGTGTCAGTTAATCCTTTATTTTTGATTTTATTTACGTACTCTTTGTTAAGTGGACACGGTTCAAAAATAAAGCGAATCTAATTTTATAATTTATTTATCATATTTAATGCTTCCAAGAATACACAATTTGAATCATCAGAATTCACATTTTATTTTCTAATAAATATTTTAACACTTGATGATTTTAATTCATAAAATAATTAAGATAAAAAAAATATCAGTTGTGATCAACACAAAAGTTTCCTCTGCAGTATTTAATTTCGGAGAAAATATGTAAAAAATATTTTATTTTCAAATATATCGAAAACCGTTAAATATACATACGTATAAACGGAAAAAATCCAAGAAATGTCATCTCCATTAAATTTTGTTATATTCAACTTTTCCCAAAAGCGAATAGTTTTCGAGATATTTTTAAAACACTTAATTGACTGTTTCCTTTGAATATGGATGTGGCAGAGGGTGGGGAAGTAGGGGGTGGGGGAGGGGGTGGTGGGGGAAGATAGCAGAATTATCCGATGGAATTTTGATGTATGGTAGGGTTATGTAAAATCATATTCTAAATACATTTTTCTTTTATAAACTTATCAATGTGACAAACCGTTTTCAATACAAATGCTAAAAACTATTTCGTTTGTATGGGGGAGGGGCGAAGGAATGGTCCAAATTTACCCCTTCAACAATTAACCATTTACGAGAAACGTGGCTGTACTCTATCTCAATCGTTTTGAAAGTAATGGTGTTGAAGAACAGACAGACGGACAGATGAACAGATGGACAAACGAAGAGACAGACGGACAGACAGACAGACGGACAGACAAACAGACGGCGGACAGACGGTCTTTCGGCCAGACAGAAAGATAGTGAGACGGACAGACAGACAAACAGACAGACAGACGAACAGATGGACAGACAGACGAACAGATGGACAGACAGACGAACAGATGGACAGACAAGCGGGCAGTATTTTACGATAACTTAATAATTTTTGCGAAATTTCGAAAGGATTGAGTTAGAAACTTGAAATTCTGTATAGTTAGGTTTCTCGTAAATGGCAAGGCTAAGTTCTTAAACAGGTAACATTGTGCCATTCCTTTCCACCTCTACCGTAAAAATTGTAAAAAAAACTATCGAAAAATTTATATGGACGAAATGTTTTTAAAATATGATTTTCCATAACCATTCCATACATCCCAAGAAACAATTTGTGACCGTGGTTACAAAAAAACCTTCAATTTAGGTTACATTTTGGTTAGATTTTAGAAGGTTTCCGAATAAACCCGCCAAAAACGGTTATTTTGAAACCAGCTTCTAACGCCCGTCATACACTTGAGCTAAGCTATGTGAGCGACGCTAGCTATAGTTACATAGCCTAGCTGGGTTAGCTCACCTCGTTGCACACTTGAGCTAAGCTACGCGGCGATATTTTCGGTAAATGTATGCATTTTTCCACTTTATCTGCAGCCATTTTTAGATATAAATTATTTAACGCGATTGAAAATATTCCGCAAAAGAATTCAATTTTCACGTTTTCCTTACACTTTTATGTCCACAAAATACTACACTTTTGCAAACACCGATTCTACACTGTATAACGTCGAAAATATTTATATGTGAGTGTCAGCCAGTGTTGCCATTTTCAGCGACTTATCTCATTTCTAGCGACTTTCATGCCTTGAAAAGCACATGTTGAGATTTGAGATTTTAGTGGTCTTTTGGGGATTTTTCGGAGATTTTCAGCGATTTTCAAAAGTTTCTTAAGAAAAAAAACTTTTTTGAAATTTTTGCTAATAAATATCATACTTTTCACAATTTTTTACATTTATGCTTATTGGGTCAACAACCTACCAAATGTATATAAATAAGTACCACAGAATCCCCCTATAAGAAAATACATGAATCACTCAACTTAAGTAAACGTCAAATTTTGTTTGCGTTGCTGCAGGTGCAGTGTGTTTTTTTAAGAAGACAAAGTTGTTTTTTTATTATTATATTTTATTATTATTAAAAACAAAGAATAAAAGCGATTTGAACAAGATATATGTTTAAATATGCATTAAAAAAAAGTCTCAAAACTAGCGATTTTTGTCTATAATTTCGGAGACTTTTGAGATTTTTTTTCCTCATTTCAGCGATTTTGGGCTTGAGGTCTCCGGCAACACTGGTGTCAGCGATGCCAGCGAAGTCGTTCGCGTAGTTGAGGTCTGAACTACGCGAGCGAGCTTAGTCCGTGTCGCCCATCACTAGGCGACGTAGTTTCATAGTTTCGCTTAAGTGTGCGGTCACCAATGCAAATGCTAAGGATTTTACTTTCAGCGAGAAACTTAGCTCACGTAGTTGAGCTCGCTTAGCTGAAGTGTGCGACAGGGGTAAATGGGGGTTTCTGAAACGTTTCTGAAAGGTTACAGAAACCAAATGTGAAACTTTTGAGTTTTGTTACTATGGTTTCAAATACGTTTCTTAACCGGAATGTAACCTCAAATTGTTACTTGGGATCAAAATCCAATCGAATCAATTCTTCCCCGTCTTCCATACTAATGGATATTTTTCATAAAAATTTTGTCTGCCCTCATATAAAGTATTTGACAACTGCCCCCTGGCAATTGAAGCTTTTCTTATGTCTTATTTACAAAAGTTCATAGTTTTGGAGAAATTTTCAAAAAACTGTTTGTTTTTTAAAAACAAATTCTATGGGAGGTACTCATTATAGTCTACGTTACTAACGTCGAATAGAAAATTACGATTTTAGTTCACAAAAAATTTGAAGTCGTTAGCTCAACGCGGTCTCGAGTTAATTAAGATACGTACATGGGACACACTAGCAGATGGACAGACAGACAGACAGACAGACAGACCAACAGATAGACAGATTGACAAATAGACCAGCAGACAGTTGCACAAACATTCTCATCATTTTTCCTGAAACGGATTTCGTATTGATCAGAAAGTTTCTATCTGCTCCCGTCCTCGAGTCGGTTACCGTCATGATGGCTATGCAAAGGAAAATATAAAAAAAATGCGTTTTTTTTCTTAATAAAAAATTTTCCATTATTTTCCAATAAAATATATAATGTGCCTAGAGGTTATTGCATCAGAATATGATATACTCTTACTGAAAACCCACAGTAGATTATTTGAATAGACGAGAAAAAAAAATTAAATATGAAGAATGTGTTTTTTAAAAGCTATAAGCATAGAAAACCACCATCAAAACGTCATTATATGGTTATTATTATACCCGTATTACAATATGTAAAGGAATATCTCACTGATGTGATGTACCGCATAAACGTTTTCGTCGTAATCTCATTTAGCCTTAATTTCTAAGATTTCCATCATGGCGGAAAATGTTCACAATATTTACTCGGTTCACGGGATATATAAAACAACGATTCCCACTACGCTCCGTTCCCATTATTCAGCACCTATGCGCTTTAACCCATAAACAATTTCAGTACCATGCAATCCTAACCTGTTTGTTTTCTCGGATAGTCGAGCACACACAAATCCTTCTTCATACATCAGGCATATCCCGGTGTGCGATCTTTTAGTCCTTCGGCCAAGAATCCAGCAAAATGCCTGATGAATACTAATATCCAAAAGATTATACCTTGTATTTTATCTTGTTGGTATTCCATTTTTTTAAATCCTTAAAGTAAAATCTTTCCTATATTTTCATTAAACTTCATGATCCTTGTATTTAAATTTAGACCGACCACTAGAACAAAAAAAAGGTTCTTATTTCTACTGGCCGACACGAAACTGGAGAAAGATTCGGAATATCCTGAAATAATTATCTGATAATAATAAATGAGGCCACCCTTAAGACATATAATAATCATTTGAGAAAATGAAAAAAAAAATTAATTTCGAAACTGAAAAATAAAAAGAGAGAAATAAAAATCTAGAGGTTGTGCACACGTTAGGGATTGAAAACCTAAATTTTCGTACCAAATGTTAATTTTCTAGGATGTAAAGATTGCAGAAATGTTGGCAAATTTACCTGTGGTAGCAGCTGGGCTTAGTGGGTAATAGCTTCAGACGTCGAAGGTTACCAATTTTATTCCAGCCCGCTGCTGTCATTGCTAGTTCTTCTAATTTACTTAATCAAAACCGGAAGTAGTGCTAGCTACTAATACTTGGTGCTAGTAGTATATCATGATCTCTACTATTGATAGATTGCAACAAAAAACCTTATAAATGTATAACGATCTCAAAAATATTGGAAATATGTAGGTGCAATAATGGAGAAGGAAACTGGCATGAAAGCTTGACTCCTTAATTCGTCTCTCTCTCTCTCTCTCTCTCTCGCTCTCTCTCTCGCTCTCTCTCTCTCGCTCTCTCTCTCTCTCTCTCTCGCTCTCTTTCTCTCTCTCTCGCTCTCTTTCTCTTTCTCTCGCCACAACTCCCGGATATGACCCAATACAAGAGTTGAGAGAAATTAGGAAAAAAAGTATTCCATTTGCATGGAGGAGGGGGAAGGAGTGATTCAACTGGATTTTGATGTAGGGATGAGTTATGGAAAATCTTATTCTAAACACATTTTACCTTTATAAATTTTTCAATGCGAATTACCGTTTTCGAGAAAATTGCAAAAAACTGTTGCGTTTGCATGGGGGACGTGGGAAGGAATGGTCCGATTTTTCCCGTTCAACAATTTAGCCTTACCATTTACGAGAAACGCAAATATAGAAAATTTCAAGTCTCTAGCTCAATCCTTTCGAAAGTTATGGTGGTCACGGACAGACAGACGGACGGACAGACCTACGGACATGCAGCGTACTTAGAAATGACCTAGACCTGTAAAATACGTGTATCCGACAGCAAGATTTGTTTATGTTTTTGTCAATCCGCTATAAACATGTTCGAACCATCTTCATAATTTTTTTCTGTCTTTTTTCTCCTTTAATTTTTTTATTTTTGTATCCCCACCTTCCACACCTCGATAGGTGGGCCGTCGTCAAACTTTTTCGGACCATCCCCCATCGTCAGACATCGAAAAAAAAACCATCGTCATCGTCAGACCTTTTGAAAATCTATCTTGTCGTCAGACATCGAAAAAAAAACAAGGCAATGTCATTGGGCGCATTCAGTGAACTGAGCCGCTCTGGAGCGGCTGTTAAAAAAGCGCTCAGCTGAGCCGCTCAGCATGCCCTGAACAGTGCATGCTGGTCGCAAACCATCAACTGTCAAAATGCCTTGAGTTTTAATAAAACGGGAAAAAATTTTTGACGTTTCGCACCGCTCACTAACTGAGCGTACTTTGATGCCGCTCAGTAAAAAAGCTGAGCCACTCAGAAAGAACGGTTGCATTCAGTAACTGAGCCAGTGAGCTGCTCAAAAAACTTCTGAGCGGCTCAGTTCACTGAATGCGCCCATTGTTTGGTATTTATACCGCAAAAGCTCTTTTCAACTGCGAATTATATTGATGAAAAAACTTTCCCATTACATTTCATTGGTGATTGTATCAAAATTATTTGCAAGTTACTTCGAAAATTTCGCCTGACCTCGAGATTTTTTAAGCGCGTAGCATGCACATTGACAAAATCTGCCTCAAAAATTGTATAAATTTTTATCTGTGCAAAAATTTTTCCAAAAAGGTTAAAAATTCCTGAAATAGAACAAAATCGCCTAGCCAACCCACAATATTCTTTTTTCCCAAGGCATATAGTGTCTTCCCAAATGGTTCAGCCACCTGGACGAGAAACCTTTATAAAAAAGGACACACAAAAAAAATACGAAAAAATATACCTATAGCTAAATGAAAAAACAATAGCCGGCTAAAAGTAATCATATTACAAAGCCAATTAAAAAACTCGTCGAGCGATTTTTTTTACGCTTCACTCTCTTGAAATTGGGATAGATAAGGGAAAAAAATCCTGTTTCAGGCAGATTTTTTTTTATTTATTCACCCTGGACCCTGGCAAATGGAAAAGAAATACAAACAGAATAACCCCCCGAGTTTAAGTGAATTCAAGTGTTTATGAAAAATAACGACTATTCAGCATTCTGTACTTGAGGGGCCGCCAAGGTTGCAAAACCAGCTGTAAGAGGGGTTAAATGGGGAAAAAATCGAAAACAATTTTACTACCGAGATGGCACTTTTTTAATTATAAATAAATCTTTTTTTGGGTAATTGCTTGAGATGTGATCCAATATTTGTATTTCATTTTCAAGTCCTTACCATTTTTTCCCCATCTGTGTAACCATCTCTATCCCTTCGAAAATTTTTCGATATACTCCGCTTAGCCCCCCTCAAACCTTTTATCCACTCAGCCTAGCTAGGAATTCTACCCCGACCTTTAAAAAAAAAAAAACATGTGTGTGCAGTGCACACGCGGTAGAAGTGAAACCTTAGGAAAACTAAACAGCGAGAGAATGAGACGAATGCGGTATCAGGTGTGGGATAGTTATAGCGTTTATTTATTATAATATTGGTACCAAGTTCAAAAGTCATATTATATTTTTATTGAAAATCTAATACCGGATTCGTGATCAGCGACCCCAAAAACCCTAAAATGCAAATTTTTCCGGGGAAAATGGGAAAAAGGATATTTTCATTATCCTTACAGGACCTTCCGTTTCGAATTTTGAAAATCTAATACTGGATTCGTGATCAGCGACCCCAAAAACCCCATAGTGCCTATTTTTCCAGGGAAAAATGGGAAAAAGGATATTTTCATTATCCTTACAGGACCTTCCGTTTCGAATTTTGAAAATCTAATATCGGATTCGTGATCAGTGACCCCAAAAACCCTATAGTGCAAATTTTTCGGGGGAAAAGTGGGAAAAAGGATATTTTCATTATCCTTACAGGACCTTCCGTTTCGAATTTTGAAAATCTAATACCGGATTCGTGATCAGCGACCCCAAAAACCCTAAAATGCAATTTTTTCCGGGGCAAAATGGGAAAAAGGATATTTTCCTTATCCTTACAGGACCTTCCGTTTCGAATTTTGAAAATCTAATACCGGATTCGTGATCAGTGACCCCAAAAACCCTAAAATGCAAATTTTTCCGGGGAAAAATGGGAAAAAGGATATTTTCATTATCCTTACAGGACCTTCCGTTTCGAATTTTGAAAATCTACATAGCTAAAAACCTGCTCCTGGCAACACAGATTATTTTGCAAAAAACCGCATAAAAATCGGTCCAGTAGTTTTTGAGTTTTGTAATCTCAGGCAGACAGACAAACAATAAAACATCCATTTTTATTTATATACGAGTAGATATGTATATATTGCAATTTATGACGAAACATAATTTATCGCCTCCTCTCTCCGCTTCCTCCCTCCTATCACTTCTCCCTTCTCCCCTTTCCCTTCCCGTAACCCGCCCTCTTCCCCTTCCCATCAATCTTGTTTACGATAAATTGACTGGCACCCATCTGTATTCTATCTCTTTTTCTCGTAGGCTAAAATATCCTATCTCTTTTTACTGTCGTTTCATCGAGTTTGAAATCACTCACAACGCCGCTAAAGAAGTTTTCACTTCAAAAAGCAACCACTTGTAGTCATTTCTTGTTCCATGCCACTTAAAGATGCTCTTTTTTTGTCGCCGGAGAACTGAAACTCTCATTTAATGCAAAAGGAATCTATTGCCTATTCCACACTGCCCACCCTCTCGACTTGTTATTTGAATTTAAGTCTTTATTTATCTTCCAACCTTCAGCTCCCCACCGCTCAATTCCTAACGATCGCGTTGTTCATTTCCAGGAATACACAAGAAAGGATGTGTATTTCTATTCCCTTATTCCATGCTATTCCCCGAGCTTTTTCACTTGTTGCGTATACGTAGAAGTTTCAGGATGGGGGAATAAAATTGTGATCTAGCCTAATAAACCGAGGATGGGACGATGGAAACGAAGGACTAAAAGTATGGATTCGGTGTCACAAACATAATCAAGTATTTATTGGAGTTGATTATCTTCTAAGCTCCCTCCTTGGGAGCATGAAACCTTCAATAAGGACGATGAGACGACCTAACACTAAATCGTCGACACAAAGACGCTACGCGACGTCAGAAGAGGCGAACCAGCACGTCAATGATTATGACGATGATGCTGTTGAACTACTGGTTAGGGACGTGGAGAATTAAAAGCACCCGAGAATGATGTTGACGTTGACGGCCGCATCCGTGCTAGAATCCCCAATGGAGCCTCCTTTTAGTACTGATCATCAATTACAATAGAGTAAAATGGATTCCGATGAGAGTGTATAATGTGCCGGGGGTTTTCATTGGGAATCTTTGTTGGCCACCTATCCAATTAATACATGGATTAGCTTAGTATCATTTGGGAATTATCTATTCTTTCACACGAAGGTTGTTTCTCTTTTTTTGTCATCATTGGATTGGGTAGGCATTTACGGTAAGAAACAGGAAAATACTTCTAAAGTACACAAAACAGGATAACGACAAAATGTAAAAAAACAGCGTATGGTTTCCAAAAAAATTTCGAAAAACTTTTTTTTAAATATGTTGAGAACCGTTAGATCCACGTAAAAACCGTCTTAGCAGAAAATGTGAAAAATTGTATTTCCTGTAAATTTTATTTTATGCATTTTTGTGCATAACTTCGTGATCCTTTATTTTATGCATTTTTGTGCATAAAAACGTATAATTTTCGAGAAATTTCCAGAAAACTTTTTTTTAATCTTGAGAACCGTATAGAGAACTGCGGTTTTCTTAAAATTCATTTACAAAAAATTTCAAGTCGCTAGCTCAACGCATTTTCGAATTATTTAAGGTACGTAAAACGGACAAGCCGACAGACCGGCAGACAGACCGGCAGACAGACCGACAGACAGACCGACAGACCGACAGACCGACAGACCGACAGACCGACAGACCGACGGACCGGCAGACCGACAGACCGACAGACCGACAGACCGACAGACCGACAGACCGACAGACCGACAGACCGACAGACCGACAGACCGACAGACCGACAGACCGACAGACCGACAGACCGACGGACCAATTGTAGGAAAAATTGTTCTAGTTTATCGAATGAAAATAAGCGTATTTCTCATACAAACCTTAAGATGACCATCTGAACATAATGACACTTACCTGAAAAGAGAGAAAAAGAATTATTAGAAAATTACTCAAGAAATATTTCTGCGGTAGAGTAAACTCCATACTAAACATCATACAAAAAAAATTAGCGTGGCGTATTTGATGGACAGCCCCTAAAGCCCAATTCAGACTAAAGATTGCAATTACGATTACGATTGAGCTTCCTTGACCAATGAGAGCAAAGATTTCATGTCTCTATCGTTGAAAGCCTTGATCTCATTGGTCGAGAGGCCTCAATCGTAATCGCAATCGCAATCGCAATCGTAATCGCAATCGTAATCGTAATCGTAATCTTAATCTTAATCTTAATCTTAATCTTAATCTTAATCGTAATCGTAATCGTAATCGTAATCGTAATCGTAATCGTAATCGTAATCGTAATCGTAATCGTAATCGTAATCGCAATCGTTAGTCTGAATTGAGCTGAAAACTAAAAATCAAAAATTACGTCTGTCATTCGCAATTTGGGCTTTTCATTTTAAGTCTTACACGATGATTATTTTATTCCGATTCAGACAATATGGCGCCTATCAGCCAGCATTTTGTTTGTTTTTTTTAAACATAAATATTGATACCATTGTGAGCGGAGTTATGCAAGGGTTTTTAATCTAATCGGATGTGTGGAAGTGAATAATAATTAAGTTACCAGTAAAAGCTTTCAAAAACTTTTTATTAAAATTGTAAACATATTTAATTACTGGTACATTCATACGAGTACAGTAATTTTATTTATTTTTAACTTCCACTAAATATTTCCATGTCAAAATCAAAAAATACTAAAAAAACACTTGGAAGATACATTTCGAAACTATATAACTTTATTCTTGTTTAAATGATACAATTGAGAAGCCACTCAACATAAATAAAACGGACACAAAACGCGCAAATAGTAATAACCATCGTTTGCACATTTCGCAATTTGCATGAATTCTTTGTAATGGAACGAAATTTTAATGAGATCATAATTTTAATTCTATGACCGTCGACAATTAAAAGTTATATATTAAAATGAATATAAAATTTTAATGTGACTACAGACTATATTGGAGAACAACTTCACAAGAAATAATTTTAGAAATTATTTGAGTTAATAAATTTTGCTAAATTTAGAATTTTTCAAAAATATAATTTCTTTTTGCAAAATTATCTAATTTTGGGATCGGAATATTTTATTAAATACCGACAACACCACTGTACCACAACAAATCTAAATAAAATGCCTTTTCCAAACAAGTTACCCTACGGAAGTGCCCCCTCCGTTTTCAATAAAACTTAACTAATTTGTAGAACTATGAAAAATATAAGATATGTGTTTTTTTATCGGCTGACATCCACCCTAAAGGAAGAAAACGCCCCTCTCAACCTTGTAAGGGCTGAATTTTACATTGAACTCCAACAAAAAAAATCGCTGGTAACTAATCAATTTTTTTAGGGTAAATGGTGCTCCCAGAGTTCAGATCTGACGCCAGGTGTCAGATATTAATTCTGGGGGCCAGGTGTTTAAAATAACGGTAAACCACAATAACTTTGATATTCACCCTAAAAAAAAGTTGAATGCTCACGCTACCAAAAAACAATTTTTTTTATCTAATCAAATAGCGCTACCTGCATGCACAGGAATACAGTAAATCTACTTTATAATGAAAAATCGTGACTATTTCTAAAATAGTTAATTTCACTTACAAAAATTAGTAGTAAAATTTACCATTTTGTGGTTAAATTTACTATTTTGTAGTTAAATTGACTATTTTTGCAATTGTCGCAATTCCCCATTATAAAGGATAGTACTCCCCGGATAATTGCACATGGGAAAAATACTTTTTTTACGATTTACTACTTTTTTTCTCTGCGTGCAACTACAGATTTTGTTAGAGTGGTTTAAAAAATAGGTGAGATGATTCATCAGTTTTTTTGGCTTTAATTGTACCTTGGACCCATTGCTATCAGAGCTTCATTTCATTAAACAAATTATTTTTTTATTATGCATACATTTTTTTTAATACCAATCGAAAAGGAAATTTCGGTCCAAGCATAAATAATAGAAATATATAATACGAGGAACGTCTGTCTGTCTGTCTGTCTGCAAAAACGATCTCGAAAACCCGCCTAACGATTTTCACGAAACTTGGTGATTAGGGATTTTCGGGGACAAGAAATCGATCTAGATAGGTCTCACCTCTGAGGAAATTCCCCTCGATACCCCTCGCCTGGTATCTTCGAATTGGGTGGTCCGATCTTAAAGAAACTTTACAGTATCACTAAGGGGGCTAAGGGCTTTGGATTTTCCCACTACAAACCTGACTTTTCCCTCCCCTCGATACCCCTCGCCTGTTATCTTCGAATTGGGTCGTCCGATTTTAATGAAACTTTACGGTATTACTAAGGGGGCTAAGGGCTTTCGATCTTTCCATTACAAACCTGACTTTTCCACTACAAACCTGATGTTTTTATATAAAAAACATCAACATTATACCCAATTATATTCGTCATATGAAGTTTAATTATGTAAGAAAGGTATCGTCTCACCGTTAGGTGGATTAGACTGTGTTTTTCTAATATATTGCGTGTTTTTTTCTAACAGAGGTGAGACCTATCTAGATCGATAGGTCTCACCTCTCCAAAATTTCAGCAAAAGGACGACTTTGAGGTGGCCGAGCATGGCTCGGTTTTCCTGGTACTAATAGAAATATACAGATGTCGCACGGCGAACAACCCGATGTTATCGAAAAATTTTTCTCTGGGACGAAAGTTCAAGTGATTTCGTACTCACAAATAATGGGCGAGACGCTGACAGTGCAGGGAATATTCAATAAGTAAGGCTGTGCCACCCTTTTTTCCTGCAGGGAAGTGTAAAATTTTCCCCTGCAGGAAAGTTTAAATTTTTTCAAAAAAAAACATTAATATTTTAAAACAATATTCTCGAGCACAAAATAAAGAGCAAAAAAAAACAAAAAAAAATTATTTTCCCAAATCAAAATTGTTTTTGAATTATTGTTGAAACACTTATTCCCAGAATTAAAAATTAAATTCGACAAATTGCTTTTATGTTAAAATCTTTAGAATTTTCTCATTTTCACATGAAATTTCAATACGTCAATAATCACTAAGCCATTTATTCAGTTTTCACTTTCAGCAATTTTTCTTGGAAACACCAAAAATCGACAGGCCTCTCTGTCTTTTATAAAAACACGTAATATACACCTTAATGCCACCGGGATCGGGAGATTTCACAATATTCTTTAAAGCTTCCACACAGTGAAATAAATTGTCAGTTTTCTATGGAACGAAAATATCCACCATCACCAGCACTGCGCCCCCTTCGATCCTGTAACATTTTAACCAACAAATACGATCGAAATCATGCAAAATATGAGAAGTAAAATGGAACGTTCCAATCAATTATTCAGTTTCATTCAGAATCAAGTAATGTTTTATTTTTAGATTGAGAATCCTTGGCTCCTGTCTATATTCATATTAACTATGAATAAAGTCGATACAAGACTTTAGACAGGATATGGAAAATGTGGATACATATCCACTTTCTTTGTGCGTATCCCCATAACAGTTCTTACCCTTTTTCTGCCTTTTCCCTACACCACGTCCCTCAACCCTCGTCTAATCAATATTATATAGAAGTTGGATCCAAAGTATAATTCACGTGCAAAGGGGATGATGTTTCACATTGTGAACCCAACGAGAAAATTATCCAAGGCGTTAACCCGTTATGGCATAATAGTACATTGTATGATCCAAATTCAATACCAGCAAAACAACAACCTATCCTCAAATTACCAAAATGCTCAGATATTATTCAGAATACTTAAAAGTACTGGTATATATTATCTTGATGTGCTACTCAACAGGTCCGTCTTCTTTACAATAGAAACTCATGCAGTAAAGGGTTAACGTGCCAGCACCAATGTTTAAACTGAAGACAACTCATAAATTTATTTTTATTTAGATTTTTTTTTTATTATCTCATAATTTTTTTTAGTCCCATAATGTCGTCTCGAAAATCAGTGACCCAAATATGTTTTAAAAATATAAGCGTGTATCTTTTATTGGCGCTTTATACCGAAATAAATCAAAAAAGCGACAACTGTCAATGAAAGAAAAGCATTATCTTTTATAAAATATATTCTAAATGATAAGCTGGAATCTTTTTGAAATAAATTGCAAATTAAAAAGTTTTTGAAGTTGTGATCATTTTGTTGGTTTTTTTTCCTCATAGGAGAGGGGCACTAAATTTGCTAGTAGTATGTGAACTCGCCGAGAATTTGTGATTTTTTCGTTAACTTATTCCTTTATTTTTTTTAAATTCGGACTCCATCGTCCGGCTAAATGCTGAAAAACATGTGGGGTAAACTATGCTTCGGATCAATACTCCCCTTATTGCCCCCACCCCGGTAATAAACCAATGTTTGAATTAAGATTTCGGCAAACAACAGACTCTCAAGAGTGTCAAAGTTCTCTCAAGACTCTAAAAAATCTCTCAAAAGATCTCAAAATACTCTCAAGGCTCTAAAAGTTCTCTCAAGACTTTTAAACTTCTCTCAAGACTCTCAAATTTCTCTCAAGGATCTCAAAGTTCTTCAAGGCTTACAAAATTCTCTCAAGTTCTCTTAAAGTTGCCTCAAGGATCTCAAAGTCCTGTCAAGACTCACAAAATCCTCTCAAGGCTTTTAAAGTTTCTTCATGACTCTCAAAATTCTCTCAAGGATCTCAAAGTTCTTTCAAGGCTGTCAAAGTCCTCTCAAGCCTCTCAAAGTCCTTTCAAGCCTCTCAAAGTCCTCTCAAGCCTCTCAAAGTCCTCTCAAGCCTCTCAAGCCTCTCAAAGTCCTCTCAAGCCTCTCAAAGTCCTCTCAAGCCTCTCAAAGTCCTCTCAAGCTTCTCAAAGTCCTCTCAAGCCTCTCAAAGTCCTCTCAAGCCTCTCAAAGTCCTCTCAAGCCTCTCAAAGTCTTCTCAAGCCTCTCAAAGTCCTCTCAAGCCTCTCAAAGTCCTCTCAAGCCTCTCAAAGTTCTCTTAAGCCTCTCAAAGTCCTCTCAAGCCTCTCAAAGTCTTCTCAAGCCTCTCAAAGTCCTCTCAAGCCTCTCAAAGTCCTCTCAAGCCTCTCAAAGTTCTCTCAGGCCTCTCAAAGTCCTCTCAAGCCTCTCAAAATTCTCTTAAGCGTCATAAAGTTCATTCACGACTCTAAAAGTTCTCTCAAGTATCTCAAAGTTATTTGAAGGCTCACAAAGTTCTCTTAAGGATCTCAAAGTTCTTTTAAGGCTCTCAAAATTCTCTGAAAGATTTCTCAAGGCTCTCAAAGTTCTTTCAAGGGTCTCAAAGTCCTCTCAAACCTCTCAAAGTTCCCTCAAGGTCTCTCAAACCTCGCTAAATTGTCTCAAAGCGCAACATCAATAAATCAGTCAGATTTATTGCCTCAAAGCTCAATATCTCAGGAAAATTTTTAATGACAGAATTCCACAGAGTCTAAATCATTCTTCACAACTCCTTTATCCCCTCCCCCGCCTCTCCGCTATCTAACGTTTACACCCAACTGCTTGCTATTTTTGAATGGATTTATGTTGGAATTGACCTGCAACAAATATTTATACCAAATTTGAGATCAATCGGCTTAGTCGTTGTCAATCGGTTTAGTCTCATTTTTATATATTGGCATATATTGACAAAAACTTCCTTCCAGAACTTAAAGAACTCAAAAAACAAAAATGTTTAAATTTGTAGACCATCGTATGTTGGCATCAGGTGTGCATGTAGAAATGATTTAGGGAATCTTAAAAGAAAAATAGCACAACAGTCGTATGGAATATCATCACTCTAATATAAACGAGCCTGAGCCTTGTCAAGTGTAACTGAAATCAAATACTAAAAGCGTTATTGAGTTAATAAAAAATATATATATTCTAGTGTTGGGGAGCGAAACTAAACCCGGCACTGAATTTTAAAACGCAAAAAATAAAGGACAACCCGAAATCCAATGCTAATATAGGCATGCAAATGTAGGTGCAGAGGTGAGAGTGAAAACAATTTTAACCAAATGTCAAGTATATGGAAATCGCTTCTGTCTACCCCGTGATAAACGGATTTATTTAGCCAACTATAAGTATGGGATTTTTCCGCTTCGATGACACTGCCTTGGTGAGAGGAAAATCGTAAGGAAACGCAACACGAGGGGCAAATATTTTTCAAGCATTTCTCTTCTTTCGCACCAATAAATAAAAATTCCAATCTGGAACTGATTTTTGACTATTTTGGGAGCATTGTCGGATGTGGTTAAGCTGGAAAAAGATCTTTTTGTTGTTACATTTCCCACACTCGGCAAATAGAAAATTTACATATGAGGGTGAAACTGGAATTCATTACAATTTCAATATCTTTGCCTTTAAGGGTTTACCCACAGCATTTTTAAACGATATTTCTTTTAGTTATCTTTTTAGCTATGATTTTTTCAGGATTTTTTCCAATTTCCATCATCCGTGCATGGTGTTATGTAGTCATGGAAGCTAATATTAAAGAAAATTGACAAATTCTGTAACACAAATACTTCAAATACGCATTTCATCAGCCTACTCAAAAGGAAAAGAAAACTTCTTCCATGAAGAACATTTATTTTGGATGGGGTTGAAAATGAAAATAAGGCCCAAGTCGATGTTATGGAAAAAAAATATTTTTGCGAAAATAAATCAAAGTAAATATAGAAGGAAAAGTTATTATCCGCTTAAACTTCTTCCCAAGTAAAATCTCTCAACCCTCTTCTTTATTCCTTTCAATTTTTTTTTGGTAGCGAAATAAAACCACCATCCCCTGCCCCGCTTCGGTAGATACGCGGCAAAGTTTCTTCGTTAGACATTCAAAGTATAATCGCTTTTATACTGGCGTGTTCGTCGAGGTGAATGAATTCAGAAATGTATCCTGGATGAAAAAGGTCCTTCTTCAGAGTCCCGAGTTATTTACATTAATCGATTTCTTTATCCTTTGATTTTATTAAACTTGTTGAATCGGCACAACAAATATGTACGGAAGTTTAATATAAGTATTCAATGAAGAGACGCCTCCGACAGAAAGTTATTGGAACAGAAAAAAAAAATATATTCCCATTGATGGAATTCATAACAGGACAAGAATTTCGAATCAGAAGTAAAATCCCCAAAAAGAAACTGTTCGAAAGAATTATACATGCATACTTACAAATTTCAAAAGGAATTAATTTGAATAAAATGTCTTAGGTATGTTATTACGAGAATTATGGGGATTTACTTGAGTAGTGATCGCCAAAAACTTTAAAAGTATTCAGAAAAAATAAACTAGAAAAATATAAATGAAAATTTGCTTTAACACTCTAACTGCCACGTCAGTCAAAAAGACCTGACACCTAACTGTACACAACGGCCACAATGAAAATTATTAAAGTGTTCGCTGCAACCGCAACGATTTTTTGCAGTTAGGTATAATTTTGTTTCAATTTTTTTTCTCTTAGTGCCTTTTTGACTGACAACTAAATATTCGAAAAAGGCTTAAAGCTGTCGTGGCAGTTAGAGTGTTAAAAGTTGTGCAAAGCCATGAAGAAAATAGAGAAACGGATAATAGGATCAATTTGTCAATTTTTTATGCGATAATATAGGCTGTAGATATCAAACAAGGATATTTTTCTGTAACTGTTGAATAGTCGAAACTCGACCGAAACTAGTTTTGAAGTCGAAATCGAAACTCTAATTTTTAGCCGAAGCAGGCTGAAGTCGAAATTTTGGTCAGGCACTACTTTTGAACCACTTACACGGAAAACAATTCACATTGCGTTGAATTGCTTTGGATCGCGCGATAGTTTCTAGCCATGTTTACAGCTCCCTTCTGACCCCCTCGCGTCCTATCTCATAAACCAGTCAAGGGATTTTTACGGGGTTCCCCTCATTTGATAGAGAACCCCTTAGGGAGATGTCACACTGGCCAATCAGCTCCTGCAGCTTCCTGATCCCGACATCAGGTCGGGCAGCTGTAGGAACTGATTCGATCAGTAGACGTGGCACACTCACAGATATCCTACTACTAGATCGCGCCACTCGAACAATTCCATAGCAAAAATATGGGACAGCGTGACTATGGTTGTCTCATTTTGTCTTCGAATTTTAGTGATGCCAGACGTTCAAATCAACCAACTCAATAACACTTGAATTATATGTTTTACGTCGAACTCATAAGACTTATACACGGTTTAGGGAATTGCATATTAATGTACAGTGGCAGCTCTGAATATTAACATGAATAATCGGTATAGGGATTGAATAATATTCCGTCGGGGACCTGCATAAGCATTTTTTTCCAAAATTTTAATTTCCCAGAATTACTAGCTTTGTCCCTTTTTTCGTCATAACTTTTTGACGTTTCAGTGGCCCATTTGAGATAGCAAATGGCTTGATCTAGTAGTAGGATATCAGTGGGCACACTGAACTGGGATCAGCTGACCTCAAACGTCAAAATGTCCGACTCGGAGGAAGAACTTCTCCTTATTTCTCTGCTAAAAAAAACTGAATCGAATCTGTGCAATCATACACGCATCTACCTTTTTCTACAGCTTGTACGATTGCTGTATTTAATTTCTCCTATTCGATGGACATCGTATTTATTTTCGCTTGTTCAAAAGTTTAGTAGTTAAACAGACTTGCCAAAATTGTATGATATCTTCAACTAGTGATTATTTTAAAGTCAACATTATATGAAGTAGAGAGCCTATAACCTAGATGGTGGCCATGCTACCTTAATAAACTTGCCATCAACAATTATTACTGCCAGACGAAAAAAATATTGAAAATTATCATTTTATTTTATTTAATCTAACAATACTGACATTAAAAACTACCCGACATGTTCCTGATATCAGCTACATTTACGTCAGCTCTGTGTCCCTGACATGCAGCTGCACATTTTTTGCAGTGTGCCATGCGACATTGGATTACATGTGCAACTGATCTCGGGATCAGTCAGCTGCAGCAGCTGATGGCCAGTGTGACATCTGGCTTAGAGAGCATAAAAAATCATCACCCTCCTACCTTCGGAACCCCTGTCCCGCTATATCCAAAACCAGTAAACATATTTTAATAGGGTTTTCGGTATTTCCCTAGGAATACTTGAATTTTTAGAAAAAATTTCGTCATATTTATGGTGACCATATTTTTCGAATCCGGGACAGATGACTGGCGAGGGGGCGTGTTGAGTAAGGGGAAATTTTTTATTCCTCGAAATCAGTCGAAAAGTACGAAACAAATCAAAACGGAAAAAAACTATTTTATTTCCCAATTATATTCCAAAAAAGTGAATTTTTCTGTTTGTGGTGTTTTTTCTGTAGAACAAGCAAAATGATTACCCTATTTATATTTTCTGTAGATTACCCTATTCATATGGTCAATGGGGTGTGTGAGTAATTTTATATACAATCAGGGTATTCACAGTCCTCTTTTAAATTGCGGGTAATTTTACCGCTCGGTAATTCAGTCAAATTTAACAGATTTTTACCGAGACGGTAACTTGGTTCATGTAAAAATGAATTACCGGATTCGGTAATTGTGGACATGCCTTGAGTCGTGTTTTCCGGCCCGGTTATTCGGTATCAAGAATCTACCGCGAGTGGCGCTAGTAATGTTTTTAGTTGTCAAATTTTCTCGCTGGTTATCTCATCGGACTGCAATTTTTTTCAATTTTGATAGCCGTTGCCACAATAGAAATTCAAAAGAATACATCAAACATGGATTTAAAGGTATGTGACATATTTTACAATTAAATTCGCAGTTCATGATTTGGTCACGTATCCAATAAAAGCGCTGTTCTCAAATCTGTGCTGTGGGATGTTCACAGTAGAATATTTTCAGTCTTTTAATATTACCGAAAACACCGAATACCGAAAATTAAAAGAGGACTGTGAATACCCTGATTATTATTTTGCGTTAAAGAAACGTAAACCAATTGATTTAAAAAAAAAACTGAGAGGCACGGATATCTTTTTACTTTCCTCTTTTATAGAGGGAAAGTATTGTATTCATGACGGAAACCGACTGGAGAAAGGGGCAGATTGAAAATTTCTGATTAGTACGAAATCCGTTTCAGGGAAAATTATGAGGATGTCCGTGTGTCTGTCTGAACGTCGGTCTGTCCGTTTTACGTATCTTTAATAACTCGAGAACGCGTTGAGCTAGCGACTTGAAAATTCCTGTGAATGAGTTTTAAATCGTAGTTTTCTATCAACTTTTGGAAAAGGTAACGGTAGCTACAATGGGTAGATCACAGCTCATATTTTTAAGTATATTTTCCGAATTTGCTGGATTTTCTCATTTGCGAAAAATCTTGTCGGATTTTGATAGTCGGATAGTGAATAGTGTGGGTAGAAATTAACAATTTTACAAATTAAACGACTGCTGGTAAACAAGTTTTTATTTTATTTCAAATCTCAACAAGTAAAATCTCGGTCTCATAGAACCACCAACAGAATAACACGGCATTTTCTTAAAACTTTCACAAAAGCATCCTTAAATCAGCTGTTCAAGTGAAAAATATTTTCCTGTTTTTGTCCAAATCGAATAAAAATCTCAGACTTGTGTTCATGACCTACATAACATACATAATAGTATACGCTTTTTTATTTAAAAAAAAAATGTAACAACAATTTTATTACATAGAAAAGTTCGACTTTTATTTTGGCATCACGGAACAGTTTTTCTTCGCTATGTGAAAGTGATTTCAAGTATAATGGAGTTCTTCGTATAGAATGGAAACCATTTCATGGGATAAAACGGAAGCCATACTTTCTATAGCAACAAAACATGAAAATTAAACATGAAAATGGTTACAAAGGACAACAGTCTCTCGATACCATAACAATGGCGCAACGACTCCACCAAAATTCAAAAAGTTAATCATTGTTAGTCGTATATTCTATTATTAACATAAATTAATTCTATAACATTCTTACTTATGTTTTTCTAAAAGCCAAAACCTAATTATATACTTGAACACAAATACCATCCTACTCAATTCGTCACCATTAATTTGTTAAGAAGAGGGTAAATGATATAAATTATACATGTTGTTTGTGTTGTTGTAGAATTATAATGAACGGCGGCTCGTATTCAAAATAATTAAAAATATTTATTAAAAAGATAAGAAAACCTACAAATGCCAGGGCCCAATACTCTATATGATGACAGACAAAATGTTTATTTAAAAAAATACATTTGTCTAAAATAGGGGTAAAGGAGTGGTCCGATTGGATTTTGATGTATGGAACGGTTATGTAAAATCATATTCTAAACAGATTTTTCAAATATTTCAATATGCCTCACCGTTTTCGAGAAAATAGCGAAAAACTGTTTCGTTTGTATGGGGGGGGGAGGAATGGTCCAATTTTGTCAGTTAAAGAACTTAGCCTAGCCATTTACGAGAAACGTAACTTCAATTCTCTAGCTTAATCCCTTCGAAATTTATGGTGTTCACGGACAGACGAATGAACAGACGAATGGACAGACGGACGGATGGACGGACGGACATGCGGAAATCAAAATCTTTTGTGATCCCTTACACCCTGGTTTAGTTCATTTTTCTGTCCGATTATTGGTTTGATGCGTTAAGGTGCCGCTCCACATGAGAGTAAATACGCGAGTAACTCTCAAAAACTCTCGAGAGTTACTCGCAGGAGGTTGCCCATTTGAGAATTAATTTCGGCGATTTTTCTCTTTTCAAGACCAATATCTTGATTTTTTTGTGTCGACTAGAGAGTAGAATCACTTTTGACAGCTCGCAGTAACTAGCTCGCGAAATTTTGCGAGTTTCTGCGAGCGACTCTCAGAGACGTGTTCATTTGCGAGTAGCTGCTGTCGAGAGATTCTCGCCGGCATTTACTCTCATGTGGAGCAGCACCTTTACAAATGATATACTAAATTTAATATAGTTCTATATGATATATCAAAGAGGGTATAAAATGTGTGGCTGTCTGAACCGAAGAAAATCAAATCAAATAAAAAGAAAATCTCGTTCAACCCTCTTGTCATCCTATAAAATGGGAAATCTATATAATAGAAAATGTTTTTCCATTTAAAATCTGGAAATTAAAGTCTGTTCATTTTATCGGATTTTAGCCCAAACTATTTTCCACGCATTTCAAATGTTTCTGGTGTACCATTGGCCAATCAATATCAACGAATGCTTCAATTAAAGCCAATTAGCGATTTTAGAGTGATTCCAATCCAGGAGAAAATGCAATATCGTGTTCGTTAATTGGCAAAAAAGTTTTCCACACCACATATGTGGTTAGTTGCAATTCAATTTAAAAGAATTCTCAGCCAACAAAAAATTTAATTTAAAATTATTGATATTGTGATGATTTTAAATACACTCTGATATGGGAATTTCAAGTAAAAAATTCAATACATGTACAAGGCTAGCTTTCGTGTCCGGTTTATAGCACAGAATTTTATTTTTTTACCAAAACAATATGTCGATGTTGGAGCTAAACTTCAGGTCAATCGGCTCGGTAGTTTCCCCGCGAAAGAGTAACATAGCGCAAAAACTAAGTTTCGAAATCACTTTACCCCCCTCCCTTACTCCCCCCACCCCTCGCGCTACTTTTCCGTATGCCTATGTTGGAACCAGAACTACCACAGACACTCATGCCAAATTTCAAGTCAATCGGTTCAGCCGTTTTTGCTTGAAAGAGGAACAGACAGACAGACTGACAGACAGACACCAACTCATTTTTATATATCCCAAGTAGCAAAAAAGGTCGTAAAGTAGTTGTTGCAATCATACAGTCACGAAACTAAAGTCGGGACGACCACTTTACGACCTTTTGTGCTCCTTGGGATTAGTATGATAATATGCACTAAAAGGGAGAGATAAATTGGCAGTTTATGAGAAATCAAAGCGAGATAAAAGCACAAAAATTATCTCGCTTTTAATTCTGATAATGGATACATGGAAACATGCATAACAACCCTTTAGAACTCTCCGAAACCGAATTCACATCCGAAGTCAATGCTGCTGTACACGACTTTATTGAAAATACAGATAATAACCAACCTCAGGAAAACAGTGACTTTCCCACTACTGACGAAATTTTAGGTCATATCAAAAAATTGAAAACATCCAAAGCCCCAGGACTTGATCAAATTAATAACAAACTATTAAAAAATTTGCCAGAAATCGGTTATCAATGTATTCAAAAAATATTTGCAGCATGTTACCGATTAAACTATTTTCCGAATGTATGGACGAAAGCAACAGTTACTCCTATCGCCAAACCCAACAAAAACAAAAGAGAAGTTTCCAGCTATAGACCAATAAGCCTTTTAAGCAGCGTCTCAAAAATTCTCGAGCGAACTATATTAACTAGGATAACCACTTTTTGCGACGAAAATGCTATAATTCCACCAGAACAACATGGATTCAGATCAAACCACTCAACTGTACGGCAACTCAAAAACGTAATACAACATACAAAAGACAACACTATTTTGAAAAAATCAACAGGAATGGTTCTATTTGACATAGAAAAGGCATTTGATCGTGTTTGGCACAACGGACTAATCTATAAATTAATAAAAGCCAAAATACCTCCAAAATTAATCAGATTAGTGGCATCCTTCATTAATAACAGAACTTTCTCAGTTAAAGTCGGAAACGCTGTATCATCCATTCACAACATTCCTTTTGGAGTTCCCCAAGGAGCAGTCCTATCGCCGTATCTTTATAATTTGTACATCAGTGATATCCCCAGAAAATTATGGTGCCACACGGCATTATTTGCAGACGATACAGCTATATATACTTCATCTAACAGGGCTCAACCAATTGTTTCGCGACTGAAAGAATATGCTGAAAAATACTTTACATACTATAAAAAATGGAAAATAGTAATAAACTGGGGAAAAACTCAAGCAATATTTTTTACTAGAAGAAGAACCAGGGAAATTCCTATAAACAGTATAAATATCCTAGGTAACGCCATAAACTGGGACAGAAATGTCAGATACCTAGGAATCATCTTAGATAAACGACTTACTTTCAGCGATCACATTGACCACGTAATACAAAGAACAATGAAAGTTTTCTGCATACTGTATTCTCTACTTAATCGGAACGCCCAATTGAACGTAAACAACAAACTTCTACTATACAAAGTTGTACTGCGCCCAATTTTAACATACGCCTGCCCTATCTTCAATAACATAGCTAAATCACACATCAATAAACTACAAATCGTACAAAATAAAATACTGAGAACAATTGTTAACCTCACAAGATTCACATCAACAAATACAATTCACGAGCTATGCGATATTGAGACCATAGAAGAATTCATGAATCGACTCTCCACAAATTTTACATCAAACACCAATAACATATAAAATTAATTGCATGCATAATCACATATAAAACCTAAATTTAATTGCAATCAATTTCTTTTTTAATTTTCTCTTTTTATTTATTATTATTATTATTATTATTATTATTATTATTATTATTATTATTATTTTTTTTTTTCTTTCATAGTAACATAATAATAATAGTATTATTTTCATCCTGATTTTACTGTTACGAACATTTACTTTTCTATTTATATATTAATCAAAGTTGAAAAGCTCTAGTCGCTGTACCACTTAATTAATGTAAAAACATTGTAAAATACTTAAATCTACAAATAAAAAAACCATTGTTTATAAAAAAAAAAAAAAAAAAGTTTCGAAATCACTTTACCCCCTCCCCTTACTCTTCCCACCTCTCGGGCTACTTTTCCGTATACCTATGTTGGAACCAGAACTACCACAGACACTCATACCAAATTACAAGTCAATCGGTTCAGCCGTTTTTGCGTGAAAGTGGAACAGACAGACAGACAGACACCAACTCATTTTTACGAGTATACCCGTATGGTGAAACCAAAGGGTATATTAACTTTGCCTTACCGTTTGTAACGCCAAGATCCCGTCATCACACATAAAAATGAATTACACCAGTGTGTTTAGAATGATAAAAATAATTAATTTCTGCATGTCCGTCCGTCTGTCTGTCCGTCTGTCTGTCTGTCCGTCTGTCCGTCTGTCTGTGGCGCGGATTGCGGGCGCACGGATTAAGCTAGAGACTTGAAATTTTGCGCAGATTCGTTTTTCGTAAAATGCGTGGCTAAGTTCGTTAATGGGCAAAAATGGACCATTAGGGGGGGTACCCCCCATACGAACGAAAACGGTTTTTGTGAATATCTCGAAAACGGTGCATCTTATCAAAAAAGTATAAGAACAAAAGTTATTTAGGATATGATTCTACATAAAACTCCCATACATCAAAATCCAATTGGAATAAATTTTAAAAAATCTTATTGGAAAGTTTGACTTCAAAGTGGAATTTTGGTACAACTGTTCGAATTTTGATACGAATATCACCATACGGGTCTCCAATGATTGCCAGATTGGCAATTATAGCTTTTGTTATGTTTTTAGTTGTCAAATTTTCTCGCTGGTTTTTTGTTAATCTCATCGCACTGCAATTTTTTTCAATTTTGATAGCCGTTGCCACAATAGAAATTCAAAAGAATACATCAAACATGGATTTAAGGGTATGTGACATATTTTACAATCAAATTCGCAGTTCATGATTTGGTCACGTATCCAATAAAAGCGCTGTTCTCAAATCTGTGCTGTGGGATGTTCACAGCAGAATATTTTCAGTCTTTTAATATTACCGAAAATTAAAAGAGGATTGTGAATACCCTGACTGTTTCATTTGTATGGGTAATCGTTCAATTTTGACCGTTCAAGACCTTAGCCTAGCCATTTACGAGAAAAGTAACTATACAAAATCGAAAGTTATGGTGTTCACGAACGGACAGACGGACGGGCATGCGGAAATCAAAATCGTTTGTAATTTGTTCCATGCATTACAAATGATATACTAAATCTAATAAACTCCTATATGATATATCATATAGAGTATAAAAATTGTCAAAATTGAATATTTTTATATTAAATTTAACTACTTAGTAGTAAATTTTACTATTTTGTGTTTAAATTGTTTATTTTTGTAGTCAAGATTAACAATTTTAGAGTAATAGTTATAAAATAGTTAGATCTACTATTTTTTTTTCACACCGTGTATAATTACAATATTGATAAGAATTTGTCTTATTTATTTTATTTTCATGTTCAGAAAACTTATTACGGAAAAAGCCCTTTGCATATTAAAAATTGTCACGGTCTCTTAACAACCAAACGAATCTGATTAAATCGTTATTAATAAGAGCTCCTTCAAAACTTCCTCTTTTTCAAATGTTATTCCAAATTAATCAAGTAAATATGTTTAATCTTCCAATGATTAAATATTCTTAAAACTCAATCATGTGAAAAGAATCATCAAGATGACAAGTTTTCAAATTATGTTGAATATCTCAAAGACTCTAGTGAGCAACTTTGACGTTTTCATAACCAGAAGGATCGTAAATTAAACAAACAGAATGTGAAACTTTTTTAATAAAGAAATTACTTCCAGCTGATTAGATTGATTTGTTTTAACAAAATTTCAAGATTATCTACAGGCAATGTCGGTTATTTTTCGGATATAATTTTTTTTCGTTTAGTATCTAAGCAAGCAAATATAATTTATCAGCTTGGGGTGTGGGATGTGGGGTTGTGTTCGAAGTTTAGGGAAAGAATTATGGAATTAAAGTTTATTAAAGATTGCTAGGGGTTGGTAAATCAGAGATTAATACCACAAAAGACATTTACAGATTCTACATGCCGATTAGATTCTGTTCAACCCTAATAAACGTGTACAGCATTTTCATTACCCACTCACACCTTCGATTTTTGTCGGTATTTTGGGTAGACAAAGTATATTTGTATGTGATAAGATGTGAAAAAGAATTTCGATTGAGCTTTGCTTCAATCTATCTAGAGTGGTGCTGCTTCTTACCAAAGAAAATCCTTCAACTTAACATAATCCCGTTTCGAAGGATTATGTTTTTACCTATGTTCGATGAGTATCTCAGCTGCGATTTGTCGTTCAAACACTCACAGGTTATTTCATATTCTTATACATACGTAATGAAATAAGATATTGTTTTTATGAAAGCTTTTAACTAAATAAAATTTACTTTAATTCGGAAATTTGCCGGTTACAGTGGTTGTGCACTCAGAAAAATAATACAACTGATACAAGTTAATTTTTTGACAAGTCAACTCTGGCCTGTAAGAGGCAAACGGAATTATCCATTACTTGACATTACATCCTCGAAATACCTATCTCAGATCAACTCCCTACACCCTACTTCACTTGCTACAGGATTAATTTTTGAATTTCTCCCGCCACAGGTTGACACATTTTTACTTTTCCTAACGCAGGTGAACGCACGCCTAGCATAGGCTAAATTTTCCTGCAGCAAGCCAATTACGACATACACAAGTGGACGACTTTTAATCAATTTATTTAAGTGTGACTTGTAGTTTTCTGAAAGATTCAAAAAAGGTTGTTTGATTCATCGTGTGTCTGTCTACCGCACGGCATACAGACAGACAAGGTGTGCTGTAAACTTTTGATAGTCAGGTGTGACGTCATTTGTGCCGACTTTTTTTAATTAATTTTTATGTTTATTGATCACTATTTAATGCAATCAGTCCACTAATTTACAAATATCTTATTTAGATCGCACAAAAATTTAAATTACCATCCACAAAACAAAATTCCTTCTGCACTTGACGAACTAATCGGCACAAGTGACGTAGCAACGAAATGTCAGATTTGAGTTTACAGCATACCTTGTCTGTCTGTATGCCGTGGTCTACCGCAGATTCAGCAGATAGACGGTCTGTCTATCTGCCGAAGGCGATAACCTGTAGAAAAATCATTGAGGGTATTCACAATCCTCTTTTAATTTTCGGTATTCGGTATTTTCGGTAATATTAAAAGACTGAAAATATTCTGCTGTGAACATCCCACAGCAAAGATTTGAGAACAGCGCTTTTATTTGATACGTGACCAAATCATGAACTGCGAATTTGATTGTAAAATATGTCACATACATTTAAATCCATGTTTGATGTATTCTTTTGAATTTCTATTGTGGCAACGGCTATCAAAATTGAAAAAATTTGCATCAGTCCGATGAGATTAACAAAAAGCCAGTGAGAAAATTTGACAACTAAAAACATTACTAGCGCCACCCGCGGTTGATTCTTGATACCGAATAACCGGGCCGGAAAACACGACTCAAGGCATGTCTGCAATTACCGAATCCGGTAATTCATTTTTACATGAACCAAGTTACCGTCTTGTTAAAAATCTGTTAAATTTGACTGAATTACCGGGCGGTAAATTTACCCGCAATTTAAAAGACGACTGTGAATACCCTGATTGTGACAAAATATTTTACGGTACGGTTTTTGATAGGTTACCAACCATATTTACGGAGGTTCGCGATGTTCGCCACAAAATTTGATTCTAAAACTAGCCCTTCATTGCCGAGTTAAAGTTTTTTGTATAAATTTTCGAAATAAAACCTTTTTTTCGAGAAGGAATTTGTAATTTCAAAATTTTCACATGACCAGCGGCCTCAAAAACTCTGCAATGCCAATTTTTTCTACTGTTACCATACCTGCCCCTAAATGTGTGACACATTTTATGTATTTTTTATGTACTTATATAAAACTCACATGCTGATCAAATATAATTCTGTTCATTTATTTTTTTTTTTAAGTTCCATTGATTTTTTGCTGGATTTCGTCTACATGTCGTGTAAATTCGAACGAGCCTTTAAGCAGTATAAACGTGCGTATCTCAAGAAAAGATCAGTGTCTCTTCAACTCTCTACATTATGCCATCAGTTGCCAACGTCAACTGATTATTTGTTGCCGTATCAATAAAATCGTCGATATATGTTTATTTCTCGTGCGCTGATGTTTGTCGAGGACCTGAAATTGAGGCCGTTTGACTTGGCATTTGTCCCAGGATCCATGGAATCTAGAATAGAGACATTCGGTTTCGATAGAGATGTCAATCAACTGACAGTCAAAGTTTGGAATCTGAAGGATTCTTCGAGATGTTGCCATGTTTGGTGCTTGAGACCTCCTCAAATCAAAGAGCAGGAAAAAATCTTGCTCACAGCAAAGATTTATCTCGCCCTATCATATGCCGAGATTAAATCGTATGAGGGGATGATGTAGGAAAGATTTTTACAACTAACGCAAACCAATTCATCGACTTTTTTTTCTCCTTTAAGATGTCTAATTCTATGACAAATGGTCATGTCCATGAGAATTCCCAGATAAATCCACTATGATACCAAATAAGGCTACAATACGTTTCCCAATATATTTATATGATATTTTGTTTTTTTGATTTTTATGCGTTTATCTTATAATTCTCATTCCTTATTTATTTAGTTTGGTTTCTGATTTCTGGCTATATGTCTATTGTTCTATTAAAGGTAATTTATCTATTTCGGATACTATGAAGTTAAAGCTCTTGAGACATTCTAGAATAATACTTATGTATATAAAAATAGATACATGATTCTGACAGGCAGCCGACCACATCGACATACATAATGTTAAGAAAATCCAAATAAAGATTGTAAGAAATTTCTGCTCTAGATATTAAGGCTAATACGTAGGGGATATTGGAGTCAGCAAACATCTTTTTAATTTAATACAAAAAATACACGAAGAAATTCAAGTGAATTTTGATTTCTCCAAAAACGTCGTCGAAATTTGGAATTGTGCCACACTATCAAACAAGCCGTCACCAAACTATCATTTTTCCCAACTAAATTTAAGCTTCCCCCTCCCCTGTAAACTCCATATCCTACTATCTCCTTGATCGCCGAAAGAATTTTGTTGGCATTCCTGCCAATAGTAAGCTCGTAACGCAAATAAATTTCTTCAAGGCATACCAACTCCTTCCTTTCATTATAACCCCAGTCTAGCTACCTCCTAAAGCGCTGAAAAGACTTTCTTCAGGATTTTCATCACAATCCACCAGTTTACCTTTTTTACCTTCCTCTTCTATATAGGCAAAGTATTGTATTCCGGACGGAGACCGACTCGAGAATGGGAGCAGATTAAAATTTCTAATCATTACAAAATCCGTTTCAGACCAAATCATGAGTATGTCCAAATATCTGTCAATCTATCTGTAGGTCTGTCGGTCTGTCCGTTTTACGTATCTTAGGTAACTCAAAAACGCGTTAAGCTAGCGACTTGAAATTTTTTATAAATGTTATACAAAAATCCCAGTTTTCTATCAACTTTTGGAAAAGTAACGGTAACTATAACGGGTACTTCCCATACAATTTTTTTTGAAAAAATACAGTTTTTTGAGAATTTCTCGAAAACTATCCACTTTTGTGAAAAAATAAATATGATGAAATTTAAAGGATATAAAATTTTCTACATTTTTCGTTTTAACGATTTTTTTGTATCTCTAACGGGTCTCAAGATGTTTTTAAAAGAATAAGTTTTTTAAAAATCTTGCGAAAAATATGGCGTATTTGAAAAAATGCATACAACCAAACTCAAAGGAAATGAAATTTCCTGCACTTTTCCTATTAACGGTTTTTACGTATCTTTAACATTTCTCAAGATATTTGAAAAAAAAAACAAATCCTATAATATAATACGAGGAATGTCTGTCTGTCTGTCGGTCTGTCTGTCTGCACAAACGATCTCAAAAACCCGCCTAACGATTTTCACGAAACTTGATGGTTAGGCATTTTCGGGGACAAGAAATCGATCTAGATAGGTCTCACCTGTGAGAAAATTCTCCTCGATACCCCTCGCCAGGTATCTTCGAATTGGGTGGTCCGATCTTAATCAAACTTTACAGCATTACTAAGTAGGCTAAGGGCTTGCGATTTTTCCACTACAAACCTGACTTTTCCCTCCCCTCGATAACCCTCACCTGGTGTCTCAAAACAACGTTTCAAAAATCGACGACAGCGATTACTTAATAACGACTCAACCGATTTCTATGAAATTTTGTTATCGCGCGTTAGTTTTAGTTCTAGCTTTCTAGGTCGGGAATTTAAAAACTCTGGAAAAGCTCTGTAAAGATAATGTGAATTTAGTTTTTCCCCAAAAATCAGCAAAAGTAGGATTTTGAGGTCGCCGAGCATGGCTCGGTCTTCCTGGTACTTAAATATTGCAGAGGGAAATTTTGTGTTGATCACAACTGATATATACAGGGTGGGCCAGAATAGACGCAGGGGTTTGAAGTCTTTATAACTTTTTTTTTATTTTTATTTTTTTAATTTTGTTTCAGCATTTTGTTAAGAAGACTTGGGCAATTTAAAATGGACCTGTACACAATAGAACAACGAACCGGTGGGCGGTGGGCTCAATGGCTCTTTTACGGGGCATGTTTGGCGGACGCATTATTTCGAAAAGAAGCGATTTCAATTGGCCTCCGCGTTCACCTGATCTAACGACTCCAGATTGTTTCCTTTGGGGATATTTGAAAGAAAAGGTGTACGTCAACAAGCCAACAACCATCAGCCAATTGAAAACCAACATTCGCAGTGAAATCGAGGCCATAACACGAAAGGTTATGGAAAATGTCTTGGAAAGAGCACGGATTTGCGAAGCAGAAAATGGCCACCACTTGCGGGATATAATTTTCCATGTTTAGACCAAAAATATTCCCCATCAATCAACTACATGTATTTGAAAAAAAATTATAGGTTTCGCTAAAATAAAAAATTTATAAAGAATTCAAACCCCCGCGTCTATTCTGGCCCACCCTGTAATTACGTTTTGAACGATTTCGGAGGAAGAACAAAGTTCTAACCCGAGTACGGTAGGGTGGGACTGCAAGTGGAAATTTAAAATTTGAATTTAAACATTGCCGTGTCATTAACGGTTGATATAAATACGAGTTGGGATATAAAAATGAGATTATCATATGTCAACTCTGAACGAAACGCAAAATTTTAACAACGAATAAAGAAAGAGAAAAAAATAATACTAAAATTCATAACTTTTTTATCTTTATTCAGAGAAAAAGTACATCTCACACATTTCTCACTTAATGCAAAAATAGAAAGAATTTTTTTTATATGATTTATAGATCGTCAAAAGCATCCAAAGAATTGGTATGACTGCATGCTTTCTCGTCTGATAAATGCTAAGCTACTTTCGAGGATTTACTCGGAAATATGGAATGATGGACTTCCCACTCCTTCGACGATGATTTAAGAGTAAGATCCACACCTTACCAAAAGTTAATATCAGCTTTAAGCATTGATCTGTACGACCGGCACGCCAAGGGAGGGAAAACCAAAACAGCCACAATCTGCAAAAATAAATCGGATACTGTTTAACGTTTCTGCAAAATCTTATTAGCTTCTGGCATCATTCGATTAAGTGATGAACAGTGGGCGGAAATTATTGATAGAAGGGCGGTTGGGAATCGGCGATGGGGGTTGGCTGGCAGCAGTCACAGACAATACAATCGCAGTTTTTCGTATAGAATTCGACTACTTGCAGACGTAAATTGAATAGAAAGGGATTTAATGGAGAAATTAAAGCAGCCAGCAGCATTAGACGTCATGAGCAACAAGTGAAAATGCCATTGAAATGTTTTTTTTTTTTTTTTTTTTTCAGAAAGCGGGACGGGACGTCTTACTGGCATTTTCAATGGAATTCAATCAGAAAATGTTTGACTGCTCTGGCATTCAAGTCGGATCTCATTCTAATATTCTTTCCTTGCCTCCCCCCAAAACCGTAGCGCATGCCAACAAATTTCTTATTCCTTCCATAGTAATCTAAATAGTATCCTTATTGCCTGCCATAATGATAAATATACGAATTACAGTCAAAGTATACGAAAAACAGCAAAGTTCGATGAGACGCACTACCTAAGAGGCGGCAGGTGACAACACGGCAAAGGCACATCAAGTGAGATAAATGAATTTTTCTCGAAAATTGATAGGAAGAGGAAACTGAAAATGAATTAAGCCATCATTTGGGAACATAAATTCTACAATTCTAAACTGTATTTTAGCAAATGTTCAGTATTTAACCTTCATAAAGACAAAATAACTATGAATAATTCAAAAATACCTGTGTAAATATGTATGTATATGAATGTATCCAGAATCATTTATCCATTTCAAATCTTTATTCAGTTTTGAGTAACGAAAATATTTCACTCTTAATAATTGAATTTTCCTAAGGTATTTATTTTGTCACTGAAATTCTCCATCATTTGCAATTTTCAACGGAAAAACATTAACTGAAAATGATAGATGAAGGTTGATTCCGACTGATTAGCAGACCATAAATATAATTGTGAAATTGTCAACGTATACACTTAATAATTAATTCCAATTCGGTTAATTCAGCAGAATTTCACTCCAGAGGATTTCATGATTTCAAAATTTAATTCAAAAGATTGAAAATCTTATTTTGTCCAAACAAAAAATGCCAATCAAAAATTGTTGAGTCAATAAAGATTTCCTAAACTTATAAATTATTAATTTTTTTTTGAATTTTGAACGTACATATATTTACTATAGCTTTTAGTTTCCATTATTAATACCTAATTGCGGATTTTGCACCAACGGTTGCAAAGAACCATGCAGGATTCGACGATTTTTATGCCCCCGAGCTAACTTTTGAAGCAGTTCGGGTTTCGCTTTCGTGGTACCTCCATCGGAAAGGTACTTTGCTCTAGTTTCATGAACATAAGCTCTTTTTTAACAGGAAACTGCAGGGGGATGGTCCGCTGCTTTCTTAGGAGCAATGATTTTTTCATGCATTTCGACCGTCGAAAAATGCATGAAAAAATCAGTGCGGTCATACATTTTATGGAACGAAATCTGTGCCAAATTTTAAGTCTTTACCTCAGTTTTACTAGCGAGTTATAGTATTCCAAGGCGGACGGACAAATCACACTTCACGGTCTTTGGAATCATTGCTACATTTTCTAGTAGGCCAAATTTCAGCGATCTCTTCTATATTTGCAGATCCGATTGCCAAAAGGACAATTTATCCTACAATGTATAGGAAAAACAAAAAAATCTGAATGATTCCTCAATTTTCTAGGAAATTTTCCCATCTAATCGTCCTAAGTTTTTCGTGAAGATGTCAGAAATTTTATGGGAATCGTTCCAGCCCAATTTTTGCCGGAATCAGTCCAAATATTTTCGGATCTGTTCCCATTTTTTAGAAAAAGTTGTATTATTATACCCGTATGGTGAAACCAAAGGGTATATTAACTTTGCCTTACCGTTTGTAACGCCAAGATCCCGTCATCACACACAAAAATGAATTACACCAGTGTGTTGAGAATGATAAAAATATTTAATTTTTGCATGTCCGTCCGTCCGTCTGTCCGTCCGTCTGTCCGTTTGTCCGTCTGTCCGTCTGTCCGTCTGTCCGTCTGTCCGTCTGTCTGTCCGTCCGTCTGTCCGTCCGTCTGTCCGTCCGTCTGTCTGTCCGTCTGTCCGTCTGTCCGTCTGTCTGTCCGTCCGTCTGTCTGTCCGCCTGTCTGTGGCGCGGATTGCGGGCGCACGGATTGAGCTAGAGACTTGAAATTTTGCGCAGATTCGTTTTTCGTAAAATGCGAGGCTAAGTTCGTTAATGGGCAAAAATGGACCTTTAGGGGGGGTACCCCCCATAAGAATGAAATCGTATTTTGCGAATATCTTAAGAACGGTGCATCTTATCAAAAAAGTGCAAGAACAAAAGTTGTTTAGGATATGATTCTACATAAAACTCTTATACATCAAAATTCAATTGGAACAAGTTTTAAAAAAATCTTATTGGAAAGTTTGACTTCAAACTGAAATTTTGATACAACTGTTCGCCGTTCAATTAAATCACCATACGGGTTTTCAATAATTATAGGCCCTATCACAGAATCCGATACGAATGGTTCGGATCGTAAACTCAATGTTGTTGTTAGTGTTTTATACCAACAACAACATTGAGTTTACGATCCGAACCATTCGTATCGGATTCTGTGATAGGGCCTTATAGCTTTTGTTATGTTTTTTTTACTGTTTTTTTTATCCAAACAAAATAGTAGCAGTTCCAATCAAATTCGGTATTCATTTCTCGTTTCTGGAAAACAAATGTAATTATTCCCATCATACAATGGGATCGCTTCCGTTCAATTTTTGTCTGCACATATAATTCGCATGTGAATAAACTCGTCGTATAAAAGGGTTCAAGTCGATGTTCCATCTGTGGGTACGGCGGACGCTTCCGAACTTGGAACATGCCCCCCTTTCCCCCCAAACTACTTTAGAACAGATTTGTCTGAAAGCACTCGGAGGATTTTTTTTTCGGAGGTAGAAACATATATTACAGAAAAAGAATCAATAAAAAAAATGGGAATCATTCCCATCGTACAAAGGCAATAATTCCCATTTTGCCCATATTACGGTGGGAAGAATTCCATTTTTACTTTCCTCTTCGGTCCATGCATCTGTCTGTCAGTCTGTGGGTCTGTCTGTCGGTCTGTCTGTCGGTCTGTCGGTCTGTCGGTCTGTCGGTCTGTCGGTCTGTCTATCGGTCTGTCTGTCTTAAATAACTCTATCGGTCTGTCTGTTGTATGTATCTTAAATAACTCGAAAACGCGTTGAGCGCGTTGAGCTAACGAGTTGAAATTTTTTATAAATAAATTTTAAATTGGCTTAAGGATGTTTTCGGCGACGCTGATCACGAAGCTTCTGGTGTAAGAATTTCAAAATTCAGAATGCGAGGTACTGAAGGCATAGCGATTCTTTTTGAAAAGGTGCAAAAAAAACTTATGGGCAAAAACCCAAAAACCTTTAACCCGGCCACAAGCTAGTAATAGATAGATCTAAAAATTTAATACTTTTAATATGTGAAACCTCGAATGTAAACATATTATTATGTGCCGACAACATCAACCCATCAAATTAGAAATAAAAACAACCAACGTTCAAACCGATTTTTACTGTGGCAGCGCCATAAAATCCATTTTCTCTCATACTTTTAGTGCAAAAATCAATCCTGTCTCAATCACATTGAAAAATAAAAGAAGATGCCACCAAACGAGAGAATCTTCACCATAAATTAATTTTATTACATTCATCATTTTAGCAAAGGCATTTTACCATGTGCGAAAATTCCCCATGGAAAATACAAATAATTGCCATCATACCGCAATATTATAGTGAACCGCACTTTTCAGTTTAGTTTTCAAAAACCCCGCATCACGCATATTCCAGCATCACTTACGGCAACGACAAGCAATTAAAAGCACGTAACATTATAGTGAATTTTAACTCATTTTCCCGCATTTTCCTCATCAGAAAATGAAGTGAAGAGCTGTTACTTACCTACGTTCATACGGATGTCACACAACAAAAAGTAAAGTTCTGTAGCCACCTGTTGGTTTTGTTCATTGTGATGTGTTTTGTTATCCGCCCCATTGCAAACAGATGAACACCGCACTCGAGCGAGACAAACGGAAAGCACCTAAATGTGTTTCGAAACCCTCAATTTCCCCCTGCCTAAAGGAAAAAAAACCACAAACTCAGACAGGAACTTGAAGCTCGTTTATCCTGAATAATGAGCACAATATCTGGGCGATTTGGAAGCATTTCTCCTCAGCGTTCTCTTTTCATATATACGTTTAGTATGTTTAGCCTGCCGGAAACAGGCTTTTCATCCTCATTTGGCTGCTATCCCTCCCATTTTCCATTAAGGGCACACACACATACACATACGTACGTAACGTTTGCATGTACATTTTTAATGATAACTCCAAGGGCTGCCAATTAAAGGAAAGAAATAATTCTTCCAACGCTCGTTTCTCCCCTGCCCAATCCGATCCGATTTCTACATCCTGTCGACCGTTTATCCGTTCTCTTTAGATACAGAATGAATAGTCCTTGGGTAATATTTTTCATTTTACGCCCCTAAATCAACAGGCTCCCGTCGCTTGTTTATTTTTGCCCCTGTATGGTCTCAGGGTTCTGGCCGGAATGTTGAATGGGTTGGGAAATGGGAAGGGCGAGGAGGAGGGCAAAACTGGCCCGAATGGTTTCGTTTATGTGTTTCGACAAAACTGAAATTTTTCGATGAATAATTTAAACTTTTGTTTTCGCTTTTTTTTCTGGTGCGGCTTCCTGTTGAGCTCAGTTTATTGGTCAGTCGTAGACAGGCAGCAGGTTGAGGAGATTTATGTATTTTTGTGGCCGAGAATGAATCATAATAATAGCTTTTAGTCATTAATTTCTACCATATTTTCCCAGTGTCTCGATGTATCTTCCATATTTTGATGCCAATTCGACAGAATCTTAAAAATTTGACGATTCAAACATCGCTTATCCTCAGACAGTTTAAACCATAAAAATCCGCTAAAGACATTCAATTTGGAAACTTTCGTAAAGTTATTAAATTTTTGTGGTTATAAAATCGGCTAAGGACAGATAAACCAAAAAAAAAAATAACGAAAACATTGACGAAGTTTAATGCGACAAGACGACATTTTGAGTGAGCTATTAACATCGATTTTTTGAGTTTCGCGAGTAACTCATTTTTTTAGGGACTAAGGGTAAGGGCACAGAAGAATCTGTCTTCTTCAGCTTCAAGAAAATACCAGACAAAATTTAATCTTAACTCTGTCCCCATTTTCTTTTTTTTGCACACTTTTGCACACTCTTATCGAAACGAAATTGATTTTCGCCTCTCATGGCCATGAATAGGGAATCCTTTTCCGACATCCTTTCCGGGGGCATATTTTTCATTACACAACATAAATGGTGTGTGGATCGTCAATTCGCATATTGTACTTAAAGTACACGCAGACAACATAATTTTTTTTTTGGTTTATTTCTGTTATGCAATTAGCTTGAAGCCTTTTCGACTTTAAAAAAACATGCAAAGAAAGCGAAAAAAAATCACTGACAAGACTGAGCCTAATGTGAATAAATGGAAAATCGATATCGACATCGCAAGGATGTTTTCCTTGTTTATGTTTGGAATATTGGAATGAACAAAATTTATTATCTAAAGCAAACTGATATCACTGAGATTGTGTTGTTTTAACGTAAAATGGGATGACAGACACGAGATTCAAGATTTATTCAATGTTTTCTTTTTGACTTGTCATGGGGGTGATGTGTTGATTTACTAATGATTCTATTTTTTTAAGTCAAAATTTTACGCGGACATTTTACATTTATAATACCGCTTTGCGACCCAACGTCTAACCACGGGTGGTAGGCCTTCATAAATTTCACCTCACAAATGCTTGTTTTTTACAGACAGCAGCATTTGAGGTGTTTTGATTTTTTTCGTATCTTAAAAGTTAATTATTGATTGTCAAAAACTAGAACCTGGAGTGATATTCCGTAACTTGTTTCAAGCGTTTGTTTCGAAGGACAAGAAGTATTCGCTGTCTCTGTTTTGACCGAAATAAATGACAGAGAGAAACCGAGATAGCAAATACCACTTTTTCTTCTAACTCGAAACAAACGCTTGAATCAAGTTACGAAATACCACTCCTGTTCTAGGGACCTGAGACCTCTCGATTTATCAGCCATTCGACTTCCCAATAGACCAGTGCTCCGCAACCAGTGTGCCGCGGTGTGCCGGGAAATGATATTAGGTGTGCCGCGGTAAACAATTCAAATAGCTATTTAGTAATTCTTTCAGGATTTTTTTTTTAATTTTAAATATAATTTTAATTTTAACCCTTAATTTATGAGGTGAAAACCATATGCGTAAATGATGAGGTGGTTTCCAATGGACTTGTTCTAATCACATACCAAATCCGTGCTACACTCAGAAAAATGTCCAGGTCAACTTTTTGTCAGGTTAACTCTGACCTTACAGAGGTGTCTGTAAGCCAGCTAGCGGTCAGAGTTAACCTATCTAAGGTCAACTCGTGCAGCTCCCAATGCCCTACTTCACCTGCTGGTGGCTTAATTTCAGAATTTCTCCGACCACAGGTCAACTCAGTTTTACTTGCCCACATGCAGGCGAATGCGCGCCTGCCCGAGGCCAATTACGCCGTATGTAGGTCGTCGAGTTAGCTTCCATTTTTCTGAGTGTATTAACTCGGCATACACCACCATACTGTATGAAGGTACTGAAGATTTCAGAGTCACTGTGCTGAAAACATGAGAAATAGCAAAGAGAGAAAAGTCAATGTGGGTCCACTGGACCCACCTCATCAATTAAGGTTAAATACAATTTTTTTTATATTTTCTTTTGTGGTGTGCCCCGGATTTCCAGAAAAAAAACTTGGGTGCCGTATGCAAATAAAGGTTGCGGAGCACTGCAATAGGCTATTCAAGCCAAATGGAACGTCTAATTTAAACTTGAACACCCCTTACAATGGAAATAACTCCTAAAAGGAAGTGAATATTTGAATCCTTTTCGGAATTCATTCAAAATTGAGGCCAAACCGGTGTTAAAGTCAATTTTTAACTCCTTTAAACAGGAATGTCAAAATAACTCAGCGCTGCGGTGTTAAATTTTTCCTAAATATCGCTGCAAAGTGCTTACTTTTATTCCATTTTTCCAAATAATTTTAGTGTTTTTCTTATATGTAAGAAAGGTAATATATGTAAGAAAAGTAATATATGTAAGAAAGGTAAAAACGTGAAAAGGCCCAATGAAGGGGAAAATGGTGGCGCGTGGGAGGGATGGATAGAGGGGGGCGGGGGGGGGGGGGGGGTGGTTTGCAAAACAGAAAATTAGCATGAAATTTTTGCTAATATGATTTTAAGTTGAAAATGACTTTTAAGTATGGAAGATTTTTTATTTAGATTTGTTCTCAATTAGACAAAGATTAAAAAATTTATTTTAACATTTCTCAATTAGAAAGAAGAAATTTACCCCCTTCGGTTTTATTGTGGTTTTATTGTGATAAACGATCTAAAAGCTCCCGTCAATTAAAATCCTATATAACAATCATAACCCCAATTTACGTAATTTATAACCCTTAGGTCCAATCACTTGATTTTTTATGATGTGTCGCCATTTTGAAAATTGCACCCTATTGTTTATTAATGAAATTCATTATGTTTATGATTTAAATAAATTAGTAGCTACCGTATCGACCAATATTGTTAGCTGCCAACAAATTTCTAGCAAAACCTCTAGAGCGAGAGAAAAAAAAAAGTTTGAGCTGAGTCATGTAAACGATAAAACTTTTACATAAAATCTCAGACAGTTATGACAGCCACAGTGACATGACGGGGTGTGTGATTTTCCACCCTTCAATATGTTCGTATGTGTTAGTTGAAAAAGTGTCAATCATCTCGAGAAAAATTGGGATAAGTGCCAAAAGTTTTAACGACATAAACTTTTTTTTGCGTTTTGTTATTATTGTTTCGTTTTATTCCAAACAATTTTTTAGTGATCGACCTTTACGGGGAAAATATATCGGTCAGGATAAACCATTTGAAAAGTTTTTAACTGATGTGCATTATTCAAAGTTATTAACTAATTGTAATCAATAACAAGTGTTTTAAATTTTATCAAAAATATAGTTAAAGTGGGGAAATTCCTGCCAGCACAGAAAGATAAGAATTACAAATCACTTAAAGAAACTAAGCTTTTTTTCAAGAAACTTGCCATCTGTATCTTTGGTTCTGACATCCTCTGGTTTTTTGGGCATTTTTTATGTGACCAGGGCCGGTTCGTTTCTGTGGCGGCCGGTGATTTTCCAGGCGGCTTTTTGAACCAATTGTTAGTTTACTGCATAAAATTAAGACATTAAGGTCCGTTTGCGCCAACTATTCTTAAAAAATTAAGTTGTACTTAGCCTACTTAAACCGTAGAAATTCTTGGACTTAAATAATTTAAGTTGGACATACGTTGCTAAGTTTCGTTGGTGCAAATGACACTAAAAGAGGCAACATAGAGAGTGAGAATTTCGATCTAAGTATAGACAGCCCCGGATTTAGTCACGTTCTCCCGGCGCCCTGGAGATTAGACTTTTGTCCCAGACTTTCTAATTTTGTATTATAAACGAAACGGCCACTAAATATGCGAAAAATACTCTACTTCGTCTCTAGTTGCAGTATACAACTTTGTTTTAGCCTGCGGCGCATTTTTATAACATTTTTCCATAAAGGACGCATGAACCTATCTTAAAGGATTTGGCCAGCGACCCATTTCTCTTGTTTTTACTATTTCCGTTGCGATCATTTAAGCAACGCAAGGAAAAAATTAAGATTTAAATCGTTGCGCCGCATTTAGGAGTGGTATTCCGTAAATTGATTCAAGCGTTTGTTTCGAGTTAGAAGAAAAAGTGATATTTGCTATCTCGGTTTCTCTCTTTCATTTATTTCGGTCAAAACAGAGACAGCGAATACTTTTTGTTCTTCTAACTCGAAACAAACTCTTGAAACAAGTTACATCATTCCTGTTTAATAAAATTTCGTTTCTTCATTATTTCTTGATTTTAGTCCAAATCCAGTCGAATTTTCTATATGAAATTTGTTGTTTCGTCAGTATTCCATGTAAGCTATTCTCTTACACCCCCTCCCCCACCCGTCCCACACTACCACTAGGTGGTCCCGAATTGACCCAAAAAGATATGGACACATTAGGGTTTTTGTTTAATTTGAGGATAGTTTTTTCGATATTTATTTTTAAATATCCTTTATACTAAGTTCACACTGACGCAAAATCACGTGATTTTGCGAAATGATTTACAACTTAAACCAAAGTGTTCACACAGAGGTTAAGGTAATTTTGTTTCACATTTCAACTACAGGATTGCTATGAATTTTAGTGTAGGATTGCTATGAATTTTAGTAATATGATGAATAATATAATTCAAAACATCGATGAAATATGTGCAAACAGAATTAGACACTTTAGAAGAAAATGGAAATGATCTGTAATGAAAATAAACAATTATTTTCCATTTCATATTTAACTGCATCATAAACATGTCCATTTATTTATTTTTTCAGATCACAGGTTTACTAAAATATTCTCTTCGCGTGCGGAACACGGCTTCTTTTTCTTATATCTCCGTCTTTCCAATCCAGCACAAATGTCAAAACTGATGTACTCAAGAGAGCTGAATGAATGATGCAGGGTTGTATTCATTGTTTTTGCTTGATTTCGTTCCTAATTTTGTGGAAATTGCATACTTTTAGTGATTTTGAAAACAGGTTAATGTACTGGAAATCTCGTGGTTTCGAGGAAGATTTCGTTCAAAATTACGAAAATCTTCAAAATTACGTAATTTTGCGTCGGTGTGAACATAGTATTAGATTTTTAACCCATGTGATGAGAGGGTCTCAAATTTCGTCTATTGATAAATATTTTACATTCATTGCAAAATAATTCAAACTTCTCTGGCAGCGTAATTTACAAAACAAAAATCAAAATTTAATAGAATAAATTTACAATATTTAAAATGTAGTGTAACCGAAAACCAGAGATAAAACGGAGCTTCTTATTACGTTAATTTAAGTGGTTTTTATAAAAATTTCATTGTACATACAAATCACATTACGCTTGATATATCCACATATTATTTTCCTGTTTTTTTTCCTTGCTATTTTTTTTAAAGATTAGCACCAACAACAATATTTAAGTTATAAAATGAAAAATAAAGTAAAACAAGGGAAATTTTGCAAATCATGTCACACAAAGCTTTTGACATTGTCGTAAATTTCCTCAGGCATTTGAAGAGTATCTCCTACTCCTCTCCTTCCTTCAGTTCCTTTCTGTTTTGTGTTTTTCTTCGCTTGCGTTTTTCTTCGCTTGCGTTTGATGTGGATTCAAATAATGAAAAACAGAAAATTTCTTCCAAAAAAAAGAACATTTTGCCAGAGAGAGAGGAGACTTTTAGGAAGTTCCAGATTTCAGTCAAGTGCCATTAAATATCCCATTACATCCGTTACGTTCATTTTTGCACAAGACTTTTTTTTGTGGTCGTTGTTGTTGTATTTTTTTTTTATTTTATCCCAAAACACACATTTTTTGAGGATATTCTGAGGCCTTTTGGTTTCGCAAACCCATATCTTACATTGCAAGCTATTGTTGTTGTTCAGGTACATTCGAGTACTTCTAGGTTAGGGCGAATCAAAAGCATCTCAACACAAATCGATTTCAAGTAACCGCACTAATGTTTAGTCCTTATGATGCCGCACTTACCCCTCATCCACTGATCACTTACAAAAAAGAAAAACTTTGGAAAGACGGAAAACATTTCTCTGGTCTGCATGACCTGCTTCTGCAAAATGTCGTTGGAAAAACTTCTTTAACGTACAGAAAACTCCGTACATTTCTCGCCATAGTCGGTAAGTATGTATTTGTGAAGGAATAGATATTACAAGATACCAAACATGGTTGGTATTCGCATCGAATATTTATAGAAAGTTATACGCATATGTTGAGAAGTGTTGAGGAAATGAAAACGTAAGACCGCGATGATTATTTCCCTTAGGCGAATACATCACTTAAAAGGAAATTTCTTGGCATATATGATTGAATATATAAAAGACAATCGATGTATTTTATCACTAAACGGAAGAAAGGCTACAACCGCCAAGAGGTAATCGTCAAATACAAAACTTTAAATGGAATTTTAATAGAAATTCTAATTTAGGTCACGGATTCTAATTGGATGTTTTTATACTTCATATAGAAATTAGGAAAAAGTATATTAGATTCATCCGTTAACTCGAACGAATTGAGCTAGAGACTAGAAAATTTAAACAAATTCGTTTCTCGTACAAAATAAAGCTAATAGCGGGTGTCACGAAATTTTCGCCGATCACTAAATCGAGTTAGCAAACTTTTTTTGCTTGATATTCGCTCATTAACTCGATCTAGCGGTCGTTGAAAATTTCGTGAAACGCACCACAAGTTCTTGAACGAGCAAAATCGAATCATTCCTTCCCAACACCCCCATACAAATCATATTAGGCCCTATCACAGAATCCGATACGAATGGTTCGGATCGTAAACTCAATGTTTTGTTAGTGTTTTATACCAACAACAACATTGAGTTTACGATCCGAACCATTCGTATCGGATTCTGTGATAAGGCCTATAGTTTTTTAGCGATTTTCTGTTAAGCGGTGTATCAAAATTGTAAAAATAAAACGTAATTAGAATATGATTATACATAGTTCTTCCATACATCAAAATCCAATCAAACAACTGCTTCCCCCCCCCCCCCCCCCCCCCTGAAAAATTGAGTACTTTTTTCCTATTTTCTCGAAAATTGTGGACCATATCGAAAAATTTATAAAGATGAAATGTGTTTAGAATATGATTTTACATAACTGTGTCATACATCCAAATCCAATCGAATGACTCCTGTACTATTTCCCCCTAGAGATGGATTTTTTCAATTTTTTTTTTCAGTCCTAATATTGCTTGTATCCCTTCAGAATCCCTTCAGAATCCTTTTCAGAATCCCTTCAGAATCCCTTCAGAATCCCTTCAGAATCCCTTCAGAATCCCTTCAGAATCCCTTCAGAATCCCTTCAGAATTCCTTCAGAATCCCTTCAGAATCCCTTCAGAATCTCTTCAAAATCCCTTCAGAATCCCTTCAGAATCCCTTCAGAATCCCTTCAGAATCCCTTCAGTGAATCAAGAGATTTCAAGAGAGGGTGTTCTCAGAGAGGGTGTTCTCAGAGAGGGTGTTCACAGAGAGTGTTCACAGAGAGGGTGTTCACAGAGAGGGTGTTCTCAGAGAGGGTGTTCACAGAGAGTGGAAGGGGTTGATACTATTTGGCGAAAATTTTTCCTGAGGGCTGACCTCTCTAATAGTGAAAATCGGATCTAAATAATTCCAGAATTGCAGATGAGGGGGTTTATAGATACGGAGAGGAGGCTAGATATTAGTGAACGAAAATTTTCCTTAAAGGCTAACTCTAATGATGAAAACCGGATCAAAATCTCTTCAGTGGTTCAATATATATCAGGGGAGGGGTATCTAAGGAAAGAGGGAGGTCAGTTAAAGATGTCCTATCTTTTATTTTGCAAGTAAGGCACCTGGCACACCGAATGCGAATTGGCACCGCATTGCGAAAAAGTTCAAGTTTACCACGCGATCTTATGTCATCTACATGAGCTCTAATTTTGTATTAACTACGTAACAATGCGGTCTCCGCAAAATTGCGGTATCTGCAAAATTAGAGCTCATGTAGATGACATATGATATAAGATCGCGTGGTAAACTTTTTCGCAATGCGATGCGAATTCGCATTCGGTGTGCCAAATGCCTAATTCTAACAGTGTACATAATATGTAAAAAATAATTTCGATTATCGAAATCGGTTGGGCCATTTTCGCGTAATGCCGGAACAAACATATAGACAGACAGACAGACTACAATCAAATACATCGATGTGTATCAGAGTTTCTGAGAAAATCCAAAATTAGTTTTATTATATGTAAAGATTTGACGGCAATTATAGATTTTTCTTATGATTTAATAAGAATTTGTCTCTATTACCTTTCAAAACTAGCATAAATATATGTTAATAAACAAATAATTTGTGTAGAAAAGTAAAACGGATAAAACCGTAAAATCGTTAGAATTAAAGTATCAAAACTTTTAGTTAAAATAAGTTTAGTGAAACTTAATTGTGATTTTGGGGTTTCCCGGGCTTTTCACAGTGACTAGCGTTTTGTTTTTCTCTCATATTTAATGTCTTCTTGATTTTGCCTCGGTTTTTTTCTAGATGAGAGCACAAAGTTTGTTAGAATTAAGTGCAAATTCTTACAGGTACATGTGTCGTCTATAGTTCTATAGAAAAGAGACTTAAAATATGTGAAAGTGGATAGCATTTCCACAGTTCACTCCTTCAACCCGAAAATCAAGAGATTTCTGGGGAGGAGGTTTACAGAGAGATGAAGGGGTAATATTAGTTGGGGAAAATGTTTGTCTTTATGTGTTTCAAATATGCCCAAACCTTTCCATTTTTCCGTTTCCCTTTTTTTATCAGACGATCAATAATAATTTTCAATAAGGATATCATCTCGCATTCTGGCAAATTTCATACTAGAGATTGATGAATTATGAGGATGATTGATATGATGCGATCCTTTTCCGCTCATGAATTCGCTATAGTTAAAAAATTAGTAAACGAACATTACTGGAATACCTACCAATAGTCTACCGAAATATTCTTTTTTGGAAATCATAATAAACATTATTCCGATTATTGCCATAATTATTAACAGTATTTGGCGCCCGTTTTCTAACCACACATTTGAATTGTTTAACACAATTTCCATAAATCAAACTAATACTAAATTAATATCATTAAAACAACGCTCCGCACCAACACAATCCCAAGGTGGTTTAGGATAGCAAGGATATACAGGAGTTCGTTTAACAAAATTCATTTCATATTTGATTTGGTTACCTAAGATAAACATTGAAAAAAAAAACTAAATCAAATACCATGCATTTATTACACAATTTATCATTTCAATTGAATCAATATCGAATTTTCCCATTTATTTTTCACAAACATGCACTTTTAACATTACCTGATTATCACTTTTGTGACAAATAAATTTACTTCAAACCCTTGCAATTAATTGATTACTCTCGGATTCGACCTCTTTGAAAAATCGATATTATGAAAATGTAATACGGCGTGTTTTTTTTTCAAACCTTTCTATCAATATTTGCAGATTCTGTTTACCTACGACCAACTAATGACCAGGAATCATTTGCATAATGGGTCAAAGGTAAAACGTTGAATTGACATAGAAATCGATTGAATTTTACTGTTTCAAATTTAAACAGAAATTGTTTTCACTAACAGAATAATTGAACAGTGCTTTAAAAAAATATATGATGTGGACAGTACATGACTTTCTTATACAAAATCTATGTTTCTGCACAATTTACACTATGGCACGACGAAAAATATATTACTTTATATCAACGAAGTATATACAATGGAAGTATGATCTCCCATAATCCGCTAAGAAATCAAATAGCGCGAAACACAGCTAGATTCTCTTTCGCACATTTTGACTCTCTCTTTCTAATGGGATCCCCTGATACCATTACCAACCTTGTACGAGTAAATAGGGATGTGTTAGCAACCTTATTTGAACAAATAGGGTTGACAACTAACCAAATCATGTGTTGATGTTTGAGGTTATGTTGAATAGTTGCTGAAAAATTCTTCATTAAAAATGCCAAATGGAGTGTATAAAACAAACGTGTCTATATCAAAGGACATGTTTGATTGATTCTAATTAAAAAATTAAAATTGCACTTCAAACTTGTTATTATACTTTTCACATCGCGACACATTCAAATAAATTCGAGCCAAAATACTGCCAGATGTCATTCACATAAAACACGAGTTGGCAATCTTTCATTCTCGTGTGATAAACAAGGCGATCGGTAAAAGAAAGAAAGAACAAGATATGTGTTTGGCATAAATGACAGCTGGCTGCTGCATAAATGACAGCAGGGGTCTCTCAACTTTAACTTTGAAGTGAAAAAGTGTAACATTTGAGTTTTGCACTGATTTTTTTCGCATTTTTGAAGAACCCAATGTGCATACTAGATTTAGCAAGTAAAGACTAACTATCTGTGTAATTTTCATGTAATCTGAACATGACTGCAGGTGAATTGACATGAAATTTGTATAACGCAAAATGTTTACGACTACAATTAGGTTGGCGACTACTGAATCCCCAAGTCAAATCTGCTGCCGTGCCATTTTTCGGCTCGGATGCTCTGTCCATTGTATATAAGTCAGTGCTTTATAACATAAAAATATGAGTTTATATTTAACAAAATCTGAAATATCTCGATTACGGTAAAATACATCGATTTACGGTAAAAGGCAAAAATGTAGAGAATTTTAATACCTATAATTCTGCGTGACAAATTGACAGACTGACGTATTCTACTATGTATATAAAAGTAAAAATATGTTTTTTTTTTTGCAAAATCTAATAACGGTAAAAAAAATCGATTTACGGTAAAAGGCAAAGATGTAGAGAGTTTTAATATATTTGACTCTTCTTTTAACTGTTTTTTGCAACAAAAAAAAGTTTTTTTTCCCCCCTAAAACTTTTCTTTCCGTGTAGTTTTCTATCACATATTTCTTTCCGTGTAGTTTTCTATCAACTTTTGGAAAAGTAACTTAACTATAACGGGTTCCTCCCAACAACACATGAAACGACTCTTGTCGAAAACGACACGATATTCGTAATACGAGTGAATTTTTTGAAAATTTGAAAGAACGATACACGATTTTGCCCCCCTAAACTATCTTTTGAACCCGTGTAGTTTTCATTTTGGTTGAGTACTTTTTGAAAAGGGCACAGTCTCTAGTTTCATCCATATATGGCTTCAAGAGCTACCAGATTGCAGGGGGATGGTGAGGGGTTAACGAACTTTCTCGTGATTTTATACATTATTTCTGCAATGATTTCTGTGAAAAATCACGAGAAAATGAAATTTCCCACATTTTTTGCTTCTTATGACTATGTTTACATTGGGATTCATTTTGAGGCGGCACGTCTTTCCTCATTTTTCTGCCGTGTGCACACGTTTCGCTTCATCTGGATTCACTAAACCGGTTTCATCAACAAAACTGAAGACACAGGTTCCAACGACCAGACTCAAAACCCGGTTTGCGACCGATAATTTTAAGTGAATCTAAACTTCGTTCGCTCTTTTTGGTTTCGCTCTTTTTGGTTTCCCTCCCCACTGCGTCCCTCATCATCACTTGGCCGGAGCGAATGACGTGCCGCCTCAAAGTGAGTCCTAATGTAAACACAGTCTATGGAAACTTTAAATATTGCAAAGGAAAGTCGTGTGCTCATCACATCAGATATTTTATGAAATATTTTTTTGAAAATCAAAATTTTAAAAAAATATCCCATACCATTTTATTAAACTTACCTATAGATTTTCAATAAAAACTGAGTATTTTTAATATTCTTAACACACTAATTTGTTTATTCTTTCAATTTTTTGGACAACAATTTATGACAGCTCTAAAAATAAATGTATATCTTTTTAAATAAATACAATTCGGCATGTGCTACAAAAATGTTTAAAAAAAATCATCCTCAAAATTAAGGTCGTTCTTTAAAAAAAAATCGTGAAAATTCAGACGTATAAGAAACTATTTTTAAACAATTTTTTATTTTATTTATAAACAAAAAGGTGAGAATAATGTTCAACGGTCTCTTATCAATTTACAATCAAACAACGATATAGGCAGACACAATTCAAACTGAAGCCACCCCCATCTGGCTTTCGTTTCTGAGTATGTCTACTTTTTTTAATAAATATTCCAATGAAAAACAATTTATGACTAGAATCAGGACAAAATTGACCAGCTGTATAGATACATGGAAATGTTATAAACATTTTTAGATACTTTTTTTAATCTCTAAACGATAATATTGAAAGCTGCGGTCTCATGAACAACGCCGTGATTCTATAAATAAATTTCGGTAACACGAAAAAAATTAAAAAATATGATTTTATAGACGACGACGCAATGGTTGAGATTTAAAAACTTAAGTGAGTTTGCAAGCACACACACACACGACGAGTTCAACTTGATAGTCCAACCAAAATTAAGTTCCGCAAATATCAAAAAAAAATTATAAAACTAAAAACAAAATAAAACTCGTGTTAGTTTCTGTTACACTCTAACATTCGGTCCAAAAATAACCGATTTGAAGAAAAAATTTCCGATAAGTTTTCGTGACTTGAATAAAAACAGAAAATAGAAAATGGAAAATTTTATTTTATTCAAAATTTTCTTACACAAGACATTTGTTGTGATCAATATACGACATTTAAACGTACCAGAAGTGAATGTCATAAAATATTGTTTTTAATTTGAAGTTTTAATTTAATATGATTTGCAAAATTTAGTAAATTAAATTAAATTTTGAATTTCTAATTGATTTGCCTATAATGCTATCGAAAACCTTACAAATGCTTGAACTCATCCATGGTTCCCAGTTCATGAAAAACTGTAGCTGGGGCAGAAGGGAAAACTCATTTTGAAATGTCATTTGAGGGGGTTCTAACCCTAGTATTTAACCCTATTTAATCCTACTTAACCCTATGGATTTAATCCTAGTAAGGTCTTAGTCATAAATTACGTCAAACGTGTGGGAGAAGGTGGATCTGCGGTAGTTTGACGTTGGTATTAAAAACCATACAAAAAATATCATAAAAAAGAGGCGAAAAGAGTGAAGGCATGATTCGAAAACGCGAAAATCACCCGGACGTAATTTATAGACTCTGGGACCTAACACAAAAGGTCGCAGAGTGGTCACCGCGACCACAAAGGGTTTTACAAGAATTGAAAGCGCGACGCGATCTTGTTTTAATTGGGAATATACCGTTTATAACCGATAATATACCGGAAATATGTCCATTTTTAACCCGTTCGGTACATGTTTTTTTCTATGGGGGTTAAAAATACTCTATATACAAATTAATGATGTTTAAGCTATTAGTATTCATTTAAAACAAAAAAAAAATTTAAAAAAAAAAATTAAAAATTTTAATTTTTTTCAAATACGTCCACTGTGGTCCAGCTTTTTACTCAAAAAATCAAAATTGGGTCATAAATGCACTTAATGGTGCACTGAATGGGAATAGAGTGTTGAAAATAAATAAGTAATAAGTAAATTCAGATTTTTAACTACGTTGCCATATGGCATCAAAATACCGAACGGGTTAAATACCGTTTATATACCGTTTATACACCGTTTATACACTGTTTATACACCGTTTATAACGCTCAGAACTAATATATTGTGTGTTTAGAATAAAGAAACTTTGATTCTCATACTGATTTGTAAAAGCCGCCTGTAATATGGGATTGGGATTGAGTCAAATTGTATAAATGCAAAAGTTTTTCAAGAATTTCTCGAAAATGGTTACTTTGCTACCTTTTCCTTTGAATTTTTTGGGCTATAAGTAGAGTGCCCATACGTCCCGGATTGACTGGGACAATCCCAGAAAAAGGCATGCTAAACTGGAAGCTATGCTATAAGAAAACTCCTAACTAAGTATATACAAATCAAAATGACACTTACCACATGCGAACTATATGCGAAGACAAAACTCTAAAACCCCTTAAGCCATTCAAGGCAGAAGCTCAAAGTTTAAATTTTTGGGAGAAAATTCGTCTAGAGGTGCGTACTGGGTCTAGAAATAAAAACCTGCATATATGTTACATATGGGTAACATTTGTCACGAATGGGTTAAGATATAATGTTGGTTGCAATATTTATTGATTTTTGAACTATAAAAGATGATAAAGAGACCTAAAAGACCTTGCACATCTTTTCGTATGCGAATTTTTTCCTTACCTATAGTTTAAAAAAAATGTTCAAAAAAATATCAACTTAGAATAGATAAAGTCGTCACTTACCGGACATTGGCGAGTGTATGACGTCGATTTTTTAAATATCGGCCGTGATACTTTTGAAGATCCCCGATGGAACCCTGTTCGGCCTGCATTTTCGGTGCCAATAATCCGCTCTGTTGTAAATTAGCACAGATAACACTTGTATTTGAGCCACTTGTTAGGCTACCACTACCACTGACACTGCCACTACCACTGCCACCACTAGATGTGATGGTTTCACTGGAAGTAGTCGTTGATGTCGAAGGACCTCCAACAGGACGACCCCTAGCGGTCTTAATCTGTGGCTTTCGGTTCTTCTGTTTATTTCGCGGCGACGGCGAGCTAGAGAAATCCTCCCCGGCACCCGGTGGCACTGTGGGGGGAACTGTTCGAGCACCTGCTCCTGATATCCCGACGTCTGTTGGTGAATGCTGATGACTGTGATCGGCTTCCTCTTCCTCCTCAATATGCGGCAACGGAGACGTTTGAGCCTGACACAGACGGTTCTGTTGCGATGCTGATGACGATGACGCAGCGGCGCTAGCACCTGTTGCGGCTGCTGGTGTTGCCACCTGTGAGGTGGCTTCGATTTGATTCGCTGTCGCGCTACCTGATGCTGTGGCAACAGTGCCGGTGCCGACACCTGGCGACTGTGGAGACTGATTGGACAGTGGCGATGTTGCTTCGATTTCGGCCGACGATGATATCGTATTTGTTTGTGCTTCACTAACAATGTTATTTAGTTCATCGGATGGTGCCGGTGAATTAGGGGGGCTTGTTGCGGGGGCCGCAGAGCCCCCGCGACAAGGCAAGCAACACCGAAACACTGTGCCTCCCAGATTCTGTTTGGATCTCTGCTTCCTGTTGAAACCCAGTCGAAATGATAATTTGGACGGAATTTGGCCGCAGTGACGGTAATGGTGGCGATTTATTCAACAACTGCAGCAGCAAAATGGAACCCGTTGACGCCGTCACAGACCACGTAACGCGCGATTCGATTAGATTAAGTCGGCGATGTTCAATTCAACCCAGTAAACACCACCGATTTCGATATCTTTTGCTGCACCTTTACACGACCACCAGGTAACCTCCTCGACACGCTTCCCACTAACAGCTGATCCTTGCTCAAATGTGGCACTCGCGTTCACAACGTATCTCACTTTACCGAATCTGGACATTATTCATGAATCAAATGCATAACTAGTCGACGATAAATCGGTGTGCAATCAAATCTATTTATGTATAGATAGATATTTATCGAAGATATAATACTTTAGTTGCTAAACCGCTGTTTGCAGATGAGAAGTATCCAATGTGCGTCAATATATCTGTAAGCAGAAAAAAATAATGGTGATTAAGAGTGCTTATTTCGAAAGAAAAAAGTACAAAATGTAAATAATTTAGCTTTAAAAAAATATATGCGATTAACAAAATCGTAAAAAATGACATTTCAAAAGAAGAAACTATGGAATACCCGTTCCTTAGCATCACTATGCCTGACTCTCTTCTCCCAATGCCTAAGAGAACTCTTCAATAGACCCATGTCCAAGCTAAGTATCCGAAGAACGTCCCCACCAAATTTCAGTCCAATCAGACCAGCCGTTTTGACATAACTGAGGAACATACAAACAAAAAGACACCAACTCACTTTTATACAATACTTTGCTACACACTTCTTGTACAAAAAGGACAGTCAGTATTTTGCCACTTGACCTTCGCCTGCTAACCATCGTTATACGAAAATAAAAGACATGCTATGATCTGGAGGTCATCAGATAGTCTATGAATTGCTTATTTAAGGTATAGACTCTGACGTAGTTCCGTTGGAGTGTGTGAAATTGGATAAGTGTATGGCGTGTTAGTTCCTAATTAAACCAAATAAAGCCATTCGTAGCATTTTAGCCAATGACAAAGGAAAATATTGGATGGACCTTTGCCATTACTTTTGCTACTATTCAGCCACATCCTTTCCGTACTCATCAAGACTCCTTATTGGTACAACCACACATCCAAACATACATAGTATAAGGCATAGCAAAGCCGTCCAATAAACCGGTCATGGTTTCGATTTCATGGATATCGATAAGGAACTAATTCCAATTCCCAAACGTAAAACTAATCAATAGTGAAAGGAGAATGCCATCATTTTCATCATCTTCTGATTAGATAAGATCCTTGTGAATAATTTCGCTTCAGTATTCTCGTTGCATTACAATCGATTAGAACCAATCGAACTGATTTTGGGTATTTTCTGCAGATTTTCACATAAAATCTAAGAGCAACCTAGAAAATGTGATGATTATTCTATAAACGATATCTTAAGAATTAAATCTATTGTATTATAAGATAAGCTAAAAAAATATTTCAATTGTGTTAAGAATTGTGTTAATTTGGCAGGGGTCCGCATAGGTTTTGATTTGAATCATTTTACCGCATTCCGTTTGAAAATTTCGCCTGCGGCGCACATTTACTAATTGCTTTTGCTCGGATTTAATTTCTTGGTTTTTATCCAAGTTGTATTTTATTTCAGAGAATTTTTGTAAGTACATAAAATTTGTTATCTCATTATTGTTCCGTTTCAGGCGATCATCTTGTCCCAAGTTAACGCAAAATTAATATAGTCACCCAATATAAATATTAATTTGAACTTTCGGAATTTCGCGATTAAATTGCTATCAAAACCATCATGTTAAATTAGAAATAATAAAAAAAAAATATGAAAAACCACCATCCATACAACCACATTACCATAAAACATTAAATTTTCGGTCAATAATAAATTCTGTAAGCAGATTTCCATCCAAATTCAAACAATTTGCCGAAATCTCTGTTTCCCAGTCGTACACAAGAATGTAATCACAAACATGTTTATAATAAAATTTCATTTATTCACTTGAACGCACATAAAATGAAATTTAACAAATTTTTTTAGACTCGATGTTTTAGTATAATTTCCCTTCAGCGGGCGGGGACGTGGAATAAACACTTGAACATTTATCTAACAACAACAGAAATGGTATCTTTAATGATATTTTGCTGTTCATAGGACAAAAATCTTAGATAAATTGTCTACTGCTGCGTAAAAGTAATTTGAGTTTATAATCTGGAATCCCTCATTATGTAAATGTCCAACCAACCCTCCATTTGCCATCGCTTTCGAATTTTTTCGCTCATTGTACGACCCTGCCTTTTTCATGAAGTGAAAAGATTCCATGCGAATGGAAGTTTTCATTAGGGGAAGCGATGTAACCAACACATAATTTCCCTATAAAACTTTTTTTTGAATTTTGTGAAATTTCGCGAAAACGGCTCTATGCTGAAGAAAGCTGGTCAAAATCGCCGAAAATTCCAAGTGAACTAAAGTTGATTCGATGTGAATATCTCGAAAACGGTAAGAAATATTTTTATATGCGATATTTTTTTTCCTACAAGCAAAAAAGCTAATATACTAATCTTACTAAAAACCGTATGAAAATAAGTAGGGAGGGGGAGGTAAAAATTAAAATAATATTACTCGAAATGTAAAATTTACTGTTAAGAATTACTACCGGGTGCTAACCAGGAGTGGTATTCCGTAACTTGTTTCAAGCGTTTGTTTCGAGTTAGAAGAAAAAGTAGTAATTCGCTGTCTCTGTTTCGACCAAAATAAATGACAGGGCAAAACAGAGCTAGCGAATACTAATTTTTCTTCTAACTCGAAACAAACGCTTGAAACAAGTTACGGAATACCACTCCAGACTGCTGCCACGGAGAGAGAGAGAGAGAGAAAGAGAGAGAGAGACATAGAAAGTGAGAGCGAGATAGAGAAAGGAAGTGAGATAGATAGAATAAGCTATCAAAAAAAACGTTTCTTGCTATTAATTACGAATCTCGATATATCGAAATCTTCAATAACTCCCCGTCAACTGCGAATTCATCAAAGTTCCACTGCAACATATTTTATAGTAGGGTCAGGTAGGGTGAAGTGGTCCACGTTTTTATTATTGGCCATAAAATGGTCAAAAATTGGAATTTTTGCATTATAAGATAGTCAAATCGCAAGCGCAGGACTTAAGCTAACTTTCTGCAATCACAGATTGCCAACTTTTTGACATTAAATTTAATTTTTGAGCATTTATCGAAAACGTTGATTTTTCAATTTTTTCAAAATGGTAGGGAGATGTGGCCCACCCACAAAATTTTCCCAGAAATCGCATAAACATAAAAATAAATGACAAATAAAAATATAATCAAGAAGTTTAATCGAAAATATGGTTTATTCGAAAGTAACAAATGAGCGTTTGGTCTGTTTTGGTGTTGGTTTCTTCGGTGTAGTTGTTAAGCGTCGTTTTCCGGCGGCCTTTTCTGCTTCTCTAATTCAGCTCGATTTTCGGGAGAAGTTATAATCGAGCTTCGCATCGATTTTCGGCCACGATTTGAAACATTCAAAATAACTCATAAAAAAACTTGAAAACACGAAATATGACATTGATAGGGTGGGCCACTTCTCCCTACCGACGCAATTTTGCGCGGAATGACGCTGCTTCAACAATTGTGGCAAAAAGTTCAGAAATTCGGTGGATTTACAAAGTTCATCATGTCAACAACATTTTAGATTAATTACCTTATTGAAATTGATGAAGAATTCGTCAAAATGTTGTTGAATGTGAATACTTGCGAAAACTTTTCACAATCTTTTTTTGGCATTGGTCTGCGAGAGTGAGTAAATATACGTTTGCACACTTCAATGACTAATAAAAAACAAGCTGTCATCAAGAGCAACCGATGAGAGTTGAATATTCTGTTCTAATGTCACTATTACTAACAAAAATGGTGGTGGACCACTTCTCCCTACGGACCACTGCAGCCCACCCGACCCTATGTATTTTAGCCGACTAGATATACCAAAAAATCGTGTTTCCCAAAAATATCGAAAATTTTTATCCAACTCGTATTCTAATATACAATATTTATACAGAAGTAAAAAAAGGTAACCTACAAAGAAAAATCTACGATATTATAACTCAACTAGTATCAAGAGTAATTTTTGTATTTTGTATCTAATGTCACTTTTAGTTGTCCGTACGTTTTTAATAAAAATCCAGTGCTAGTGAAGCGGGGTGCGGCGTCAGAAATTTTTTTAAAACGTGAGTCTGTAAGAAAATTTGTGCCAAGAAAAAAGAAACAAATTTCCATAATTTTCAGATAAAGGAAATGCCATCGGAATAAAAATGTATTGTGTCCCCATGAGAACTGAAAAGAAGAAGTTTTCCATTTTCCCTCATTTTCTTACACTTTTATACTTACACATTTTTCATTTGGAAAAAAACAACAACGAACGCAAAAAATAGATAAATAAATAACATATAGTGACTTCATGTTGTATTCACAATTCACATATCAATGTGCTTCGATCACTTTGCATATTAGCGAAAAAAATGTGACAGGTAGGTAAGGTACCTTAATTTTGATATACGAGAAACTTGGAACATATTACGGCGAGTTGAATTTTCCGAGAAGAATTTCTACTTCGTTATATACACACAGGATTTCATTCTTCTCATTTCGTATGTGAAAAATTGAAACTTCATGGTATTCGCCGTAAGCGACCTGTTTCACATATCAATTGGCATCACCGGCAGGAGATGGATTATCATACAAACCACCTTGAAGAAAATTCTTCTGCTTTGATGCCTTCCATCTATATTTCCTACCACAATCTCTACTGTAGATAAATTCACTTTAATTCGGATATTCTTTTCTCTTTTCTTTTCTTTTCTTTTCTTTTCGAACAATTTCCCATCAACAGAACCAATTTCGTAGAGGCAATATTTGAAATCGACTTGTTGCATCATTGAAGCATCAAATGCCTCTTTCATTTTTCCTTGTCGGTGCGGATTTCTTCGCATTCATCTTTATGTGGACTTCATTCCAATTTTCCTATCCACACCCATCAATATCGTATACGGTTGTGATGAATTTTTCCACCTATCCACACAGCAAGACGATGGAAAGGAATACAGACGTCGTCGCCACGAAGAAAAATCGAAATATTTCCTACCTCGTATCTGCAAACAAAAACAAAAATGCAAAAGTAACGAAGGCAGGCAGGAAATGTAACCAAAAAGCCCCGAACCATCAGCCAAAAGGAATCGGGGAAATCAGGAATCTTACTACTCAGCGGCTATAAATGAAAGTAGGCTCTTAGCGTTGGGAGTGGAATTGGATCAGCAAAAAGTTACTAGTTTAGGGGAACATTCCTCCCCTTCTTGGCATCGCCTTCAAATTCATTCATCGGCAATTGTCCTCCAAACCTTATCCTGGCAAACGTCTCCAACATCAGAAAATAAGTCACGATAATGGATGACTGCCAGTGTCATCCGCCCAACATTGGAATTTCTCATCAATTTCTATTCCGTTCCATTTGCGGTTTATTTATTTACCTCGTTAGATGGAAAATGCCGACATCCTTAACTTTCTGTGGTTACTCACTATCGTTGCTTACTTCTGCCCAGAGGCCTAACCGACAGATACCAAAAGAGGGTAACCACAGTAAGGCTTTTACCGGATCCAATTTTTGATTGTGCGGAAGGTGGCTGGAAATTGATCCTGCCTGAAATCCTGCCGACAAACAGCTTCGATTCCAGACAATTCCTAAACTATATTTCAATATCCCGTAAAATCGATCGAATCAAGACATAAGATCTGTACGCGCTTTTAAGAGCCTTCTTCGCAAAATTAGTTTCCGGTATTGAAGTTAGCTTACCGTTAGACTTGCCTTACACGGTCAATATTTTTGTTTTAATATCAATTGAAAGGCCTTCAAAATCGTATGATTCGCTTCAATATTTTTGCTTTGATAAAGCCCTCACACGATCAATCTAAAATTTCGCACCAGTCGACGTCCTTAACATTTACAAGAGCTACATTCGACCGAGACTCGAGTACAATTCGCACATTTGGGCTGGAGCCCCAAAAACTGTCCTCCAACTGCTGGACCGAATCCAAAAACGTGCGATCCGACTAATTGGAGACAAGTCTTTGACAGATTCATTACCGTCTCTCGAGCATCGTCGCTCTGTTGGAGTACTCAGCATATTCTACAAATATTTCACTGGGAAATGTTCCACCGAAATTTCCCAACTTATTCCTCCACGGTACATCTTCCCTAGACCCAAAACATCGTATATCAAAACATCGTAAAAGGTTTTGCATTTTTTGTCATTTTTATATACGTTATATTTTGGGAATAGTAGGGGTGAAAACTTATGAAAATTTGAAATAAATTAAAAGTTCAAAGTTTTAAAATTAAAAAAAAATGAAAAAAATGAAACGTCGTTTATCAAAAAGTCTTATATAGAAGGCGTCTTAAATAGAGGGACGCCTATACACAAAGCATTAAATTAGGAAATTAAATTAGGACACAAACCATGCGCTAAATTATTAGGTATTAAAAATAATTCAAAAAACTCAATAGATATAAAGTGTTTTTGTGCCAAAAATTGCTCTATATTTTCAAAATTTACCCTTATGTGCATTTCTCTTTTTAAGTAAAACGTGAAAAAAGCACAAAATGCTGGGTGGTGGCAGGAGTGATGAGGGGGAGCGGCGCTCGCCCCGTGTACTGCACTAGGGAGCGCCAAATCGCTACTAACATTATGTAAATTTTAGATGACCACAACAAATTCAAACCGATGATTTGGAAAATGGAGGGGCAGCCAAATACAGGTTTTGCTTCGGGCACCGCTTTGCCTTGACACGACACTGGTAATTTTACCTAAAATTTTTAGGTAATTTTACATGAAAAATGACGAAAGAATTTTTCCATTGTATGCCAATTCAAAAAAACAAGAAAGTTAGATTTTTCCGATCAGAACTTTTGCGACGAAAAAAAAAGACCGATGACCACTTTGTTGTGAATGATTTGTCCTTTCAATGAAGGACACAATTTCCATTCGTCCTTTTATTTTATGACTACGACCAAAAAGAAATCCCTCATTCTATTCCCCTGTACTTGTCGGACCAAAACTGGACGTTGAAGATGACGGTCGCTAGGTTTGTTTCCTTTTTGTCCTTTTTGGCATTAAAGGGACATCGAAATGGGCCAATGACTTTTTGTTTCGTTCGCCTCCTTGTCCGCACCAAAAATGTAAATGGGACAAAAAATTATCCACTAGAAAAATCCCAAAGGGAAAATTTGTGAAAAAAACCAGAAAAAAAAATCCAAAACGATACGATAGTCAGAAAAGGAGAAAACGCCAAAAAAGCACAAAAAAAAGATAAAACTTTTGCAAGCAAAGTACTTAGGTCGTCTGTCACCCCCAAAAAATCTTGACTTTGAAAGCTTTTATCCAAGATTTTATTACTAGCACCGCGGGATGGGTGGGTTAACAAGAAAAAAAATATAAAGAGTGGAATTTGTATAAATCAAGCAGACTAACATTTCACCAAAAGAATTCCTAAGGCACTTAAAAGAAAAAAATGACGTAGCAATTTAAAGAGGTCAGTTATATTAAAATAAGGAGAGATTGAAAGGCATTTGGATAAATGTATTATGCATTCAAATGGGAAAAGATGTTTACAGTTTATTATCTAAATCGAATTAAATTATTATACAAAGTGCTTTTAATCTGTAAAAACTAAAAAAAAATCGAATTTTTCTCAAAAATTTCGAATTTTTTTCTGATAAAAAATTACCAACCGAATTTTTCGTAAAAAAGCTTTTTTCATCTCAAAAGCGATTTGAAATACTGTGAGTTCCAATCAAGCTAAAAACGTGAAATTTTACACAAATACGTTTCTCTTAAAAAGTAGGTCTAAGTTCTTGAATGGGAAAAATAGGACCATTCCTTCCCACCTCCCCCATACAAATGAAATTTCTCCCCCTTTCTTCAAACAAATGAAGCCATTTTCTCGAAAACGCTTAATCGTATCGAAAAATTTATAGCTGCCAAATGTATTTAGCACGTGATTTTATATAACCCTTCCATACATCAAAATCCAATCAGACCAGTTCTTCTCTCTACCCCATACAAATCAATCTTTTTTTAAATAAAAATTTTGTGGGTCCAAATTTTGTCTGTATATCACGATTGGCCACTGGTAATTGTAGCTTTTTTATGTTTGCATCATCTTGATTTTAAATCAACTAGAAAATTTTGTAAGTTTAGGCTGGCCGGCAGCAGCAGCGACAGCAATTTGCAAATTTGCATACTTTTAGGGAGGCCAAAGGAGACTCTAAACATGTGTGTTTGCCGATAAAAAAACGTGTCTCTTATTTTTCAACATTCTTTCAAATATGTGAAAGCCTCGCGAACTTTTCCTGTTAGTTTGAAAGCAGAGCTGGGCATACTTCAGTACATTTGATACTGCAGTACACGAGCAGTACCAGTACATAGATACTTGTACTGGTCTTGGCACCAGTATCAATACCTTAAGTATTGGTACTGCACGATCAGTACCAGTACTTGAAGTACCGGTAATAGATGCATGGATCCAGTCCCAGTACAAAAAGTACTGGTACTGGTTTTTTGCAATAGCAGTACTTTTTGTACTGGGTTTGGTTTTTGCAGTACCAGTACTTTTTGTACTGCAAAAGTACTGGAATTTTTTCAAAAGTACTGGAATTTTTTCAAGTATTTTTCGCAAAAGTACTGATATTTTTCAAGTACATAGCACTGGTACTGGAGTTTCAGTACCAGTACCGATGTTGGTATTTTTGTACTGCTCAGTCAGAGAAATACCAGTACAAAATTTACTGGTACTGAAATCTCAGTACCAGTATTTTTTGTACTGATACTGGAATGCGGTTAAAAGTATCATTACCATATACTGGTACTAATACTTGAGTATTTGAGCTTTGCCCAGCTCTGTTTGAAGGTGAACTGAAAGGTTGTATCGCTTTAGTATGTTTTTCTTGACTCCTTGGTGTAAAAAAAAGTTCTTTGATCGTTTTTAAGAATAAGATATGAACGATAAAAAAGTATTTCGTTAAATATTCATATTGTTTTTACACCGTTTTCATATTGTTTTGACACCGTACTTTTCTACTAAAATACTTTTCTATTTTATCGCAAAAACAAAAATCTACTGCAAAAACAAAAATCTCTTTGTAGCCTGAGTGGTTCAGGAGAAATTCCCTCTTAGCGAAATTCTCCAAATATTCAACAAGGATTTGAACGGAAAGCATTTTTGTCGTTCCTTGGCATAGCGATGAAAGGTCGTAGAGAAGCTGGTTGAGAGCATTTTGAAGCATATTGAAGCCCTGGAGTGCAACGATGCCGAAATATAAAGTCTCCAATTATTTTCAGAAAAAATTTTGCGATTGTTTGTTTTTCAACTTTTGGCAAAAAATACCTACACTACATACTTTTAAAAGTCCCACGAAACACAACACGGAATTCTGCAGGCAAAAATATTCTTAATACGAGCACGCACCCATACCGGAGAATGTGGTTCCAGTCACAGTCAATCAAAAATTTACATAATCGTAAAACGGAAAAATAGCAAATCCTTCTCATATCAAGGATTCCTAGAAAAACGTATTCGTTTTTCTACTCTCGACTGTGCTTTTCCGCTTGATGGCCGTTTCATTAAAACAATTCGAATCCGACGGTTGTGGGCTTTTTCCCGAACTCCGTTGGCATTCCCCCTGCACCTTTGAATGGTTTCTTTGATTTGAAAACATAATCCATCCATCCTAAATTTCTAGAATCATCCCGATGAGGAGACTTGCGTTCAATTCCAAGGGAGAAGGAGTGGCAAATGAATATCGGATTGATTCCGTTTCTGTTTGAATTGGGAACAATAATAGTCCAAGTACCATTCAATATTTCCGTCCCATTTGTTTCATGTCAACTTTATTATGCCGTGTATGGCTTAGGTCTGGGTTTATTCGGGCTGATTCGAAATTACCCAACAGGACATGGCAAATCGATGTCCTTTTTTTGTTGTTGTCCGATTCAGCAATATTGTCAATAAAGTCATTGACTATTCTGAAATACAAATAGCAAAGAATCAACAAAAATTCAAGTGTGGTTTTTGATGTTTCTTCGCAAATTTTCCAAAAATTTAAAAACATTACTAGTTTTTTGTTGTTATTTAGTTAAATACCAGCAATGGTTTGAACAAATCGCGGTGTGTTTGAAGAAATCGCAGCAAATCGCATTTCAAAAAAACTTTAAGAAAATTTGAAAGGCAATGCTAAAGATTCATTTCAAACGATTTTTTTTAGACACAATAGGTGTTGGTTATTTTACAACTTTGTAGTGTGACCAGCGTTACCAAACTCTACACAAAAAATTGCAAAAGGTGTTGAAAGATGGGGAATCCGAACAACGTAAAGCCACAATATGCAAAAAAAAAAATTAAAAAATGTTTTTATCAAAAAAAATGCACAAAAAAGGAAAAGTAAATTTTTGGGCGTTGTGTATCAGAAACACAAGTGAGATAAATTTTTTTAATCTCGTATTTATTTCTGATTTTACAACGGCCAAAAATTTTTTTCTTTCCATACATTTTTTGAATAACATGTTTTTTTTTAAATTTTTATCGATGTTCAAAAAAGCGAATTAAGGATAATTTTATCCAGTCCTTTCATTTAAGACCCCACATGATCGGTGCTTCGTTCGTACGAGTTCGACAAAATGGCGTCTACCATCCGCCATTTTGTTTCTTCTTGAGTTTCCAATAAACCAGCGGTGGCCAACCCGCGGCCCGCGGGCCGCATGCGGCCCGAGACGTTTGAAAATGCGGCCCGCCAAATGATTTGAAATTTACAAAAAAAAAAAAATATGTAACTAATAAAATACAAAATACTAAAACTGCTCATAAAGTTTATATGCAATTTTACAATTTAATTTTTATACCCGTATGGTGAAACCAAAGCGTATATTAACTTAGCCTTATCGTTTGTAACGCCAAGATCCCGTCATTACACACAAAAATGAATTGCGCCAATGCGTTTAGAATGATAAAATAAATAAATTTGTGCATGTCCGTCCGTCTGTCCGTCTGTGGCGCGGAGCTACAGACTTGAAATTTTACGCAGATTCGTTTTTCGTAAAATGCGAGGCTAAGTTCGTTAATGGGCAAAAACGGACCATTAGAGGGGGTACCCCCCATAACAAATGAAAACGTTTTTTGCGAATATCTCAAAAACGGCGCCTGCATCATGATTTAAATCTCCTTACTGTCATGATTTTTTCGGCTACTGAAAAGTAGGATTTTTTTTGACATTTGTTCAGTCAAATTAGCGGATTTCTAGTTGGCTGCCCTGATTACCTCCTGGTTGACATTTCTAAGTACGCTATGGAGACACGATAAACATGAAAAATCATGACTGACGTTGCCCACGCGGTGATTTATTTATTCGCCAAAATATGGAGTAGGGGAAAAATCATGATTTTTAAAAGCCCAATGGAGTCGTGGGGTTATGCTCAACTTTTTGTGGGGTTATGTTCTAAATTTTTTTTTAAACCAAGTGACTGTTAAAAAACAACATAAAATATTATTTGAAAATTTTACTAAGAAACGGCGGTTATTCTATTTTTTCATGTGCGGCCCGCCAAAAAAAATGAATCATCAGATTGGCCCGTGGAACGATTTGGGTTGGCCAGGCCTGCAATAAACACTATTAATACTTTTTCTAAACGCTTTCATTTAAAGCCTCACACTCCAATCGATCGATTTGGACAATCTGGTGTCTACCGGCCACCATTTTAGTTTTTACCGTACATTCACATGCACATGTTGCATTCTCATCAGAGTTGCGTGTATGTGTGTGCAAAATTTCAAGTCAATTGGATGAGTGGAAGTGGGTCAAAATTTGACGCTAGCAAACAAAAACTGTCACTTTTCCTTAGCCTCCAGTAAAGAACTATACAGAATAAAATGGTTAATCAATATCGATCTGGTAACACTAAGTTTTGACAGCTGATAAAACTGTGTGAAAATGGCGGATGCCGAATAGTTGTAAGATTTTTATCAATTGCTATAAAAACCCCGAAGAGGTCGAAAATACAGCTATATTTGAAATTATTTTGTGAAATTTGTTTTTAATTGAATATCCCAGAAAATATCAATTTTATTTTAAATCCTGGGGTGCTTTTATTTCCATCTCTCTCCCTCTCCCTCTCTCTTTGATTATTATATTCCGCAGGCATAATTTCCCCATTTGTTCTTATGTTTTACTTAAATTGTATCCATCAACTGAATTGTACATCCGTCCGTATACAATAACGAGCGAGTAAAGATCCTTGACATTTTCAATTCAACTTTGCCTTTGTTGTTATTATGATTCTATATTCCATGGTACAAAAGCCTTTTACTTTATCTTTACTCAAGATGAGATCCAACTGAGCGGAATCTGCGTTTCCAGATAAACATTTCTTATTCCATATCTCTATTCGGCATTATGATGTTATTTTATCTCATTTCTATCTTAATTTCAAGTAAAACATAAACATTCTTCCTATTTATTAAGAAAACTCGCCACAATGTCATTCATTTCATTTGAAATTGACAGAGGACTATGAACGTTCGGATTCCAAGAATTCACAGAGCAACCGTACCTACTACGAAAGGCAACCGGAAATGAATGAAAAACAAACTAAAGACGATAGAATCAAGGATTTATGAATTTATTTAATTTTTCAATAGAAATCCATTGGATTTTTGTATTTAAGTATAAGATTTACAATGTTATTCTTTGTTTGCGTCTTAAAATGGACTTTGGAACTTATTCAAAACTTAATCCTTTTAAACTATGAATGGTCATTCCAACAATACTCAAAAGTAAGTGACTTTAATTGAAGTGAACAGGTAAGAAGGAAAACTTTTCTCAAAATACAATCACAATTTACATATTTGGAATAAAGTTTCATCCTGCATGGAGCAAACCCTACTAAAAACAATCGTTGTTGGTTTTCGTGATGTAATCAAAAGTTTTTTCATAATAAAAACAGAAATAGCTTTATCCACCGAGCGGTGAGAAGATACCTTTCTTATATAATTAAACTCAATATGATAAGATATTTGTGTCTATTAGGTTCAAAACGAGTCTACTCCACTATAAGCGATTTCGAGATAATGCAGAAAAAGCTATAGTTAATGTATGCACCAACCAACCGAAATCTCTGTATCTTCAAATTAAAGTGCAACATCATAAAAGCTAATATTATAAGTGTCATAAATCAGAAGCACCTAGGTTTTCCAAAATTTCAATATTTAATTTGGAATAGAACCACTTTGACGCTAACCCCTTGGAATAGAACCGCTTTGAAAATAATGAGCGTGGAATAGATGGCTTTTGAACATAACAAATAAATTCAAGTCAATTAAATTCAAGTAAAAAATGTTTTCCCTTTCTTCATATTATTGTTATTCATTTATTAGACAGTAAACTTCTTAACAAGTAATGTTTTTTATACCCGTATGGTGACACCAAAGGGTATATTAACTTTGCTTTACCGTTTGTAACGCCAATATCCCGTCATCACACACAAAAATGAATTACACTAGTGTGTTTAGAATGATAAAAAAAATTCAATTTTGCATGTCCGTCCGTCCGTCTGTCCGTCTGTCCGTCTGTCTGTCCGTCTGTCTGTCCGTCTGTCTGTCCGTCTGTCTGTGGCGCGGACTGCGGGCGCACGGATTGAGCTAGAGACTTGAAATTTTGCGCAGATTCGTTTTTCGTAAAATGCGAGGCTAAGTTCGTTAATGGGCAAAAATGGACCATTAGGGGGGGTACCCCCCATACGAACGAAAACTTTTTTTGTGAATATCTCAAAAACGGTGCATCTTATCAAATAAGTGCAAGAACAAAAGTTGTTTAGGATATGATTCTACATAAAACTCCCATACATCAAAATCCGATTGGAATAAATTTTAAAAAATCTAATTGGAAAATTTGACTTCAAAATGGAATTTTGGTACAACTGCTCAAATTATGATACGAATATCACCATACGGGTTTTCAATAATTGCTAGATTGGCAATTATAGCTTTTGTTTTCACCCTAACTATGATGACAAATAATGATAATAAAACAAATAGGGAATGCAATACCGGGATCCCGGTATTATCATTTTACAATACCGAACTACCGGTATAGAGATTACCTCCGGTATTGTATTCCCTAAAAACAAAACTCTTAATTTTACCTTTTCGCGCTAAAATAATTTTATGCAAGAAAACTCACTTTGATTATATTTTCTGCCTTGGTTATTAGTTGCAATGGGAATAGCACCACTTTGATACTCAATGGAATAGGCTCGCTTTGATTCTTACATACGTAAGGAATAGAACCATTTTGAAACTAAACCGCATTTTCAAACCGATTTTTAACGGTGTAAAACAGTTTTGATCATAACGCATGATTAAGTAAGTTGTGGGAACCAATAGTAGGAAACAAAATCAATCGTAATCTCATTTTTTTCAAAAATGGAGTAGACTCGTTTTGAACCCAATAGACACATTTGTTATTACTTTCTTTATACAAAATCATTTGAAAACCCGGGAAATAATTGAGGTAGAAAGTTGAAATTTGCACGGAATAGGCTTTTATCAAAAGTTAAACCTCTTTCCAAAACCGGAAAAAATGAACCATTCCTTCCCGCCTCTCCCTAATAGATAAGATATTTGCAGTTTTTTTTTTTTAAAGTTTAATTTTTTCAAAAAAAAAAAAATGTTTAGACAAAAAGTGTTTAAAATATGATTCTAAATAACTTTTCCATACAACAAAATCCAATTGGAACTGATTTTTACAAACAAATCCAATTCCATGCATGGCTCCAATTTCCAATGAAGGAGTTTTTCAACACCGCAGTAAACAGAGTTCTATGGGACGATAATCGCATTCAAATGCAAAAAATCGCATCAAAATCGGTTGTGGTTGACAAGTACACGGAGAGAAATCCAAATAGGAATACGAGACAGTGGACTCTTACCCCACGGTTAGACGCGCGACTAGAAGTCGCATGCCGTATCTCATCTCAGGGAAATCGCTCGTGTAAACGCCACTTGCATGCAAGCGGGGAAAATTGCAACTCAAGTCGTATGTAAAAACCTCATACAATCTGAGCTGCGACTGGAACTGCAAATGATTTGACATTTAAGGTTATGTCTGATTTCACAAGGGCAGAAAATAAGTTGAGTAGAAGTGAAATTTTAAAATTAATAAATTTGTACCGGGAACGAGAATGCCTCTGGAAGACTGCCTCGAAATTGTATCGTAGAAACGATCTCAAGAGGCAGGCGAATGAACAAATCGGCGCGGAATTGAAACTCACAAGCGAGGAAGTGAAGAAAAAGTTGAGAAATTTACGAACGACGTATGTTCACGAAAAAAAGTAAATCAATGCGAGTCGGAAGTCTGGAGCATCGACAGAAGATATTTATGAGCCTTCATAGTTTTTGGCAGACTTTTCTGCGATTTCTATCATTTTTATAGCTTACTGCGGCTAATAACTTTCTTTGTTTTCTTGCGTTTGACCTTTTTCAACTGAAGTCACATGCAATGTCGCAAGACAGCAGAGCAAATCGCAACACCTGTCAAATTGAAAAACGTAGTAGGAGGGATAATCGCATGCGACTTCTAGTCGCACGTCTAACCGTGGGGTTAGGCAATTATTCCCCAAAAATAGGGAATTATTCCTAAAGTTTTGGGAAAATTTCCTATTTTTTAGCATGAATTCCCTTTTGCTTTTCACTGTCTCGTATAATCATATTTTTGTAGGAATCTGTCCTATTTTTTCTCTCGATCTCACAAATTTTTTGTTATATACGCACACACACACACGAGTGTAGAAGTCGATCTTACAAATTTTTTGTTATACACTTAAATATAAGGAAAATAAAAAACCTTTCATCAATTGAATCACTTCTTCCTCCTTCTCAATTGGATTTAACCTTTATAAATTTTTCAAATCGAGAAAATCTCAAAAAAATGTTTTGATTGTTGGAGGGGGGGGGAGTGATCTGATTTTGTCCGTTCAAAAACTTAACCTTGCTATGTCCGTTCAAAAACTTAATCCTTTCGAAAGTTATGGTGTTCATAGGCAGACGGACGAATGGACAGACGGACAGACGAACAGACGGACAGACAAACAGACGGACGGACGGATATGCGGAAATCAAAATCTTTTGTCATTTCAAACACCCTTTTATGTACGATGATTGGTTCGAGGCGTTACAAACGGTATACTAAATCTAATATACTTTTATAAGATTCTCAGAATATAAAAAACTATCACTGCACTCAGAAAAATGGAGGCTAACTCGACGACCTACATACGGCGTAATTGGCCTCGGGCAGGCGCGCGTTCGCCTGCATGTGGGCAAGTAAAACTGAGTTGACCTGTGGTTGGAGAAATTCTGAAATTAAGCCACCAGCAGGTGAAGTAGGGCATTGGGAGCTGCACGAGTTGACCTTAGATAGGTTAACTCTGACCGCTAGCTGGCTAACAGAAACCTCTGTAAGGCCAGAGTTAACCTGACAAAAAGTTGATCTGGACATTTTTCTGAGTGTGTAAGTGATACCTTCTAAAATCAATATTTATTTTTGATAAATCATCCTATACTTCAATTTGCAAAAACATTGATTTTTAAAATCAATCTATATCTAATATTGTTCAACAAATGTTTTCTTTTTTTGAAAAAATCGTTTTTTGCGGTAATTTTTCGCAAAAAAAGCGAAAAAAATCGCTCCACTCCTTTTTTTTCTCTTTAGGAAAATTTTACACCTGTGAATTGCTTCTATCCACTTCATGCCAATAAATGAATACCTATTCGAATTTTATGCTGGTCATTGTCAGTTTATATAACCGACCATAAGAAATATAGAGCACCATAGCGAGCAAGAAAGTATATACGAAAGTAATGAAAACGCCGGTTAGGCAAAACGCATTCCATTCACTTCCAGGTGATTGATGATGGTCCAGTTTTTCTATTCCCTATCATTACGTACTACCCAGTCGACTTGGTCGATTGTTTAACACAAAGGGGTGGTCTCCCTCAATCTCCAAGTATATTTGTGAAGTAATTGGGAGATTAGCATTGGATGGGGGGGTTTGCGTTGAAGAATTCGCCATGGACAATGTTAGGAGAAAGTGTGAAAAAAGAACGATATCAGCTATCTATGACAGTTTATCGGGGAATGTTCACTCAATAAATATTCCAGTAAAACCACATAACGTGTAGAAATGTATGTTTAGGACACATCTTACGCTATCTATAGATTCTATACCGTGGTATGTATATGCAAACGTAACTTTCTTATGCCAAACAACATGACAGGTTGCTGCTGTTGCTTCGGTTCCGTGTTTCATGGATCATTAAAATTCATTGTGGTTCAAGTGCCACAACAAACTTCGATTATGGCATTAGTTATGTTAGATAGGATCATAACAATAATGCACACGTTATCCTTGTACGATAGAAATTACGACTAACCAACCCTAAGGCCCCATCCATGGCCACTGCTGGGATTTATGTTGTGTGAGTTCTTTGGGCAACAGTAACAACTTGATTATGGAATTTCATCGATATAGTCATTCAAGCGAAAACTGATTGGACTTATGGATGATATTGGATGGCCTGATGAGATATCCAGTCATAATTTAATAATTATTATAAGGGACAAAATGTTTTGGTATGATTGGTAAAAGTGTAAGAGGATAAGTTATGATTTCATTTCGATTTCGGTATAGTAATTAAATTCTGATTTGTATTACAAATTGTGCGAAATTGAAAAAGTTTCATAAATTTTTGTATTTTGCTTTTGAAAAGTTATTTTTCCGAAAATTATCTTTCGAATGTTAGATGGGCTCGTGGGCTGATTTGCGGTATTGGGTCACAAGACGTAAGTAAAGCGGGTGGCTTTACTTACGTACATTTTCCCCCATCCCCCGTGCAGGTCTGCCAAAAATGTTTATTTTAAAAAAATCCATTTGTGTAGGAGAGAGCGAAAGGAGTATATGACTCACTGTTTCGTTTGTTTGGGGGAAGGGGGTAGGAATAATCCAATTTTAGCCGTGCAAGAACTTAGCCTAGCCATTTACGAGAAACGTAATTATACAAAATTTCAAGTCTCTAGCTCAATCCTTTTGAAAGTTATGGTGTTCACGAGCGGACAGACGGACAGACAGACGGATGGACATGCGGAAATCAAAATCTTTTGTCATCCCTGACACCCTGTTGTAAAGGGTCTTTCAATAAGGACATAACAATTTTGTATTTTAATAAAAACACACCCTAAAACTTTTTTTATGATCTGGTAATGCTAAAACGTCAGTCAAGGTTTACATTTTTATTATGGTGAAGTTCACGAACGAGCAATGCCACACAGCTGGTCAAACAATTGATCTATTGAAGGAGAAGTTCGGTAATCGTGTAATCTCGAGAAATGGTCCGGTCGATTGGCCACCTCGCTCATGCGATTTAACGCCGTTGGATTTCTTTTTATGAGGTTATGTTAAGTCGTTGGTTTATGCCAACAAGCCAACAACGTTAGAGGAGCTCAGGAACAATATCGAACGCGAAATTGCCAACGTTCTGGCCGAAGAGTGGTGGAAAATTGGCTCCAAAGATTCAATCAGTGCAAACGTGCTCGAGGTGGCCATATGAACGACATCGAATTTCATACTTAAATGTAACATGTCCATTACACCTGGAACAAATTTCAGCCCGATATCTCAATTATTCTGTGTTTTATTTAAATACAAAATTGTTATGTCCTTATTGAAAGACCCGATAGTTCATTTTTGTGTCCGACGATTTGTCCGATGCGTTACAAATGGTCTACTAATTCTAATATACTCTTATAGGACATATCATATAGAGTATAAAAATCGACTGTATGAAGATCGCGCCTTAGACGACATTTTGAAGTTTGTGGCGTTAAATTTGGACGCCACCAAAGACAGAACATGGAGATACGCTTCTCCAGCAATTATTAGACCTCTTTTGCACATTGTTCTCGATTCAAAGCATCCGGAGGAATTTTTTTAAGGTCCCCGGAACACTGCTTTTTTAGTGCGGCATTTTACTGCCCTGGACTAATTCAAGAAGAACAAAAATAACTTAGTGCGCTCTTAAATAAAGGACAGCGTCCGAAAAAAAGGACGGGATGGTAACCGTAATTTAAGGGTATATTGGACCTTGGCATTTAAAATTTCTAAATATTTGCATGCAATTTTTAAACAAAAATTTTGCCTAAGGCGCAATTTTTGTTACATATCAAAAAAACTAAGATACATTTTTTAACTAGATAATCACAAACAAGAATTGAGACAAACCACTTGTTTCTGGTCGATCTTTGAAAATTTCCAAACATACACAAAACTGAATTTTATTATTTTTATTTTTTATACAGGTTTTGCCCCGGATCTAATAAACTATAAATTCTGGGATTTCCTGGCTCCTGTGACCGAATTGGGACTAGTTATCGGTCACTGACAGTCGCCATAATATGCCTGCAAATATAAAGGATTTTCCGGAAGTACATACTGTAAATCTATTTCCTCCCATGAACATTTTTATGACCACCATGAAATATTTCACGTAAATGCGATAAAATAATATTATAATTAATAATTCTTTATCCGACCACAAATTATCTTCCCGGCAAATTAAAAAACATTTAATCATTCCAATTATTCACTTATGACATCTCACTTAACTTAATAATAATACAAGTCGGTATTTCCTTAACAAATTCTCTCAGTTACATCTTTAAGTACGTTAAGCTCAATTATGAATACGTGAGCTTGGAAAAGATTTTCGATACCAGAAAAGAACTTAGCAGGAAGATGAAATTTTATCTCCACTGGCACCGGTCAGGAGGTACCGGTAGATATCATTGCACGAGCTATAATGGGACAAAGAAATAAAAGATTACACAGAATACTTGAAATAATTTACGATACAACGTAGGAACACCATGGGAAAGTGGTTGGGGAAATGCGAAACGCAGTCGAAAGACTTTATTCCAAAGTACAAGCAATTTGGTGAGAAAAAAACCAAGTAATAGAAGCAGGACATAATGATAAGGGAAAAGGCTGGCTTCTTTAATAGAACAAACGTAACGAGCCCTTGAAACTCAGCCATATTACTTATACCGTGTTGGTAATGAAAAAGGTCCTCTCCCACCCATTAATGTCATTTCCCCAAAAATGTATTCACATGGGAATTCCAATGAGTATGCCAAAGGACGGGAAGGTTCAAAGGGATGCTGATAAGAGGACGATTAAGACAGGCGTTGAGAGGTGGAGACACCAATGAATGTTGCGTGGTATGTACCAATTTTTTTACATGAAACGATTTCCCCGGGAGAGCAATTATTTTACCCGGATCTGGGTTGGCGCCGGGACCCGGCATGAAAGAAAACTTGGAGCCCATTCTGTTGCCCATTTTCGTTATAATGTGCTTGGTTCCTGTGCTTGCTATACACCGGTTTCAAAACCTGGGAAATTTAATGCTTTAAATTTGTGTCAGCGCTGCTGTGGTATAGCCTCCGTTCCCTTGATGTAACGAGTTTTGCCGTACGACGATTTCAAGAACGTACCATCGAAGAAATGATTGAATCGGACAGCAAATGTCTGCGAGTGGTGTCTCAGCCACTACTCTCCTGACCCGAAGGATTCCGGACCTGAAGGTATAACGTGTTGTAGATGCGCTAACAGGCAATCAATTTACCCATAACTCGAAATTTAGCACCGAAAATTATTATACGAAAGGCGGAAATACGAGACACTAAAGCCATTGGCTTGCTTCAGTTTCGTCAAACCCCCTCGGGGGACCATGCCCCGCTAACATTCAATTAGCCTAGCCAGAAAAAAGGAGGAAATCGGTTTCGACGCTTGCTTCGTGATACTCCCCGGCCGAACATTAAATGAAATTTCATTTCTATTTCAAATTCTTGCCCGATGAATCTACAATACAAACATGGTATTTTGCGATCGGTTGACTGTCTGTACTTAAAAAAAAAGATACGCACAATGAATACAGAACAACAAAAAATCGATAATCTCAAGGTATTTCTTCGCCACCCACCACTCACTTTAAAAAAATTATGAAACAGCCACAAAAGCTACTACAAAGGTACGAAATTTAACAACGTTCCACATAAGAAGATGGGATGAGAGACAAATCGGTCGTAAGTCTCATGGTTTCGATTTCAAAAACAATGAAAAAATTCGTTTTACGGCAAATGATGCGCCCGTTAAATTTTACGCACTCCAATTGTAATAAAATAACATCAAAATTTGGATTTCATAGATTTCTATGTGAATGGCATATTCTCCTTCACATGGTTTGATTTGATCTAAAATTGCGTAAATCTTTTCATATTGCTTCAATCTTAAATTGATCTATAAAAAGTATTAGTAAAAAAATTATACTTTTCAATCAAATTTTTTGTACATCTCTAATAATACTTGGCTCGATTTCATTGCATAATCAACTTTTATCGTTTTGACATTGGATATTTTTAACGGTGCCAAAAATCTACCAACGAAAAATTTTAACTTTATGTCTCTGTATTTTGTTTCAATTCGCCGGGACGATTTTAACACGTTCGTGACATCGTGTACCACTGGTGGTACATGTATAGTTTTTTTTAAAACCGCGCGAGTAAATAGTGCGGTAGTTTTTTTGTGGAAGTAACACAGAGCTTCTATAGAACAGAGGTTAAAATCACACTGAGCGACAAAAATATGGCGTGAAATATGGGACTTTATCATTAGCACAAGCAGAAAAAAGCTTTCGTAAAGCTTTCGAGCTAATGATAAAGTCCCATATTTCACGCCATATTTTTGTCGCTCAGTGTGATTTTAACCTCTGTTCTATAGAAGCTCTGTGGAAGTAATATAAAAACACGTACCGTGTACCACCGATGGCGCACAACCGCCAGAAAACAAATCGCTAGTGTACCACCCGTGGTACACGATGTCCAAATGTTAAAAAAGTTGAAAAAGCAAATGTCACGAACGTGTTAAGAAAAGTCCAAAAGAAAAGTGCGAAAAAAAAATATTCCCGTCTGTATGTGGAGGGCGCAAAGGGCGCAACAAATTTTAGAAAACTAGGACTTATGAGCGAGAAACCCCGGACATAGCGAAAAAAATCCCGGACACACTTATATTGTTAAAAAAAACTACTTAATCTCAACCTTGTAGAAGTACCTTAAAATCGTTTATCTTATTACTAGCTTGCATACCCGTCATTACAGGGATAACGTTTTTTGCAAAGGTTTTCTTTCACCAGAGGCCAAAAAAATACTCAATAGCTCTTGAAAAAAAATTATAATGCCTTCATGAACTCCCGCTACGAATTTTGGGGCGATAAACTGCCCCAAAAACTCCCTAAAATACTAATTTTTCGGAGGATTAATTAGAAAAAGAATATTTGAGTTATCCTCACAGCACCATCCGTTTCGAGTTTCCAAATCCTGACACCAGATTCGTGATCAGCGACCCTGAAAACCCAGTAAAGCCGAAAAATGGGAAAACGTATATTTGCGGTATCCTTACAGAACCACCCGTTTCGAATATTGAAATTCTAATGGCAGATTCGTGATCAGCTACCCTGAAAACCCCTGAATGACATTTCTTAGCCTCCTAACGGGCAGGCTTCATGGCAAAAATCAATGTTTTATAACACCACCCCATACTTACATCTCGTTTATCCCCTTAGGAGTGGAATTTTGAAACTGTCCGTTGTGCGTATCTTAAATAACTCGAGAACGTATTGACCTAGCGACTTGAAATTTTTTGTGAAAAAGTTTTACAAAAATCGTGGTTTTCCATAACCTTTTGGAAAACCAACAGTAGCTGTAACGACTACCTCTCACACAATTTTTGTTACAAAATACAGTCTTTTGAAAATTTCTGGAAACTTATACACTTTCAGGAAAAATTGCATATAATCAAATTTATAGTAAATAAATTTTTCTACATTTTTGACGGCTTTGACGGTTTTTTTTTTGGACATAAATGCTGCTGATTTCTAATTTCTGGAGTATGGCCAAAATTCTAGTTGAGAATTTGGTATCTAATATAGTGGCAAAAACGTTCCCCACACCAAAAAAGCTAGTAGTTAGGGATTTTTATTGGGAGAACCAGGAAGCTAAATTCAAACAAAAACTTTATGAACAATTAAAAATATTTGCCCGAAAATTACACTGGGAAGAAATTCTCCTTATCAGGACTGCTTTTCTAAAATCATAATGACAACATTTAGATTCGTCGGAAAGTTGTTTTCTGCAAAGATTTCATATTTCAAATTTATATCGCACTTTTCAGATAATTCCTAGAATCTTTCAAACACAACTAAGGCGATTTTACCTCTTTTATAAAACTTTTGACTGAAGCCTACACAAGTTCTAACGTCCTGAAAGAGAGGATAACACCAGACGTTAAGTTTCTGTTATTTATAAGTTTTTATGGTTTCAATTAAAACCCACTACACATCTGTGCCTATCCCTCTTTTTATACGAAGACAAGTAGATATTTTCAAGGCACAATATTAAGATATAATTTGGTTAAAAATGTTTTTGTAATGTGCGAATTTTCACCATATTTCTCAGGTGAAGATGTACGACAGTCGACAAAAAGAACCAACGACAATGACGTAATTGAATATTTATGTTGAATAATTGAGAATAAAGTTACCGTTAAAAAGTCAAAGGGCAGGCATTTCTTACTCCTTACACCCACCTTCCTTTTCGCATTTGACGGCCCATTAGTTTTGAAAAAGGTATCAGCCATTCATTGGTTCATTGTGGCAGTTAGATTGTGTATCAAAAGACTGTATAGTATAGCAAATTTTAATGCGAAACCCGCGCTATATGAACCGTTAAATTCCACCTCATCATCCCATTCTCAACTAATTTAACCTCAAATATGGTGTGGCATAAGATAAGCCTATGCTTATGATACATTCTTATTGTGTTTGTTTTACATAGTTTTCTATATCAACAATTTCAGCCTCAGCCGCAAAGCTAGTTCTTTTGTCTACATTTCGAATTAAACTAATTCCGGTTACGGAAGTCAAAATGAGCTTGAAGGATACCTAACGTTTACCACAGTATTAGTAGTTCAGTCAACCATCGACCGATGGCGATAGAAGTGGGAGACATTGGTTCAGGTGAAATTACATCAAGGGGGACGATGTAATGTAGAAAGGAATAGATAGTCATCACCCTATTTTCTATCTGGAAACCGTTTTTTCTTTTTTCGTTTCAACCAAATATCCTGTAAGGTTATTTATTCCAAGCAGGTAAAGTATATTTACGGAAGGCGAAGCGAGGCAGACGAAAGCTTTTTATGATTTAACCTCAAGTCAAAGGTTAGGAGGAAGAAATATTTAATGGGTTTTCCATGAGATCCTTGGTTAACTTCAGTTTTAACGGTAGATGTAGCATAATTTATGATCTCGCAACGAAACCGACGACCACTCTAGACCTAAATCGATTCAATAATTTCTATACTATATATTAGAATCATATAGAAGTACTAGCTTGCATACCCGTCGTTGCCGGGTTAAGTTTTTTCAATTTTTTTTATGGTCTATGTTGCAGCTAAACTTTAGGCCAATCGGCTGGGTAGTTTCCCCGCGAAAGGGTAACATAGGGGAAGAGCTAAGTTTCGAGATCACTTTACCCCCTCCCTTTACTCCCCCACCTCTCGGGCTACTTTTTAATGGGTCTATGTTGGGGTTGGACCCCCCACGAACATCTATGCCAAATTTCAGGCCAATCGGTTCAGTAGTTTCCCCGCGAAATAGTAGCATAGCGCAAAAACTAAGTTTCGAAATCACTTTATCCCCTCCCCTTACTCCCCCACCCCTCGCGCTAATTTTCCGTATGCCTATGTTGGAACCAGAACTACCACAGAGACTCATGCCAAATTTCGAGTCAATCGGTTCAGCCGTTTTTGCGTGAAAGAGGAACAGACAGACAGACAGACAGACAGACAGACAGACAGACACCAAATCATTTTTATATATTAGTATGATTAGTATGATATTAGATTTAGTATACCGTTTGTAACGCATCGAACCAATCATCGGTCACAAAAATGAACTACACCAGGGTATTTCGGATGACAAAAGATTTGGATTTCCGCATGTCCGTCTCTCTGTCCATATGTCCCACCATCTGTTTTATCCGTCTGTCTATCTGTCCGTGAACACCACAACTTTCGAAAGGGTTGAGCTAAAGACTTGAACTTTTTAGTAAATAGAAGTTTCTAGTAAATAGAAGGCCCAGTTCTTGAGCGGGCAAAATGGAACCATTCTTTTTCCCTGATTTTACATTAAAAAATCTTTCCAGAGCACTCCTGAGTCACTTGGAACATTTAGTACAAAAATGTCTTTAAGTCTCGCTGTCAGTCTGTGTATAAGATTTCTCAAAAATTGATAGAGCTAGAAATTTTACCGAGAATAGGACTTTTGGTGAAAATTCGTTGACAGAAGTGACCAAAATGGCGGCTTTTTCGCAATTTCTTCTTTTGCTATTTTCTCCGAAACTTTGCGTTTTTCAGTAGTCTTTTGTATGACAAAAGTTAGAGACAGCAAAATTTCCAACACTTTCATCTTTCACTAAATCTCTAACCGGTATCGAGAAATATACCATTATTTCAAAAAAACAGTTTTTTGCGATTCTCTCGAAAACTAGCGGGTTTTAGTTAATTAAATGTAGGGTTGAATTGAAGAGAATGATATTTAGAACAATTTTGTGTTTTAGTGTTACCCGCTATCTTTTACCGTTACTTAAATATTTTCATTAAAAGATATAAAAAAAGATTTTTGCAATTTGCTTGCAAATTAACTTCTTTTCGAAAAAAAATCGTTAAAAGAAAAATTAAAGATACTAAAATTCTCTACATTTTTGCCTTTCAACGTAAATGGGTATCTTTTACCCAGTGTTGTCCCTCTACGCGTAGACTTTAATTGTCTACATTTCAGTGTAGACAATAGCGTAGACAATAGATTTGGGGTAGACAATGTAGACATTGGCGTAGACAATGTCGAGTTTGCGTAGACAATGTAGACTTTCTCATATCTGTCAAAACAAAGTCATCAGTGAGTCATTTATTCTCAAAGCCTGACCTTTGAAAGGTCTAAAAAACTACTCCATATTTATTATTCTTGGTGAATCAATCATAATTTATATTACGAAGAAGACAATGATTCTGATTAACACGTTGGCTGCCAAAGTCTTTTCAGGATTTTGATCGTGCAGTGCCAACGTCTTTTCACGATTTTGGTCACCTGAGGCCAACTTTTTTCTGTTATTTTTTGTTTCTTTGTGCCTAAAAATCATTTTTGACTACTCGCGACTTTATTATTGGTCCTAATTTTGCAGTTATAACGGTTTTTTTGTGTCGTACGTTTTCGTGCGACATGGCCTGGGAGATCATAAAACATCCTGTGGGGCCACGTCGCACGAAAATGTGCGACGCGGCCTCAGGGTAACATTTGGGTGTCGCACGAAAACGTGCGACATGGCAGCCAACGTGTTAAGATTGTTTTATGTGCAATACATATAAGCACAAAAAATAAATTCTTCAATTAGTTTTGGTAGTTTTTATTTTTAATATTTTTTATATTCCACTAGGGGTATTTGATTTGAATTACTTCCGTATAGATTTCCGTCTATCTGTAAATACGACAACTCTCAACGGAATTAAGCTACAGACTAGAAACAAATGTGTTTTTCGAAAAAAAATAAACAGATATTCTTAAATGAGCAAAGCCATCCCATATGAATGAATCAGTTTTTTTTTAAATAAACGGTTCGTTATTTTGAAAAATGTGCGAAGCAAAAAGATTTTAGAATTCAATGTGATGTCATTTGCAAAACTTAAAATAAAAAGCCGCTTAGATTGCATGCATAGAATTAGAATTGCTATTAAAGTTTGCTCCGAAGTTCTCATGTACAGCATTTGGCGATTGCTACCTGGAAATTATGTTTTAATATGTTATAATTAGTTAAAGAAAATCAGATTTTAAAACTAAAACAGCTATCCTTTATTTTATTGATTGTCTACATTGTCTACGCGTAGAGAATAGACCATTGTCTACAGTCATAGTCTACGCGTAGACAATGGTGTAGTCTACATCACGTAGACTACGCGGCGCAACACTGCTTTTACCGTTATCGAGATATTTCAAAATCATATTTTTTTAAATATTTTAATCGTTGTTTTCTAAATTCTGCAGTAAAGTAGATTTTGTATAAGGAAGTCATGTGCTGTTTACATACGATATTTTTAGAAAGGGATGGGGCGCCAAATAAATATTTTGCCTTGACTTAAACCTGCCTGACAGTTCAGTTACACACATGTTATCATTTTTGTTCAAAACATCTTTGAAAAGTAGACAAAGAAGAGTCGATTTCAAACGTCAAATTTATCCAACAAACTACAAGTATTTGAGGACTGATTTTTAAGTGCCAACTTGAATAAATTCCAACAACTTTCGAGTGTTTCAATAAATTATCCAATAATGTCAAGATGGTTCAATGGGAGGCTACTTGAGAACACCAAGAAGATGGTATATATAAAGAGGACTTATTAAACATACAAAGACGACGTGCATGAAAAGATATTACAATGAAAATATTCTACTATGTTTTGTATTTTTTTTTCTCTGAATTTTGTTCTATTTGTCATTATTTATAAAATTCTGAATAAAACAAAATAAAATAAAAATAAATAAATAAATAATCTAACTTATATCTATAAATAAGATAAACAACAGCTGTTCATAAAATTATCAAAGAGCTTCAATATTCGGAATCCTACGACGCGGCGCCGTGTTTCCAAGGTAAACGTTGAATTGAGTAGTCTTCCCGAGAAGACATAATAACTCAAAGGATTTAAAAGATTTCCACTCTTGAAAAAGGGATCGCAGCCAGACGAATTTACTAAATCGAGAAAAGCAAATACAAACGAATATAAGTAAATATGTATGATATAAAACACTTAAGCTATAGAAAAATTCTATAGACCTATGGGCGATATAAAACACATTTTTATATCGAATGGAAACAAGTTTATATATAGGTGTATCTGTTCTTTTTTTGAGGTTACCTGATGTAAACTGAAGAAAGGGTGAAAGATTTCATTCATGTTGAACACACAGACTTCAGAGCTGATCCTAACCTTTTTCCTCCGTTTTTTTTCCATACTCCCGATATCCGTGAATATTTTTTTACCTTGCAGTTTTCCATGCTATACAGCTATGGACAAGAACTCAGCAAATATAAAAATGAAATAATATTTTTCCCTTCGTCATGAAAAATGAAAACAGAAAGTTGCCGTATAATGCAAAAAAAAATTGAGGAAAAATGATGAAAAACACTAAACGTAGAAACCTACTCACTGAAAATCATTTGCCCTAAGGATATTTTTCGTAAAAAAAATTAGTGAATTGAAAGCTCTTTTATTTCGTTAAAATCTCATATGTTGTAAATAAAAATCCGATATCAAAATCTAATTTATTCCGCCTGATTGGAGCTTTTTTTTTCAAATTACTTAATTTGCTTTGTGCTGTTAAATGGATTTACAACTAAACTAAATATTGTTAGAAAGATTAACAAGAAAACCGCGCTTTTTGAACCTTACCTGCAAGTGTGTGAATTAGTGATACTGCAATAGCATATAATAACGTTACCCAACTCCCAGGTGGATTGCGATTTTTTTATAAAAACAACTTTTTCTGCTCTACATCCCATAATTAGGGCAGAGTCTTTAAGGGGAGCGGGACTACTAACTTATAAAATCTAAAAGTTAATCTAATCTACTTATGGCCATCAATAAAACACGTCACACAATTAAGGAAAGACCTATGTGAACTTGGCTTGCGAAGTGCGGCAACTCGAAATAAAATTTACATCAAAAAATTGTACTAAAATTGTACTAAATTGTACTGCATTTTAAAAAAATTGTACTCGAAAGGATTCGACAGAAATTAAAAATTGAAAAAATACCAACCGGCAGTGTTTTCGGAAGAAATTTTTTTTGATGCAGAAATTGTACTAAAATTGTACTAAATTGTACCACAAAGGAAAAAAATTGTACTCGTTCAGGTTCCTCGGAAATTGAAAAAAATCGAAAAAAACGATTTTTCGCGAGAAATCGGAAGTCTTGTTTCGGAAGGAAAAAATGTTTCTGCAGAATAATTGTACTAAATTGTACCGCAAAGAAAAAAAAGTGTACTAGTACAGTTTTCTCAAAAATCGAAAAAAAAAATATTTTTTGGTTTCGGAAGAAATTTCTTTTCGTAAAATAATTGTACTAAAATTGTACTAAATTGTACCACAAAGGAAAAAAATTGTACTCGTTCAGGTTCCTCGGAAATTGAAAAAAATCGAAAAAAAACGAATTTTCGCGAGAAATCGACAGTCTTGTTTCGGAAGGAAAAAATGTTTCTGCAGAATAATTGTACTAAAATTCTACTAAATTGTACCGCAAAGAAAAAAAAGTGTACTAGTGTACTAGTACACTTTTTTTTCTTTGCGGTACAATTTAGTACACTTTTAGTACAATTATTCTGCATCAAAAAAAAATTCTTCCGAAAACACTGCCGGCTGGTCTTTTTTCAATTTTTAATTTCTGTCGAATCCTTTCGAGTACAAATTTTTAAAATGCAGTACAATTTAGTACAATTTTAGTACAATTTTTTCATGTAAATTTTATTTCGAGTTTCCGCACTTCGCAAGCCAAGTTCACATAGGTGATTTAATCACGCTGTTTAATCACGTTCGTAGTCGATTTCACCATGTTCATTTTATTGTTGGTTAATCACGAAACTTAGTTGAATCAACCAATAATTTTTCTCTCCATGTATGAAAGAGAAATGTAAAATTATATTCTAAACGCATTTTCCTTTACAGCGAAAAAAAATTTTGTGGCTTAAAAAATCGTCGGGAATTTCTTTGCCACGTATGAGTACTGAAAAAATAAAAATAAAAACTCCATGACAAACTCACCAAATTTGTGCGATGCAGTAAAAACCCAAATTCCAGCTGAAAAAGAAAGAAAATTCATATGTCAGTCACAAATTTTGTTACAATCTAATTATTGCTACCTAACTAATGTAGGTACATTCTACTCAATATCAACATATAGGTATATTCAAATAGTCTCCCTAACCAGTTAACTCACAATAGAATTTTACTTTCTTTCGAGATACCATTAACCTAATCAAATTTTATGATTGCAATAACACAAACGTATGAAATAAAACTTCCTCACGTGAATCCACCCGCTTCTACGCCACGTGGTAATTTCATCCCTTACTCACTGATGGCTTTAGTTACGTTAATTTGATTTCCTGTTATTATTAGTAATTGAAGTAAGACTCTCTGCACGAATGTGAGTGGCAACGAATTAAGCGTAGGTATTCCATAAAACGTAAACGCATCGTTGGAAAATATCCGGAAGTACCTATCAAAAATGAAAACAAGGAAGTGCCTTAATAATACATATGTCGACTTCAATCTGGGGACCATAAGACCACAATAATTGTGCCGTAATTATATTATATTATCATATCTCACATATAATACCACCGTATGTTAACTTCAAAAAATATGTACTAAAAACTACTCCGTTAGCAGGTTTTTATTCTCCTTTCGGAATGATAAAATGAAACAATTTCAGAATTATGCTCGTTACAATTAAATGTACGTAAAACCAGTTATTATCATTAATTATAAAAATTTATATCCTTTTCTGTCATCCTAATAAACTCAATATAGCACTATATCTAAGCTTTATATACCTACAATATTTTAATAGGTTACTTATAGTTATAGTCACCAATAATTTTGTTTTTATCTCGAATTTATGACGAAAAATAATTGTTCGATTAATGGAAAATATAGTTATGGTTAATTAATTGAGTAATTTATTAAGGGGAAACATTTGGATTAATTGGGTGGAAATGAACAAAAAAATATAATACATACACCCAACTCTTTTTTTACACGGTAGATACGTTCCAACGAAAATCGTGTAAAAAAAACCGTGTAAAAAAAGAGTTGGGTGTATATACAGTAGCTTTTGAAGTAGTTAAATTTATGGGTGGATTAGGCTAGGTCCCATCTTAGGGAAAATTCGTTAAGGTCCTGTAAAGATAACGCGAATATCCTTTTTCGTATTTTTTCTTTGAAGAAATTTGCATTATCGGGATTTTCGAGTCGCTGATAGCGAATCTGGTATTTAAATTCAAAAATTAGAAGGGAAGTCATTTAAAATATAGTTCTTACAGAATTTTTCTATATATGTATATCAAAATAATTTTGGATAAAAAATGTTGGGGCTGGACCCCCGAGGAACATCTATGCCAAATTTCAGGCCAATCGGTTCAGTAGTTTCCCCGCGAAAGAGTTACATAGCGCAAAAACTAAGTTTCGAAATCACTTTACCCCTTCCCCTTACTCCCCCACCCCTCGCGCTACTTTTCCGTACGCCTATGTTGGAACCAGAACTACCACAGACACTCACACCAAATTTCAAGTCAATCAGTTCAGCCGTTTTTGCGTGAAAGACGAACAGACAGACAGACAGACACCAACTCATTTTTATATATTAGTATAATATATTAATTGAACAAACTTAACAAAAAGCCCTCTGTTAGGTAGGCCTGCAAAAAAAGTTATGTTGGTTACACTATCGTGTAACAAAACAAAATCTAAGTGTTTGATAGTTCAACCTAAGTTAGCCGGAAACTTGACTAATGCCGCTGTCACACGACGCTGTTTTGCCAGCCGCTGGCTGCTGTTGGTTAGTAGCGCTGGCAAGTAGCAAAACAGTGGTTTGACATTTGAATCTGGGAGATTTTTTAAATAATAAACTTTACACACAAATTTAAATAAATAAATGTAAAATAACAACTTAAAATAAACAAACTTTACCACTTATCAGACTTTTGACAGCTCAGAAACCATGCGACAGAGTCACGTGATCCCAGTAGCGCTGGCAACGTAGAACGGTCTATACTTCACTAGCGCTGCTAAAATCATCACGCTGCTGCTGGTAGTAGCAACGCACTAGGCTGCTGAAACGGCTGCTAACAGCCAAACAGCCACTAGCGCTGGTAAAACAGCATCGTGTGACCGCCGCATAAGCTGCACAAATTTCTTGGTCTCATGCGACTCCAGCTTATAGAGGTTTTGCTGTATTATATAAAAAAGAAATACCCTTTTCGGAAAAAAACAATAACTTTGTTTTTACAGGTTTTTTATTAAGTTGCAAGATTCTACTGTCATGAAAAACTATCATCTATTATTTATATTCTACCATAAATTAATCAGATTCTGTTCAACTATCATGAAATTAATGATATTTCATAATAACTTGAATATTTTTCTTAACTGACACAAAACCATTTCGGAAAATAAATGAATAATGGAGAAGATCATTTGGTGAGGATTTACCATCAGACTAATCCCAGTATTCAACGACACATGTACCAATCCGGCAGACAGACGTGATGTACTATTTCCAGTTGAAATATAGCCGTAATAGAATCACCAAAACTTGTCAAAATATCTTTTACTGCGCGAGAATTCAAACATTTCCTGAGGATAATCTATTCACTTCCGAGACGCCCTATAAGGATATTCACCCAGTTACAGCTTGTCGCATCATAAAAAAAATAAGATGAATGAGAACGTCGACATTCGTTAGAGTTAAAGGAAATGTCGCAATTTACCACCAGAAAATTCCTCCTGTTGAATGGCAGAACAAACAACCAAATAAAAAATGAACAATCCAAGAGAAAAACTATGAGAAAAATACCCATAACATGAACACCAAGCAAGAGCAGCCAGAGGCAGCCAACGAACATTATAAGAGTGACAAAACGTTTTCGAACGTGAAAAAATTCGACGGAAATTACGTAGGTAAGAAAAAGTGTCATGAAGTAAGAAAAATTGGACATACCATCGAGACTACCCTCGAGATACATATCAGAAGCAGGATCAGGATCCAAAAATCGGCAAATTTCCAACTTAGAATGTATGGAGGCACCATATTTCTGACATCTGATGGGCCAAATCATATACACATATTCTGTTGTGTAGGTGCGAGTCACAAGGTGTGCGTTCTGTGGTATTCACCCTCAGCCGAATCCCACCCTCAGCCGACCTCAAAACTTCAGGTAACGATATGATGCTGACCTCGTAATTTAAAAATCGAAACCGAAATTTTTGAACAGCACATGACTTTTTTATACCAAAAATATGCTTCACGCGTCAACGCCATTTCCTGGAAAATTACCAAAAAAAACTACAAAAAATCCATCAATTTATGATGTTTATTGGATGCTTAAAATTTGGTGATTTTGCATCGTATATCGAAACGTATATTGAAACGTCTTGTAGATATTTTGTTATGCTGTCTTACACTGTCGAAAAAACGAAGTTGATCTAGCACCGAGGAGTTAGAAAAATAATTAAATTTTAACTCCTTTTTAACTCCTTTTCAACTCCTTAAAACAGAAAGGTCAAAACAACTCCGCGCTACGGTGTTAATTTTTTTCTTAATAACACTCCGAGGTGCTTAATTTTAGCTATGTTTTGAGGCGGTGTTAATTTGCCCACGAATTTTTTCGAGAGTGCATGAATGCATTATAGATTTTGGAAATTATCTAGCTAAAAATTCTAAATGATAAAATTTGGAAAAATTTCGAAAAAATGCAAATTTAGGTTGTACCAAATTTCCAGAAAAAATTGGAGTTTAACATGGTTGTGTCACAAGATTCGATCTAGGATTGCAGAGCTACAATTTATGATTAATGTTCCTAAATCGTACTTTTTTCGCATTTCTTTATTTTTTTTTAAATATAAGTTTTTTTTCTATCTTCAGTTTTAACTTATATGAACTTTATACAGTTTGATTTGGCGTGAAACCGGGGATTTTGTAGAGTATACTTTATTAACAAGAAGAGATTTCCCTCAGGTGGTACGATTTGAGCAAGTTTACCTTATTTATGGCACACAATCGTGACAAAAAATTTCTAGAACAAAGATATTTTTTATTATATTCAATTTTTCAACTGTTGGCAATATGCAAAATGGGACGGTCGCCCAATTTATTTCGTTTGAAAATGTTTATATATATGTATAAAAGACATCCAGGCGGTGGAGGATTGTAACAGATTTCAGAGGGATATAACATCAACAAAATATCACAAAAATAGGCATGGCATACAAGTATTTGCTGGACGATATTGTGAAACTTGAAATTTATTATCAACATGTCACGTGTGCCTAAAATAAAATGACATCTCAATATGATGTAGTGACATGTGTAATCTGGGCACTATTCGTTTGACATTTCAAGATGATTTGCAACAAGTCGTGTGATATTTTTCAATTCTTCTAAACTTTTTTTTTTGGGAATATGTAATTTTTGAGGGTTTCATCACAAAGGGTGTAAACATCGCTCCGATTGGATTATGGTATACGAAAAACTTGTGTAAAATCGTATTTTAGTTATTTTTCGCATAAATAACTTTTTCTGTAGGAGGTACTGTTCACGAGATATTGGCCGTTTAAGTTCTAAGTGTAGGTGAAGGCGGAAACGGTAATCCAATTTTAATGGATTTTCAAATAAAAAAATTATTTAAAAATTATTTTTGGGTAAAAAGCTGTATAATTTTTGGTCACTGGATTTCCCTTTCGAAACACTGTGCGTCGTCATGATTAGTTGAGCGAAAGTTAACCAAAGTTTAAAGAAAGTTGAGCGAAAGTTGAGCGAAAGTTAACCAAAGTTTAAAGAAAGTTGAGCGAAAGTTGAGCGAAAGTTGACCAAAATCTATCCATACACATTTTGAGCACAATGGGGTGCCGATTTGACAAAGCATGCCTCATATATTATCAGGGTATTCACAGACCTCTTTTAATTTTGGGTATTCGGTGTTTTCGGTAATATTAAAAGACTGAAAATATTCTGCTGTGAACATCCCACAGCACAGATTTGCGCTTTTATTGGATACGTGACCAAATCATGAACTGCGAATTTGATTGTAAAATCTGTCACATACCTTTAAATCCATGTTTGATGTATCCTTTTGAATTTCTATTGTGGCAATGGCTATCAAAATTGAAAAAAATTGCAGTCCGATGAGATTAAAAAAAAACCAACGAGAAAATTTGACAACTAAAAACATTACTAGCGCCACTCGTGGTTGATTCTTGATACCGAATAACCGGGCCGGAAAACACGACTCAAGGCATGTCTACAATTACCGAATCCGGTAATTCATTTTTATATGAACCAAGTTACCATCTCGGTAAAAATCTGTTAAATTTGACTGAATTACCGAGCGGTAAATTTACTCGCAATTTAAAAGAAGACTGTGAATACCCTGTATGTATAGCTTTTTTCTTTCGCAACCCCCTGTTTCGGGATTTTAATTATAGCTCTATCACACCTAAGTTCAAATGGCCTTAAAATTGAACTTAAGATGGTAAATGGTGATTTCCCGTTCGTAATATAAAAATAAATGTACTTATTAAGAGAACGACACGATAAATTTCAAAACAAAAATAAACTTAGAATTGACGCAGGTTCTTAAATTTAAGACCAATGCGCGAAAAATTTTAGTTTGCCTTTCTAAATTCATGCTCTTAATGGTTTTATGATCAAATTTTGATTTTAATTTTGGGCAAACAAACGCATACAAAAATAAAAAGTCTTCTCAACTCGTGCAATTTTTCTCAACTCGTATAATTTTTAAATTTGGCGTCATTGCGGCCTCGAAAATATTTCCGGTATAATTGTTCGATTCAATTGTACGAAACATTTTTCTCTGTCCGACTTTTCGCGCACTTTTCATGTCTGATTTCTCACTTTTAGGCACTTGGCACACCGAATGCGAATCCGCACCGCATTGCGAAAAAGTTCAAGTTTACCACGCGATCTTATATCATATGTCATCTACATGAGCTCTAATTTTGTATTACGTAACAATGCGGTCTCCCCAAAATTGCAGTCTCTGCAAAATTAGAACTCATATAGATTACATACAATATAAGATCGCTTGGTAAGTTAGAACTTTTTCGCAATGCGGTGCGAATTCGCATTCGGTGTGCCAAGTGCCTTATACAATTTTAAAACCATTTGAACTTAGATGTGATAGAGCTTTTAGAATAATAAAGTTATGTGAAAAATTGTTTATAAAAAGAAGTTTAGAGTGTGTTGTTAAAACCCCATAACATGAAGTAATAGTGTAATAACACAAAATTTTACAATTCCAGCCATTTTTACTCCCACCAACTTATATTTCATGGTCATTTAAAAAAAGGGTTATTTTTAGCTTGTTCTTCAATGAATTTCAATGTAAAATTAAATGAGTACTTTCAAAACACGAAACAAAATTAGCAAACAACACCAAGAATATAAAATCATAAGAATTTTCTTTAACATAAATACGAAATTCATATTTTTTTTTTCTTCTAGTGTTTATTAAGCAAATGGCGCTCTCTACAAATTTACATTTACCGTTATTTCTCTTTATTTCATATCTATTTCAGTACCTTTTACTGAATTTTGCGTAATTTTTGCATTATAAGGCCGATCTCGATTTTACCCTAAAGTCAAAAAACAATACACAAAAGTAAAGTTTGTATATTTATATTTTCTTGAAAAAAAAAACGGAAACCAAGAAAAGAACTCTACAGCGAAGGAAAATGAGATGAGCGATTCCTATGGGTTTTTAGCTCTCATTGAAATTCACTTTTCGATTGGGCACTGGCATATTTCCGTTGTTCCTCCAGCGGAAAGCTAACTCAGGATAGGGTAGAAGTCATCACCTAAGGACGAGAGAAACTGGCTCAGGCCAGTAGGCCAAAATGGATGACGTCCCATGAAAAACGGTATGAAATTTGCATGGCTCATCTCTCCGGGGAACAAAAAAAGGGCCAGTGGCTGCTTCAAGAAATTTATTCATTAAAATCCTAAGCCATAAAACTTTTTTCATAAACTTCTGAATGTTCCTACTCTACACAGGAATATACCCGTGAAACTTTACGATGACGAAATCTTCTTCGCGCTGCCCACACCCTTTTCTAAGACAAACTTTGGAGAATTCAGTCGAAGTCTCATCTAGAATCAGCAAAAAATTACAGTGAAAAATACTTAAAACAACGAAAGTAAGCCAACAAAAAACGTAAAAAAGTCGCCTAGATTTCGTTGAGGCATTCAGAACAATTTTGAGTCTCATTCCAAAAAAAATTCTTCTATTCCAGTGGTTTCCAATCTTTTCAGTGGTCTGTACCCCTTGGAGTTCAGGTCATATTCTCGCAACTCTATGAACAAAATGAAATTTATTTTACTTTATTTTTTGCTTGTATTTCTGATATACAGCACCCAAAAAAATATTTATATATTTTTTATAGTACATTTTTCACGTCAGTCACGTCAGTCTTTCGCCACGCTTTTATATACTTTTTTTGACTTCGAATATATACTTGTATTTCTTCCTGTGATATATCACTTCGGGCTTTTTGAATCGGATTCGGCAACCCCAAAACCCTCCAAATGAGTTTTTGTTCCGGAAAAGTCGAGGAAAAAGATAATCGCGGTATCCTTACCAGACCTTCCATCATCCTTACAGACTACTTTAGGCCAGAAAGGGATTCAGCGACCCCAAAACCACCGGATGAGATTTTTTCCGGGAAATTTGAAGAAAAGGATAATCACGCTATCCTTACAGGACCTTCCGTTATCCTTACAGACTTCTTAATGTCAGACACAGATTCAGCGACCCCAAAAACCCTAAGATAAGATTTTTTCCGGGAAATTTGAAGGAAAGGATAATCACGCTGTCCTTACAGGACCTTCCGTTATTCTTACAAGCACGAAGTAGTGAAAATATTGTCTTGTCATCGGAATTACTTATGTGTGAAAATTTTAAGTCAATCGGATGATTGAAAGTGGGTCAAAATTAGATTAAAAGATTTGACCCTGACAGACAGACAAACAGTCACGAAAGCAAGCTAAATAAAACCTGTTCGAAAAAGCGCCGCAGGCAAAATTCATCGCAGAAAGAGCTACGGTAGCCAAAAAAGTCGTGAAAGAATACGTCTTAGGCGAATATTTTTCCGTGAATTTATAGTTTTATCTAACAAATAAAAAAATCCCGATAGTACCCCCAAGAATTTGTTCTTGCACCCCAAGGACTGCAGGGACCTCAGGTTGGAAGCCTCCGCTCTATTCAAGCCAAAATCGTCGTCAGTGGACTTTCATAAAAAGGAAATTTCACTGGACCAAACTTTTAAGCAGGTGTCGTCCGTTGTAATAAAATTTCATCGTGTAAAATTGTCTCGAGGAAAATGTAAACTCCAACGAAGCAAGCAATTGGCGAGAATCGCAAAAAAAGGAAGCATTCGGTTGATCATATACGAAAAGGATGATACTTTGTAATTTGCTGTCTGTAAAAATTACATTCTAAAAAAGAGGAATAATAATGAAGTCACCTTAAAATATTCTTGTCTTCCACCGCCAAGTACTACTAGAAATTTAAAAACAATTTTCTTAAACAAGAAACTTCCTTTCCGTTGTCTAATAAACTTAATGAACTGAGTCAGCAGGTAATTCTATTCTGGGCAAAAAGGCAAAGATGGCCAATTTTAAAATCATCGATCATTTTGAGTGTGTAAAACACAATGAAGACACTCTGAAGAGCCACCAGGGACAAATTAGGCTTTTTCTCAGGACCCTTACGTGCTTGTTTTTACGTACACCTCCATCAGCCGCAGATAAACGTAGTATATCTACCAGATAGAAGATGAAAGGTAATATAATGCGTTCGTGTTAAAAATATTGTTATGCCCAATAATTTTATATTCTACTGGGATGAAACGTGTCCGGAATTCAAATAATTTTCAGTAATCATAATCTGATATGGTTCCCTGTATCTTTTGTGGTCTGCCAATGAATATCCTTATGGAACCACCCGCCGCTGAAATATCCTGGAACTTCTACCATGTATTTAACTCCAAATCCACTCACACACACACTGTACAAGCAAAATTGACCGCAAAAAACCCCAACTACCACCATCAAAACGAGTTAAAACTTAAAACTCTGAATGTACAAATAAGCGAAAGGTCAATTTCGGAAATAACAGATGTAACATCGGTTGCCACAAAACGATTTTCCCCAATTTAATATCTTATTTTGGTTTTATACTTTTGTTATTTGTTTTTTAAAGAAGTGACCGGTGTTAGAACTTCGACGTGAGGGTTTTTTTCACACGTTACGGTTTTTTTAAACCCTTTGGATTTATCTTCTTTAAAAGAACGCAAAAAAATAAATCAGGTTTAACATAACTACAAAAAAATTTATGAAAAACTTAAAAATTCAAATTTTTTGTTTGTTCCAGAAAGGCATTCATGAACTGAAGCTCTTTAGAAGAAACCCAGTACAAAACAGGTACTCCTCTTAACCCCGCAGAATTTATTTGTGCTGGCAAAAATGGCGCATGGCGGTGGATGACATATCTAATACAAGAACCCTGACAAAAATCCCTTTACCAGTCCAGAATTAACAGGTGGAAGAGTTAAAGCGGTAATTTTATGATAAATCTTTAAAAAAATTAAAGTTTGCCCGAAAAACTTTACCTGGAACTCAAAAATTTACATCTCAATCGATTAAATAGTCAAAAAATTAGCGATTCTGAAAAAATGGCAGATATAAAAGAAATTCCATTAAAATCAGTTGAACCGTTTTAACGTCAGGCCGAAGCGCGAGATCTAGAACTTACATTTAGAATTAATTCTAGAACCCAACCAGTTCCTCACAAAGTCAAAAATTCAAATAAAAACATTTACCCGGCCCTTACACGCGACTATAAAGTCTGTCAATAGCACAGACTTCAAATGTCAAATTACTGACAACGCATTAAAATACATAGGGGAAACTGGGGTATTCTGGACCACGGGGAATTGCGGACCAGCGTCATTTTGTTTCCCCTAGTAGTGGTTGGTAGCTGCAAATAACTGTAATCAGTTTGCCTCATGTTAAGCTAATTTTCCTAACAGTACTCGACTTGTGTATACGCACTATCACCTCGCTTCGATAGCAAATAGAAAAGTGATACTTCGAAATTTTTTTTTTCACTTTGTGTTTCGCTTAAATTTAACCACATTTTTCGAGAATCAACTCAAGTAAATATATTGATAATATTCACGGAGCCTTAAGCATTCGACACTGACAAAAAATTTTGCATGAAGTTTGCATTGTGTTACTAATAGCTGCCATATTGTAAAAAAGAGCATTCGGGGAATTGTGGACCACTTTTGTCGGGGAATTATGGACCACTCAATTCTTGACATTTGACAAGCAAACTTCGTGTATTTGATGCATATAAGTGTTTTTTCATGCAAAAACACAGCATTAGATTTTCGGTAATCATACTAATATATAAAAATGAGTTGATGTCTGTCTGTCTGTCTGTCTGTTCCTCTTTCACGCAAAAACAGCTGAACCGATTGACTTGAAATTTGGCATGAGTGTCTGTGGTAGTTCTGGTTCCAACATAGGCATACGGAAAAGTACCGCGAGGGGTGGGGGGAATAAGGGGAGGGGGTAAAGTGATTTCGAAACTTAGTTTTTGCGCTATGTTACTCTTTCGCGGGGAAACTACTGAACCGATTGGCCTGAAATTTGGCATAGATGTTCGTCGTGGGTCCAACCCATTAAAAAGTTTTTAAGTTCTTTCCGGTTTTTTCGTATTCTAAAATTTAGACAAAAAGCCTAACCCGGCAACGACGGGTATACAAGCTAATTTCTAAATCGGCCGTTTTGACATCGCCAAAGGATGTAAATGACCTTCGTGAGAAGGCTGATATGAAGCGAAAGAGACTGGAGAGAAAAGGTGATAAACCATAATCGAAAAAGCAAAAAGATCGTGTCAAATCGAGGACATCACAGAAGAAACAACCATCTTCAACCTATTGTGAGGTGGAAGAATACATCGATTTCTGCATAATTTGTAAGAAAAATATGCCAAAAAAAATGAACCGCCGAAATACCATCCATTGCAACGTGTGCGATCGAGCTGTTCACTTGGGATGCTCCGGAATGACTGCAAGTTACTGGACTTGCGAACATTGCGTTTCGGACTGATTTTCATTGCAATTTTTCACTTCATTTCACTTTGTCTGTTATATAATAAATATATGAATCAAAAAAAAAAGTTTGTCTATCACATTTTTCCATTTTTAATCGATTTACAAAGTGGTCCACAATACCCCGAGATTTTTCAAAATCGCAAAAACGCCATTTTTGCGCCAACTGATAAAACTTGTATAATTTAATACAATTTGACCGAACTGCTGTGACCCAAAGAGAGGTTATTTATCGTACTACAAATTCAAGCTCTGAAATTTTCAGAAAAAGTTATTTTTTTACGATTTTTTAGCCAAAATGAAAAAGCGGTCCAGAATACCCCACCTTCCCCTACATTTAGCATTTATACATTCAGTCAGTGCATTTACACGAGACTGTGTCAGCGACTGTGTCAGCGACTGTGTCAGCTCTACAGACGCGTGTAAGGGCCGGGTAACTCTATCACACTCAGAAAAATTGGGTAAAATTCCACGACTTGCGTACGGCCGGCGCGGCGTAGTTGGCTTTCTGCAGTGTAATTTAGCCTATGGTAGACGTGCGTTCACCTGCGCTAGGAGAAGTAAAAATGTATCAACCTGTGGTGGATAAATACAAAAATTAAACTTGCAACTATTTAAAGCCAAATACTAATCTGCGAAATTCAAGAAAAAAAAAGTTATATGTACACTGTAGAAAATGGATTTGAATTTAAACCGAAAAATGGGGTAAAAACGGGGTAAATTTACAAAAACGTCATAAAATTTCGAAAAAAAATCAGAATTTAGCTCGCACAACATTAAAGTTGTAAATTTACCCAAAAAAAACATCCCAAGCAACCAGATAAGGCATAATGCCTTAGATTAGGGCGTGGTGTCTTAAAATTTGTCGTTTTTTAAGACACCACGCCCTAATCTAAGGCATTATGCCTTATCTGGTTGCTTGGGATTAATCTTACACAAGAAATAGGGTAATTTTAAACAATGCGTAAAATTTCGACCAATATTCATATTTTTACTCTCATTTTGGTGTAAAAACACGCTCACTGGATATTTTTGCATTATTGTACGGACAATTTCATTATTTCACAACGCAATTTGATCGCCATTCCAGAAATGGTTCAATGGTTAAACACTAAATAGTTTATTCGCTCTGGCTTGATGGAGCTATGTTGCCTTAACCTTATAATTCGCACAAGGTTTGTGGCATCGGAGTATAAATACTCGAATCGAGTGGAAGCTGGCAAAGCAGGCTCTGATGACGGTGAGCCAGTTTCCATACCAGAAACAGGCTCCTGATGGGTTTTCAGGGCAGACATGCCTGACCTATTGGGGGGAAAATTGGAGGTGAAAACAACCACAAAAATAATATAATATTTTTGTCATATTTTTTTGTTTTTGCAGACCGTATAAGCCGAGAAATTCTATTTGCCATTTTCGGTGTAATTTTAAACAAAAAATGTCGTAAAATTACACCTTAAGACGCTACCAACTAGGAGGAAAATTACAACAAAAATGTGGTAATTTTAAACACCCATGGTAGTTATTACACTATTTTCCGTTTAATTTTAAACAAAAAATATCGTAAAATTACACAAGTATTGTACTTTTACTTCCTATTTAGTTTAAAGTTCCCCCGTAAAAGTGGCTTTTATACGCCACAAAATGAGTAAAAATGCATAGCTTTTAAGCCATTACGACTCGGTGTAATTTTACTACTATTATAGTAGGAAAATGGTTTCCTACTATTATAGTGGTAAAATTACAATAAAATTTTCTAGAGTGTATATAAATTATGAATAGATAATCTTGGTAAAATTAGTGGCAACTCCGAAGTAATGAAATTTTATTAAGTCTTAATTAAAAGTTATAGCCACAAATTCTTTTAATAAATAAAACAAAACAGACGTGCAATATTTGACTTAAATAATAAATAAATCCTGTTTTTCAGAAAAAAAATCAATTTATTTCCAACAAGCCGATATTTCATACAATTTTCGATATTTCCGTGACCACAACACAGTTTTCTTCTGATTGATACAAACTTAGTTCAATGTATTTTTGCAATTACTTAAATTTTTCAGGCAGAACTAAACTTCCTTCCTTCATGGGGAAAAACTTTTTAAATGAAGCACAAATAGAGCTGATGAACAACCAACTCACTATCCTTGTGGCTTTTATTTTTATTTTTTTTCTGTATACTTCAATCAGTAATGTTGCTTACCCTCTAAACCTCCACGAGGAAAATCCATTTTCCATTCTACATGAAAATGGAAAATGAATGGCGCAAACCTCATGTTTTACTCTTCTATCGTATGTCCTTCGCCTTCGCGAGGTTTTCTCTGACGTCATTTGGGATTGCATGTGCATGAAATTTTGATTATCTGGGGCACGGCACCGTAATCACTTGTTACAGTCATGTCTAGGAAAGAATACCCACCTCCCCCCCCCTCTCCCTCCTGGTTCTTCGTACAAAGAACTGACCGGGATTTAGACTAGGAAGGAGGAGTCGCAAGGCTAAATGGCACCACTGACTGACGTCGCGTCGCCACAAGCTTTGGCGCTATGTTTGCCATATTCGTCAGTCACGCTATCTACAGGGTGGACAAGAAAAATTCGACAAAAGGTTTTAATATTCGAAAAAAAAATGTGAGATTTGTAAGTTGTCGGAAATAACACAAAAGTCCTGTTCGTGGAATTCAGGATTAGCCTTTATTGTGGAACGCTGACTTAACAAGTACGCCGCTAAATTTAATATTAGGAAAAATTAATTTAATTAGTGAATTATTTTCTTTATGAAAATAAGTTTCCAAAAGGGAAATATGTTTTCAACAATCGAATATATGGGAATTATAAAATTGTGTCACTAGCGAAAAATTATTAGCATCTTCTCCTTTTCCAGGCGTGCGTCCTTTTTTTGATGTCTACTCGATAAATGAATTGAGTGAGTGATGCCCATTCAGATACTCTACAATAACATAAAGCCTGATGATAAGAAACACAAGAAAAAGAAGGTGAAGGTTGTGCCAAACAATCAACGGATGAAAATGAGTGAAGAAATTTCAACCGACAAACGTTCTGCGAACACGAAAGCATTAGAAAAGCTAATCCAAAATAACAGAAAAGAAAATAATGGAAAGTATGTGCCATGTTCTAATCGGAGGCACTTGTTGAATTTTCCACGAAAAGAAAACCAACCAGGCAAAACGCCAGCCAATATGGGTGGTTAACTTTTTATATAAAGAAAGATATACCGATGTAGAACAATCACAGTCAGCATCATTGTGCATACTCTGCCATATATATGTGGCTTAAGAAGTTATGCTATCTAGACTCGAAGCTATGAGTTGTTTTTTTCCCTGTAGCGACAACGTACATAACAGCAAGTGATCCTCGTAAATAAAGCTTTTTAAGTACGTGTAATGCCTGCTTGACAAGCACAAATATTTTTCCATGACTGTGGATCCGGTATCTCTTGCCCCTCTCAGCTCGGATGACATCAGCTATAGGCCTAATTTTTAATGCCTGAACACGTTTCCTTTATTTCTGTCACCCACTTTTTATCTCATATCCGCACCCACCCAATAACCCGAATAGCGAGCCAAGGATTCCGGATAGCGCGCGACTCGAATTAGAGTGCTTTCAACTGACGACAACTGTCGACTTAACTGCCAACTGTCGACTATTCTGTCGCAATGTCATTTGTCTGCGAAAGCAAAACGCCACTGCCAAATTGGGAGACATTTATTTGGCCAATTCTTTTATGCAAATTTCATTTTGCATTTTATTCCTTACAACAGCATTTTTGCTTTCTTATACACAATTCGATGCTGGTAAATATTGTGGCTATGAAGAATTTTAATTTTGATATTTTTTTCCTAAAAACCATTCTCGACAATTCCCATTTCGATTTCGGTCTATTTCGATTTCAGTCCTATTTCGATTTCAGTTAGATGAAAAAGGTTTACAATTCAAGTAATTTCTGGTCCATTTTATAGGGCGAGTGTGACAGGGAAACGATGCGTACATCTCTTATACCCCTAGAGTGGTAAAATGAAGGCAGTGCCAGTTTTTTAGGTCCGAATGGATTCTGATGTGTGCAGTTGTTATGTAAAATCATATTCTAAACACATTTCATCTTTATAAATTTTCCGACACTGTGCACCGTTTTCGAGAAAATAGAAAAAAATAGAAAAAATGCATTAATTTTGTATTGGGGAGGGAGAAAGGAATGGTCCGATTTTGCGCCTTCAATAATTTGCCATTTCTTTAGCAGATTCTGTGTACCCCCTGGAACCAGCAGATGTACCCCTGAAAACACTGATATTGAAATCTAGTGAAAATTACAAGAAAAACATTTCAAATAGATATTCTATTAAATTGACATGATTTATTGTCACATCACAAATAGCACAAAAGGTCGCCAAATGGTCGTCGCGACCATAAAGCCGCGATATTAAAGTCACGACGACCTTTTTACGACCTTTTGTGCTCCTCGAGAATAACATGAGAATTAATTGTTGGAAAAATCATGTTAAATATATTATTTTTATGGTTCTCCGATTTTTACCACTATGGCTCCAATTGCTTGATTCTACACTCAGAAAAATGGAGGCTAACTCGACGACCTACATACGGCGTAATTGGCCTCGGGCAGGCGCGCGTTCGCCTGCATGTGGGCAAGTAGAACTGAGTTGACCTGTGGTCGGAGAAATTCTGAAATTAAGCCACCAGCAGGTGAGGTAGGGCATTGGGAGCTGCACGAGTTGACCTTAGATAGGTTAACTCTGACCGCTAGCTGGCTTACAGCAGTGTTGTGCCGCGTAGTCTACGTGATGTAGACTACACCATTGTCTACGCGTAGATTATTACTGTAGACAATGGTCTATTCTCTACGCGTAGACAATGTAGACAATCAATAAAATAAAGGATAGCTGATTTAGTTTTAAAATCTCATTTTCTTCAATCAATTTTAACATAATAAAGCACAATTTCCAGGAAGCAATCGCCAAATGCTGTAATGGAGAACTTCAGAGCAAACTTTAGTGGCAATTCTAATTCTTTTCATGCAATCTAAGCGGCTTGTTTTTAATTTTTGCAATTGAAATCACATTGGATTCTAAAATTTTTTTGCTTTACATATTTTTCTATATAACGAACCGTTTATTTAAAAAACTGATTCATTTGTATGGGATGGCTTTGCTCATTTAAGAATATCTGTTTAATTTTTTCGAAAAACACTAGTCTTTAGCTTAATTCCGTTGAGAGTCATCGTATTTACAGATAGACGGAAATCTATACGGAAGTCATTCAAATCAAATAAAGTAAATCAAATACCCCTAATATAAAAAATATTAAAAAAAACCTACCAAAACGAATTCAAGAATTAATTTTTTGCGCTTATATGTATTGTACATAAATCAATCATAATCAGAATAATTGTCTTCTTCGTAATATAAATTATCATTTTTTCGCCAACAATAATAAATATGGAGTAGTTTTTTAGACCTTTCAAAGGTCAGTCGATTTCGGCTTTGAGAATATATGACTCACTGATGACTTTGTTCTGACAGATATGAGAAAGTCTACATTGTCTACGCAAAGTCGACATTGTCTACGCCAAAGTCGACATTGTCTACGCCAAATCTATTGTCTACGCTATTGTCTACACTGAAGTGTAGACAATTAAAGTCTACGCGTAGAGGAACAACACTGGCTTACAGACCCCTCTGTAAGGTCAGAGTTAACCTGACAAAAAGTTGACCTGGACATTTTTCTGAGTGTATAGTCGACGTCCATAATGGAGCGGCGTCTATTTTGCGTCATTTTGTGTCAGTAAAATTGAGTTTGTAAGGTTGAACTATTTAATTTGTAGTGACATTGTATATACGAAAAACACTCTGGCTACAAATAGCATATTGTCCAAATTGAATTTTCCAAATGAGTACCATTCACGGTGGTATTTCAAAAGTATATGAAAAACTCTAGAAAATATTCAATTTAGCTTACATATTAAAATTGGTTTTAAGGTATAAGAAATTCGTGTTATGGCCACATCAAATGTTTCTTTACTTAAAACGGCTAACTACAAATATTGTTCTATTGCTTTGCGACCGACATGTCGATGATGGCGTCGCGACGAGAGCCAGTTTCTATTACTTTAACGAGATTTTACGGATTATGAGATTCTTTCGTGACTGAAAAATCAAATAACGTTTTTGTGTTTGTTTTTTTCTTACTTGTATAAATGGCATAAGTAACTCGGAGAAAACTTCAAGAAAACAAATTTTACAGACATCACTAGTCATAAAATCCTTCAAATCGTTCACTTAAACCATCTTTCAGACGAATTTCTTTAAAAAAATATTTTTATGAAAAGTCATATTTAGAGTATAGTCCGATGGGGACAGTATTTTTTATTAATACTTAAATCGCGATTACTTACGAACCAGTGATCGTTCAAACATAAAACAAAGATTCGTTGTAATAAGACACTTCAAATGATGGTAGTTCCATGTTGAGTTATTTGTCTCATCAGTAGGATCTCGAAATTTTGTGTTATCTTTAGCCACCGACTGAGAACTTAACATTGCAATTAACAAAACGTGGGGGGAGGGGGTTGAAATTTGAGGTTATGTTATATATATTTGTTATTTTCGAGTCAAGATCTTTCATTTGATATCCATATCGGTATATATTTGGCATATCCGAATTGGATAAAATGGCGTGTTTCGTCCGCCATTTTGTTTTTTCTCCATCGAGACATGCCTAAGAACCATGGTTTTATACGAATTGGATAAAATCGCAGACATGGCGTAACTCGTCCGCCACGAGCTGGTAAATATTTTGACCAAAGTTTCATGAAAATCGGTCTATCTGTTTGGACTGTAGCCAGTAACAAAAAGTTAACATAATAGAATGCTACAAAAAACATTACCTTTGCAATAGTCGGTTAAATAATATAAATAACAAAAAAATGGTACTGAGTTTCTGAATTAAAAGCAAAAAAAACTTTTATGAAAAAAAAAACTTTTACGGTAATTCAACTAAGATGGTTTTGTTTTCGTTCTTCACAATAACTAAAAAGTTAATACTCCTGGCTAATTGGTCTCGAAGTTAACTTGAGCATAAAAAGTTGTACATACGAATAAAGGAGTACATTCTCATATCCAAACATTACGTTGTATAAAATATTAAAAAAATACAAAGTTATTAAACAACTTTAAAACATAACCTGGTAGTTATTTTTGTTAGCTAGAGTAATAACTCAATTAAAAATTAAAGTTGTGAAAATACTGAAAATATACTTTTTCCCGAACTAAACATACATTCTGGAAAATCGATGAAAAAGAAAATGTGGAAAAACTTTTATAACCAGCATAGGGTACTGTGAAAGTGTGCTGGAAATGTACGAAAACTTCCCAGTATATTCGAAATTGAGAACTATGAAATGTGAGTACGTCATATGGTAGACAGCAGATTTTTGAGTCCCCAACGGAAATTATCCATTACTGATGGAACAAAGGATTATTATTTACTGGTTACAATATCTACAATCTAAACTACATATTCATATATCCGATAAAGCTGCTTTTTGTCACCACACTGATGAAAATCGGGACGAAATCGAGAATGAGGTCGAAAAGAATTTTCAGATATTGTGCATATTCCAAAAACTTTCCCATAAAGTTAATTATCCGTTTAATACGCAAACTTTGCATGAATAACTTTCAATCTGCCCTCTTTTTGAACTTTTGTATTCGCTTTACTCGTTATTTGTATATCTGAACTAATATCTTGTTTGTATCTGGCAATGACGTTCGCTCTCTCGTTATGATTCTTATGTGGCTATAGTACAAGATAAAATGCGATGGATAAACTTGATAATTAAATCGTTACGGCTGGCTGATCAGAGATTTTTCCCTATTTATTTATTTTTTTCACATCTATCTATTCATATGACCACGACCAATGATGACTTTGAATATAACATGACATCAATTATTTACTTAATAATAGTAGGAGAATATCATATCAAAGTTGAATACTTCTATTGTAGAATCATAAATGTCAATTAAAATTGACTAAAAAGTTGATCAGAGTTGATTGTGAACTTTTTATGACACCTGAAACGATAATAAAAATTAGTCTGTGTGTCGAAATAAGTAGTATGCAAACACATTAGGTGAACAGTTAACAATATGTGGTTTATTCGGTAAAAGTTTACAAGTTAAAAACAAAAGAAAAGCTACAATTATTGCCAGGGGCTAATCATCACAAGATTTTTATTTAAAAAATCCATTTGTATGAAAAAGGAGTCGTTCGATTGGAATTTTGTGTATGGAACGGTTATGTAAAATCAGATTCTAAACACATTCTGCAAATTTTTCGATACGATGCACCGTTTCGGAGAAAATCCCGAAAACCTTTTTCCTTTGTATCAGAGAGGGAAGAAGAGCTGGCCCAATTGGATTTTGATGTGATGTAAAATCATACTCGAAACAAATTTCGTCTTTTCGATACGGTGCCCCGTTTTCGAGAGAAAAGAAAAAAAAACTCTGGGAAAAGGGGGAAGAATTGGTTCAACTAGATTTTGATGTACGGCTGACTTATGATACGGCTAGTCCTATTTTCAACATATTTTACCTTTATAAATTTTTCAATACGTCTCACCGTTTTCGAGAGAATTGCAAAATATTGTTTCGGTGGAGAGGGAAGGGGGGAGGGGGAAAGGAATGGTCCAATTTTGCCTGTTCAAGAACTTAGCCTTGCTATTTACGAGAACCGCAACTGCAAAAATTTCAAGTCTCTAGCTCAATACCTTCGAAAGGTATGGTGTTCACAGACAGCCGGACGGACAGACAGACGTACAAACAAACAGACATACAAATAGACAGACGGACAAACAGACAGACGGACAAACAGACAGACGGACAAACAGACAGATGGACAGACAGACCGACGAACGGAAATGCGGAAATAAAAATCTTTTGTCATCCCAAACATCCTAGTGTAGTTCATTTTTTATCCGAAAATTTATTCGATATGTTACAAACGGTATCCTAAATTCTCATATAGAGTATGAAAGGGCGAATCCACGTTTTTTTTGCCAACGAAAATTGGTTAAGAGAGCTTAGTAAAATTATAATTAAAGAAAATGATAATGGAGTAGCTAAGAGACATTGAACAAACTTCTTAACGTTTATGTTCAACCATTGAACCATGTCTGATTCACAGTTGATACGGTCAATTAGTTACCTTTGAACTGTATTAAATTTTTCGGTTTAATTATATATTGTAAAATTTAAATTTTTTTACAAGCCTTTATTTATTTTCATTTGTTTTTACAATTTTCTCGAAAAGTTCAAATCTTGAAACCTTATTTGGACCAGGGCTGAACTGAGAACGAAATTAGGCGCGGGAAATAATACCCATACAGGTTGCTATTTTTGAAAGCTTGAACACTAACTAGTTTATGATGGGGAATCGGGACTATTACTAAAATAGTTAATTTCAATTAAAAACATAACAAAAGCTATAATTGCCAATATGGCAATCATTGGAGACCCGTATGGTGATATTCGTATCAAAATTCGAACAGTTGTACTAAAATTCCACTTTGAAGTCAAACTTTCCGGTAAGATTTTTTAAAATTTATTCCAATCGGATTTTGATGTATGGGAGTTTTATGTAGAATAATATCCTAAATAACTTTTGTTCTTGCACTTTTTTGATAAGATGCACCGTTTTTGATATATTCGAAAAAACGTTTTCATTCGTATGGGGGATACCCCCCCTAATGGTCCATTTTTGCCCATGAACGAACTTAGCCTCGCATTTTACGAAAAACGGATCCACGCAAAATTTCAAGTCTCTAGCTCAATCCGTGCGCCTGCAATCCGCGCCACAGACAGACGGACGGACAGACAGACGGACGGACATGCTAAATTTAAGTTTTTTTTATTATTCTAAACACACTGGTGTAATTCATTTTTTTGTGTGATGACGGGATCTTGGCGTTACAAACGGTAAGGCAAAGTTAATATACCCTTTGGTTTCACCATACGGGTATAAAAACAGTCAAAATAGGATATTTTTTTAATAAATTTCGCTACTTGGCAGTAAAATTTACTATTTTGTGGTTAAATTGATTGTTTTTACTTTCCTCTGTTATGGAGGGAAGTATTGTATTCATGACGTAAACCGATTCAAAAACGGGAGAAGATACAAACTTTCTGATCGGTACGAAATCCGTTTCAGGCGAAAATATGAGGATGTCCGGTCCGTGAATGTGTTTCGGTCTGTCCGTTTTACGTATCTTGAATAACTCGAGAACGCGATGAGCTAGCGACTTGAAATTTTTTGTAATTTAGATTTACGAAAATCGTAGTTTTCTATCAATTGGGAAAGTTTTTGGATAAGTCTCTGGTCTCCAGGGTACAAAAGGCAAAAATCTCCAAAGTGTATACACAATCACAGACATTTAAGTCTGGAGATCAAAAAATAGATCTCCGGAGACGTTTACTAAAAAGTCTCTAAAAGCAAAGTCTCTGGAGTGCATACACGACGCAGGTATCTCGTCTCCAAGCATAACAACAATATCACTAATCTAAAATATAAAATAAGTAAAAACACTTTTTTTTCTTTATAAAAACTGACCTTTAATCTCAAAACAACGAAACAAATTCTCGTTCCCACAAAACAATTTCCTGAAATGTCAAAATTCGTCTCCGGAGACCAAGAGATAGATATCAAAACGTTTTGAAGACCGGAGACGCATTAAAGAGACTCTCTCATTAGTAGCTACACGGCAAGAAACTTAAGTCTCCCAGAGACCCTAGAGCAGGGTTGGGACTTGAGGATGTGTAAAAGGTACTATTTTTGCCCAAAAAGGGTACTAGATTGAGATAATGTGGTACTAGATTTTTTTTTCACTATCTTGCAACCAAAATCGTTTTTTATAGGAGTCAAGAAAAATCTAAATCTCGTAATATTAGAAAAAAAAATCCTTATCCCATATGGATTATCTTTAGCGCTGTAAATATAACCGTTCTCGGTCAAAAAATACTCTAGAAAAACTCCAAAAACTAATAAAAATTGTCTAGATGTATTTGTTTTAAATTTTGGATTTTATTTCAACTTTAAATTTTTATATAAACTCCATCTAAAAACTTAAATTTCGAGAAGTATTTTGAGCTATTGCTATATAAATCATATTTCCATGACCTACGATTGATTTTCATATCTCCCTTAATAAGACGAATTCAGTAGTCTTTAAGTAGGGTTTAAGAGTTGTGGCGGGATCATTTAAAAAAGTACTTTTTTTCTAATACATAGATAATACATAATTTCTAATACATAGAAAAGTGATGTCTTTTTAAAGGGAGCTATAAATTCAGATAAAATCATATTTTATATAAACCACGAAAAGGTACCAGATTCATGGCCTGTGGTACTAGGGTACTAAATGAGTCAAAAAGGTACTAGAACTAGTACATTGGTACTAAAGTCCCAACCCTGCCCTAGAGACTTGATACTTGGAGACAAATCTCCGGTCTCCGAAGTGTATACACAGGTCTCTTTGTATGCAGAGGCGAAATTTTTGGTCTAAGAGACCAAAGTCTCTCGTCGTGTATTTCTACCTTAACGTTAGCTATACGTATACCTCCCACACAATTTTTTTTTTAAATACAGTTTTTGAAAATTTCTCGGAAACTGCGCCTTTTTGAGAAAAAATCCATATAACCAAAATCACAGGAAATGAAATTTCCCACATTTTTGTTAGAGCAACGAACTAACTCGACCCGAAACCAACAGCCAGTCCATCGATATCCTCTGGCAAAACCAGTCGCAGTATTGTACAGTTTATATTCAATAAACCATTTACTTTAGTAGATAACTCGTTTCATTATATTCCTGGTTCCCTATTTCTCCCAATAGGTTATGGGCCCAGGATCACGCGTCGGGTTAATCTAAAAAGTTTTTTTTGTGTGAATATAATATATCGGGAAACGTGGAAAACGCGTTCGGAAAAGAGATATCATGGCCGGCCATACAATTCGTATCGAACCGCTAAACGCAGACAATTACGATACGTGGAAGCTCCAAATGCGAGCTATTTTAATTAAAAATGATTTATGGTCATACGCAGACGGCAGCAAAATTTGCCCTACTACTGACGCGGAAAAAATGGCAGAATGGAAAAGAAATGATGAGAAGGCATCAGCAGATATTATGTTGGCAATGAGCCCATCGGAATTGAGTTTGATTAAAGACGGACAGACATCCCATGAGATTTGGTTAGCATTGAGATCCAACTACCAATCAAAAGGTCCTGCAAGAAAAGCTACGTTGCTGAAAAAAGTTGCATTGTCACGTATGAAAGAAGGTGATAAGATTCGTGATCACCTGAGCGAATTTTTCGATGCTGTTAGCAAACTCAAGGAAATCAACGTAACGATCGGAGATGAATTATTAGCAATTTTGCTTCTGTACAGTTTGCCTGATAGTTTCGATACTTTTCGATGCGCATTGGAAACACGCGATGAATTACCAAAGCCAGAAACACTGAGGATTAAAATAATAGAAGAATATGAATCGCGTAAGGTCAAACAAAGCATAACTGATCACGACGTACTGTACGCTCACAAAAATCCTGATAGTTATCGCTTTAACCAAGCTAAACGACAATCTCGAAACAATGAAATGCAGTTTAAACCGCAAGCTGTTCAACAAAAGCGTCAAACTGGATGTTATCGTTGTGGAGCATTTGGTCATATAGCAAAGAATTGTAGAAACAAAAACTCCATGAATGCCCAACAAAGCGCTCGACAGATTGAAGAAAATGACAAAGAATCTGAAAAATCGTTTAGGGCACATGACGAAATAGCTCTGCTCAATACAACCGAATTTGCCATGCAAAATTCTCTAAAGGAAGGATGGTGTCTAGATAGTGGGTGCACTGCACATATGAGTTCGGACAGAGACATTTTTGAAAATTTCTATGAAATGAATAAACTGTTAAATTTGGCGAATAATAAATCGACAAAAATTAGTGGCACGGGAAACGTAAAATTGATAGTGGAAAATGACGGACAGAAAAATGTGTTAAACTTAGAACAAGTGTTATATGTGCCAGACTTACGCACAAACTTATTATCGGTATCAAAAATCGTAGATCGCGGTTTTGTTGTGAATTTTGAAAAAAATGACGCCTTTGTATTCGACAAAAGTCGTAAAATGGTGCTCCATGCGAAAAGACAAGGAAACCTTTACTACATTGAAACTTCTCGAAGGGATTTTTCATATAATGTCGATGATAACTTCGGTAGATCACGTAAAATAGACTCATGGCATTATAAAATGGGACATTTAAATGAAAGGGATTTAAAAAATATGGCCAAAAATAGTGTTGTGCACGGTTTAGATATTGACTCACAAGAAAAGTTATCAACGTGCGAAGTATGTATACAGGAAAAACAAACGCGCGCGATATTTCCAAAAAGTGACGGTAACCGTACACGGGATTTGCTTGAAATCGTACATACGGACGTCTGTGGCCCTATGAGACATTCATCACATTCTGGGGCGAAATACTTTGTGTTATTTATCGACGAAAAGTCGCGATGGTGCGAGGTATTTTTCATAAAACACAAATCCGAAGTTTTAAGCGTATTTGAAAAATTCAAAACTACCGCAGAGACATTTACAGGTAAAAAAATTAAAATGTTACAATCAGATAACGGTGGGGAATATCGTAACCGGGAATTCGACCTATTTTTAGAGAAAAACGGGATTCAACGACGTTTAACAGCCCCTCATACTCCGCAACAAAACGGGTTGGCTGAACGGAAAAATAGGACCCTTGTAGAAATGGCTAGATGTATGATGCGGCAATCAGGAGTTCCACCAACATTTTGGGCAGAGGCGGTAAATGCCGCGTGTTATATTCGGAATAGGTGCTCGACTAAATCTTTAGGTGGACAAATACCACACAAAATATGGACAGGGAAAATTCCAACAGTAATTCACTTCAAGGTGTTTGGATCGAAGGCGTTTGTTCTAGATAAGGATCCAAAAAGAGGGAAATTCGACTCCCGTTCAAAGGAATGCGTGTTCGTCGGATATTCAAATGAGTCAAAGGCTTACCGGCTTTGGTCTCCACAAACACGAAGAATAGTGGTAAGTCGAGATGTAAAATTTTTAAACGAACCATTCTTTTCTAATAAATATGAAAATTTCTACAACGAAAATGAGATATCAAATTATGAGAAAAATAACATTAACGATAACCAGCAGAGTGAAATAGAATTAGACTTAACGAAGATTACTCCTGAAACACCAACTTCATCCAAAAATTCTACATCCAAAAATGAGAATCCCGAGCTAGCTAAACGAGGTAGAGGTCGTCCAAGATTGGTAAAAGGCGTAATTGGAAGGCCAAGGAAAATTTTTCAACAGGCTAGTTACGACGGAAGCTCGAACAAAGATGACGGAGAATCTTCAGTAGACGACGAAGATGATGATGTTTTTGCTGAATGCGAGTTAGCTAATTTAGCCACGTTTGCAGATCCTTCAACCCTGAAAGACGCGATGGAGGCAGAAGATGCAGAAGCGTGGACACTAGCAATCGAAGACGAGTTCCAGGCTCAAATTCGAAACTGTACCTGGGAAATAGTACAACGACCACAACAACGCAAGGTAATCGGCCACAGGTTTGTGTTCCGTACAAAAGACAACGGAACACACTCATGTCAAAAAAAGGTGCGTTTAGTAGCAAAGGGTTGCTCCCAACGTCCAGGAGAAGATTTTTATGACACATTCTCACCTGTTGTGCGATCAACATCAATCCGCTTATTAACAGCTTTGGCCGCAGAGTTAAATTTAGAAATTCACCAAATGGACGTAATCGCTGCCTATCTAAATGGTGAGTTAAATGAAAAAGTATATATGGACATTCCCGAGCAATTACCTGCATTTCTAGACAAACTTACTTCCGGCGAACCTGTCGGGTCAATCAGAATGGCGTGTCGCGACAAAAGGATGATAGAAACCGCTACTCGCTGGCATCAAGCGTTACGCGCAAAAGGAGATCCTGTGTGTCTACTGACTAAAGCGCTGTATGGACTACGCCAATCGGGATTGCAATGGTATTACCGACTCACAGAAAAACTACATGAATTTGGTTTGAAATCATCACCACAAGATCCATGCTTATTCTCATCACAACGAAATGATAAAATTATATTGATCGCGGTATATGTAGATGACCTGTTGTTAGCATCCAACGACATTGAATGGCTACACTCAATCAAAAATTTGTTGGCAGAATCATTCGAAATGAAGGATTTCGGACCAGTAAAGCGATGTTTAGGCATTAACTTTCAACGAGATCCAAAATCTCACGGATACCTTTTATCGCAGTATAACTACGCACAGTCAGTTCTTGAGCGTTTTGGTATGGAAAAATGTAAAGCGGCGAAAACTCCATTGGAACATAATAATAAGCTGCGAAGACCATCACAACCTGATGAAAACGTGATGAGAAAATATCCTTATCAAAAACTAATCGGGGCACTCATGTATTTGGCAACAACAACGCGTCCCGACATCGCATATGCGGTCAACTTTATGAGTCAGTTCAATTCCAGCTATGGCATCGAACATTGGAATGCGGCTAAAAGGATTTTGAGATACCTCAAAGGAACTACTAGCTACGGGTTATTTTACAAGAAAACCAACGAAGACCTATACGGCCTAGTGGATGCAGACTGGGGCGCGAATCTTACGGACAGAAGATCGTATTCGGGATACGGCTTCATATTGGCTGGCGCAGTAATCAGTTGGGAGGCGCGCAAACAACGAACTGTCGCACAATCTAGCACAGAGGCTGAGTATATGGCCATCTCGGATGCAACCAAAGAAGCTCTATATCTCCAGAACATCCTAGCTTGGATCGGTATGAATTCATCATTGAGACCCATATCCCTATTCAACGACAATCAAGGCGCCCTCAAGTTGGTTCAATCTTTTGGCTACAATTCGCGTACAAAACACATCGACGTACGACATCACTTTATACGCGATTGCTACCAAAATAGGAAAATTGAGCTAGAATACATGTCGACCGAGGATATGCCAGCAGATATATTCACGAAAGGCTTGAGCGGAACTAAACATCTCAGTTGCCTAAGAGCATTGGGGATGTATACCAAAGATGTCGAATAATAAGTCTCACTAGTTTGAGTAGGGGTGTTAGAGCAACGAACTAACTCGACCCGAAACCAACAGCCAGTCCATCGATATCCTCTGGCAAAACCAGTCGCAGTATTGTACAGTTTATATTCAATAAACCATTTACTTTAGTAGATAACTCGTTTCATTATATTCCTGGTTCCCTATTTCTCCCAATAATTTTTTCATTTAACGATTTTTACGTTTATTTAACGGTTCTCGAGATATTTGAAAAAATATTTTTTTTATATGTTTTTGCCGATATTAAATATTGCAGAGGAAAGTTTTGTGATGATCACAACTAATATTTTTTCTTTGGGTGTAGATCCATCTCAACGATACTCTGAACTTAACTGTAAAGTTTCATTAAAATCGGTTCAGTAGTTTTTGAGAAATCCGGTCACAAAAAAAAACAACTTTCCTTTTATTAATCTATATATATAAAAATGGATGTTTGTTGGTTTGAGATTACAAAACTCAAAAACTACTGGACCGATTTTTACGCGGTTTTTTGCAAAATGATCTGCATTGCCAGGAGCAGGTGTTTAGCTATGTTAGATTTTTAAAATTTGAAACAGAAGGTCCTGTAAGGATAACGCAAATATCATTTTCCAATTTTTCTCACAAAAACTGGCTTTGGGAGGTTTTCAGGATAACGTTTTTTCCCAAAAATGGTTTTTTGGAATTCTAAAATTTATACAAAAAACTTTAAGCTGGCAACGAAGGATAATATGCTTTTACTATTACGGGATATCCCAAAATATTTCTTAAAAGCTCTTAAAAAGTTTCGACATTCCAGTTTTCTAAGTTCTGCCGTTCAACTTATTTAGAATAAATTATTTTATAATAAAAAAAACACATGTTTCCATTTTAAACTACGCACTTATTCATATATTTACATATATGACTACTTAGAAAATTTGTTTTTTATAATGTTGAATCAGTGTGTTTTATTTTGTAGATATTTGTTATTTGGATTGATGTTAGGTTGACAAGTAAACAAGCTCATTACTTTGACAAAGCTGACACCTGTCGTATAATTGGTCAGCAAACATAATTCGTTTTTCGTATATTTAGAGCTCAGAGAAAAAATTAATCTAAAAAATCTTTTACTGAATGACTCAATATTGAATGGGCGATTTATTTGTTTATATTTCGGTTGAAAAATTTTTTCTTTGTAAGTTGTGTTTACGCAATTGAAAACAAAACTTGGGTTGACTTTGCAAACACGGAGAGAAATTATTCCTATAAAAATTGTTGACAGTGAGATATTTTGTAATGACTCCCAAATTCTTCCTATTTTTAGGGTATCATTACAAAGAAAACCCACTTTCTCATTTATTACATTTTTTTGTAGGAATCCGTCTTTTTATTTCTCTATATAATTTGTGAATGTACAATAATTTTATTGATAATTTTCTTTATAAAACACTTTGAAAACCAATAAAATTATAGCAGAATGCGAAGCCTTTTATTATAAAGGGTCTTTCAACAGGGACATAACAATTTTGTATTTAAATAAAAACGCACCTTAAAACTTTTTTTATGATCTGGCAATGCTAAAACGTCAGTCAACGTTTACATTTTTTATTTTTAATGTTTTTTTTAGGTTTACATGCCACACAGCTGGTCAAACAATTGATCTATTGAAGGAGAAGTTCGGTAATCGTGTAATCTCGAGAAATGGTCCGGTCGAATGGCCACCTCGCTCATGCGATTTAACGCGGTTGGATTTCTTTTTATGGGGTTATGTTAAGTCGTTGGTTTATGCCAACAAGCCAACAACGTTAGAGGAGCTCAGGAACAATATCGAACGCGACATTGCCAACGTTCCGGCCGATATGTGTGGAAGATTGGTGAAAAATTGGCTCCAAAGAATCAATCAGTGCAAACGTGCTCGCGGTGGCCACATGAACGACATCGAATTTCATACTTAAATGTAACATGTCCACTACACCTGGAATAAATTTCAGCCCGATATCTCAATTATTCTGTGTTTTATTTAAATACAAAATTGTTATGTCCTTGTTGAAAGACCCGATACAATAGTGAATACACACAAAAACAAAATTGTAAAATCTAACTATTTTATAATGCAGAATCATAATTGTTGCGAAAGTAATAGTCATTATTCCCCCTCATTGAACAGTTGGACTTATGTTTTTTCTCTGCGTGTAAAGAACCCAACAATTTAATTCTAGTATGATATTTTTCCCATAATTCATCCTTCCTCATAGAATAACTAGAATTCGCGGGTTGGAAATGATTATCTTTATATATATGTGTATATAGATTTTGAAAAAATCTCAGCAGATATACAAGATAAAATAATTGTGTTATATAAGACAGGAATAGGACAAATTTCTAATCGATGCACACGATTGCTCCTAAAATCCTTGAAATATCAGATAGAACAAAAATAGATTCCATCGGAAAAACCAACCTCACCTTTCTAGCCTCCTTTCCAATGCTTAACATATACGGATACGCTCTTGATCCAATCAATTCCTAGACACACAGGTTTCCCATATCAGCCCAATCCGAATAGGTTCTCTGCTATTGAATTTTGATTAGGGAACAATTTTTGGATGCCACCGAACAGGATTTAATTTTAGTTTTTTTTTCAATATTTCGTATATCGTCGTCGGTAAAGTCGATTTTCATCCCTTTTTTTCGCAATTGTCTTTCCCTTCAACATTTTATCCGTCTATTAACTTCAAAGTTTATTGTAGATTTTCATGGTGTAAAATTCTCGTGAATTATGCGCATGTGTTTATTAAAATTTTCGCTATCTATTTATTAACTTATTGTTAATGTTATGCTTTGTTTTTATTTATTAGATACAAAATTTATGCAACAAGAAGTTTTCATCACAAAAAATATCAGTTGTTATGTGCACAAAATTTTACTCTGCAATATTTAATTTCAAAAAGGCATGTAAAAGATAATAGGGCTATTCACTCTTTATCGTAGTTGATCGTAAACTCGTAGAATCGTAAATAAAATCGTAGTTTTTTGACAGTTCTCCATACAAATTTTTTTACGACGAAAACTACAATCTACCACACCCGAAGATATGGTAAAATCGTAGTTTTTGTCGTACTTCTAATAAAGTGAGGTTAAGGCATGTTTTGTGACATGTCAATTTGGTGCCAACTCTAAAATGGACATTGGAAAAGCAAGTAAATTAAAGTATTTATATGATTTAGTATAAATTAAGTGTTAAAAAATGCTTTAAACAATTTAGGTAAAGAAAATAAATCAAAGAGTCAAAAGTTTACAACAAAACCCACGTAGATGTACAGTACAATCTACGGTTTTACTATCTACGATCAAGAGTGAATTGCCCTAATATTTTTTCAAATATCTCAAGAACCGTTAGACATAGATAAAAACAGTTAAAGGAAAAAATGTAGGAAATTTTATTTCCTTTGAATCTAGTCATATGCAATTTTTCTCAAAAACGCATAACTTTCGAGAAATTTTCAAAAAACATTTTTTTTAATATGTTGAGAGCCGTTAGAGATACGTAAAAACCGTTAAAGCGAAAAATATAATAGGAAATTTTATACCCTTTAAATTTTGTTTTATTCAAAAGCGCATAATTTTCATAAAATTTTCAAAAAACCGTATTTTTTTACAAAAAAATGTGGAAAGTACCCATTTTTTTGTGAAAAAATACGGTTTTTTGAAAATATATATGAAAATTATGCGCTTTTGGGAAAAAATGAATAAAACCAAATTTAAAGTTGATAAAAAAAACTATGAAAAAGTTGATAAAAAAAGTTATGATTTTCGTAAGACTCATCAATGCATTCTCGAGTTATTTAAAATACATAAAACTGACAGACCGAATACAACACTTTCCTCCCATACATAGTTACGCCTGAGGAAAGAAAAAACAAATAACTCCAATTACAGACTAATGCGCGATCTACAATGCCTATAATAATCAAAATTAGTTTTTTTAATTGTGGCACATAATTACTCTGTATTTGGCCGATTATAGAAATTCAAAAAAAAATGTTGTTCACATGCAAACATTAAAATAACTTTAATTAAATATAATGAAGGGAAGAGAGCCAGTGAAAATTAGTAGTTTCTGTATTAATCCAGTCAGGCTATCTATTGTTGGAGCAGTATTGACTGTAATGAAACAGAATTCCTTTTAATCGATATTTGCAATAGGAGACAATGAACTAATGTCAACATACAAAACGTTTAGCAAATAACAATTTACAGAATTTGTGTAATTACTAGATAACTGAAGCGAAAAGCCTGACACAAATCGTGAAACCATCTAAATGCTAATGAAAGAGAAAATCAACAAAAATGTTGTATTAGCTGAAAAACAAAGGATACCTACATTCAAATAAGATAATATTTTTGGTTATTTAAAAGGAAAATACACTGTAACGGATCAAACAAGCAGATATGCAAACCGATTTTTTGAAACGAACCAAAAACCACTAAGCCATTGAAATTTTAATGAACCAAAACTAAACCATAAAGCTAGAACCTGAATCGTACGTCGATGCGTCCGTCATGCGTGCGTCACGTTAACAGTTCGGATAGAATCAACGGGCTGCTATGAGTACTCCCCTAATAATACGTTTGTCCGCATAGAGTAGGTCGACTTTCTACTTTTACATGCGGCAACGCACGGACATGTCATTTCGCAAAAAAGTTTGTTTACGATTTAAGCAATTTAAGTATGGAACAAATTGAAAGTAATTGTTTCGACGATAAACTAATAGAAGAAGTGCAAAACAATGAGTTAACTCCAGATTCGTTGCCGTACCCAACTGTCACCGCATCGAACTGTCAACCGGACGCACGCATGATGGACGCATCGACGTACGATTCAGGTTCTAGCTTTAACCTTAAAGCTAGAACCTGAATCGTACGTCGATGCGTCCGTCATGCGTCCGTCCGGTTGACAGTTCGATGCGGTGACAGTTGGGTACGGCAACGAATCACTTCTTCTTCACTTTTTTTGCACTTCTTCTATTAGTTTATCGTCGAAACAATTACTTTCAATTTGTTCCATACTTAAATTGCTTAAATCGTAACCAAACTTTTTTGCGAAATGACATTTCCGTGCGTTGCCGCATGTAAAAGTAGAAAGTCGACCTACTCTATGCGGTTGCCGCATCGGAAAACGCATTATTAGGGGAGTACTCATAGCAGCCCGTTGATTTTACTTTGACCGCATCGAACTGTCAACGTGACGGACGCATGGCGGACGTACGGACGTATGTTTCTGGTTCTACCTTGAACCGACTTCTGTAAAATAAGATTTTTTAAAAAGATGGTCGAACAAAAAAAAACTAATTTAAATTTGAAAAAAAACAAAATCAAAAATCGGACATTTTTTTGTAGTTCTCTTCGGTTCTCATTTGAATTTTTAGGATTTAAAAATACTTATTTTTTTCTATTCTCAATCAGATTTAGAATTTAGTTACTTGGTTGAACCAATTTTTACTGTAGAAATGTCACTTTAGCCTTACAAACGCCACTGGATATACTGGAGTTTCAAGGAAAACAAAATGTCGGATATTGAACACGCCGTTTTTTTCAGAGACGTGCCATAAAGGCGCCCACAAATGAAAACCTTGTTTTCAACATTGTTATCAACCTGGCTGTCAGCTTTTGCCACAGACGCTACAACATGGTCGCCAACATCAGAAGTAGTATTCCGTTACTTGTTTCAAGCGTTTGTTTCGAGTTAGAAGTAAAAGTAATATTCGCTGTCTTTGTTCTGATCAAGATAAATTACAGGGCGAAACAGAGATCGCGAATACTACTTTTTCTTCTAACTCGAAACAAACGCTTGAAACAAGTTTTGGAATACCACTCCAGGCCGCGTCCACCGAATATCCAATATTTTCTAAATTTTTTGAAATGAACTCAACCATGTTTTCAACATGACATCAACGACAGACGTTCAACATCGACTTCAACACGAAAAAATGACAAAAATGTTGAGAACTAGGTTTCTCGTCTGTGGACGCCTTAAAACCCTTTGTGATGTTGTTTAACATATTGACTGCCATAGCTATCATTTTTGATGGCCAGTGAAAAATGACACAAGTTTCGTAAGGGCCCCCGGTTTTTTTTTCGACAGACGGGTCTACATTCTACATGTATACATTCTACATGCATACATTCTACATTCATACACTCATACATACATACATACATTCTACAGGTCTACATGTATTAGTATTTCCTTTAAATATTTGCAAAATTAGTTCGGCAACATTTTTCATGTTCATTCTTCGGACAATTGTGGTCATCCTCTTGAACCAATCATACATTTGCAGGCCATTACGCTGCGAGAATCTTCTAACTTAGGTTACGTTCAATTTACCTTGAAAAAGAGTCACAAAAATTCTCTAAAAATCCAAAATGGCGGACGACGGTCTAATTACTCTAATCCCTCAACTCAAAGAATTTTCATTTCAACTTTTTTTTTAATTCTTTTTTATTTAAACAATTAAAAATCGCTTCATTGCAAAATCTCATGAGACTACCAGATTGACTCCCTTGCGAATTTTATATAATTACTCATTAACTGATTAGATTACAAATTACCTTCTACTTAACTGTCAACACGCATCAGGGCCACCAAATCGCAAAACTCTAATCACCATTTAGGTAACAAAAGCAAAAGTAAACCAAATTATTTGTTGGTCAAATACTCCACCCTAGAGACAACAAAAAAAAATAAAAAAAAAAAAAAAACATGTGTGTGCAGTGCACACGCGGTAGAAGTGAAACCTTAGGAAAACTAAACAGCGAGAGAATGAGACGAATGCGGTATCAGGTGTGGGATAGTTATAGCGTTTATTTATTATAATATTGGTACCAAGTTCAAAAGTCATATTATATTTTTATTGAAAATCTAATACCGGATTCGTGATCAGCGACCCCAAAAACCCTAAAATGCAAATTTTTCCGGGGAAAATGGGAAAAAGGATATTTTCATTATCCTTACAGGACCTTCCGTTTCGAATTTTGAAAATCTAATACCGGATTCGTGATCAGCGACCCCAAAAACCCTAAAATGCAAATTTTTCCGGGGAAAAATGGGAAAAAGGATATTTATCCTTACAGGACCCTTCGTTTCGAATTTTGAAAATCTAATACCGGATTCGTGATCAGCGACCCCAAAAACCCTATAGTGCAAATTTTTCCGGGGAAAAATGGGAAAAAGGATATTTTCATTATCCTTACAGGACCTTCCGTTTCGAATTTTGAAAATCTAATACCGGATTCGTGATCAGCGACCCCAAAAACCCTAAAATGCAAATTTTTCCGGGGCAAAATGATAAAAAGGATATTTTCATTATCCTTACAGGACCTTCCGTTTCGAATTTTGAAAATCTAATACCGGATTCGTGATCAGTGACCCCAAAAACCCTAAAATGCAAATTTTTCCGGGGAAAATGGGAAAAAGGATATTTTCATTATCCTTACAGGACCTTCCGTTTCGAATTTTGAAAATCTACATAGCTAAAAACCTGCTCCTGGCAACACAGATTATTTTGCAAAAAACCGCATAAAAATCGGTCCAGTAGTTTTTGAGTTTTGTAATCTCAGGCAGACAGACAAACAATAAAACATCCATTTTTATTTATATACGAGTAGATATGTATATATTGCAATTTATGACGAAACATAATTTATCGCCTCCTCTCTCCACTTCCTCCCTCCTACCACTTCTCCCTTCTCCCCTTCCCGTAACCCGCCCTCTTCCCCTTCCCCTCAATCTTGTTTACGATAAATTGACTGGCACCCATCTGTATTCTATCTCATTTTCTCGTAGGCTAAAATATCCTATCTCTTTTTACTGTCGCTTTTTCGTTTCATCGAGTTTGAAATCACTCACAACGCCGCTAAAGAAGTTTTCACTTCAAAAAGATTTTGCTGTACACTGAGGTAATAAATTCTTCTACTTTTCTCACAGCCCCCATTTTTATTCCCAAGATCAGAATAGACACCAAAACAAAGGTGTAACGATTTGACCATGGCATAGAAAAAACTCTATATGTTTACATTTCACGTAGAATAAATAAAATTTCATCACCTGATTTATGTTGCTGTAATTTAAATTAAAGTTATTGGACAACATGAAAATATTCACAGAGCCATCCACTTATCTCCAAAATACACACTTTTAATATATTTTTGTTTTCCAGCTCTTCGCGGAAAAGCAACATTTTATTATTTTTTCCATTTGAAAATAGATGAATACTTTTCCCTAGACATCCTGTCAGAAACATGTCCAATGGCGTGGCTGGCGGGCGATAGCTTTTAGTTCAACATTCAACATCGTCTGACATGCCTGGCTCTACACATCCAAAATTGAATAGACTACAAAGTATCAAACGAGAGCAAAGCGCTGTCCTTTGAAGCTCCGACTGTTTATCATTCTTCAGTGTCGACCCTGTGACATTTATGGGCAGGATCTGATTACAAAAATTTGATTTTGATTATTTTATTGGACACACATTATGTGGAAATAAAACACAGCGTCGACGATGGCTAAAATTGCTGACGTCCGGCGGAGCGATCTGACAGCACTGGTGGGGGTGGGTTTCTGTCTGGCTTCATTGTGTTTCGCTTTTAGGTAGTTCAGAATAAAATGGCCGTGACTGCTACTTGTTGCACAAAATATAATAGAAGTGCTGCAGGATTGTATTCGAGCAACACTTTACGAAAATTAACCCCAAGCTTATAATTCCTCACATTTTGAAAACTTCACAGTATTTTGTACACGGTAAAAAATCCTGGAGTACTTTGCAATACAAAAATTATATTGACGAAATTTTATTAAATTCAATTTTGTAAAAAAATTTAATACATACAAATTATTGAAAATTGATTTCTTCTAATAATTAAAATATGAAGGTGACAAATATTTTAATTATTGGAGATACAAAAAAACCGTTAAAACAAAAATGTAGAAAATTTTATATCCTTTAACACGTTGGCTACCAGCCAAAAAAACGCTTACTCCGCTAGTATACACTGGGAAAAACGCAAAAATCGTTTCTGTACTTTGTGAGTCACCAGTGAACACAAGATCAATACAGACAAAAACGAACTCCATGCTCCACAAAAAAACCCCTTTGTACCGCACGGGCGACTGCACTCAACCATGGAACTTGAGAAACTGACGGTAATGACAATAGTGTGTGTACACCGGTGACTCACATGGTAGCCAACGTGTTAAATTTTGTCATACACATTTTTTCGCAAAAGCGCATAAGTTTCGAGAAATTGTATTTTTTCACAAAAATTATATGGAGGTACCCGTTATAGTTACCGTTACTTTTCCAAAAGTTGATAGAAAACTCTGATTTTTGTAGAACTTATTTACAAAAAATTTCAAGTCGCAAGGTCAATGTGTTCTCGAGTTATTTAAGATACGTACAACGAACAGACAGACAGACAGATGCACAGACATCCTCATAATTTTGCTTGAAATGGATAGTACGCAATTTTCTATCTGCATCCGTTCTAGAATCAATCTCCCTCATGAATACAAAACTTTCCTTCTATAGAAGGGGAAAGTAAAAATATTATTGGTTTACAGACCTATAAGTACATTTTATTTGACCATTATCCCTGGCAATTGTAGCTTTTCTCATGCTTCAATTGACCTTCCAAAAATTAGAACTAATTCTAAACATGTTTTATGAAAAATGCTTCTTTAAAATTCAAAACCCTTTCACCGTTTTTGTACCGAAATGGTGGCGCCCCCTGTTTCATATTTGCAATATTTTTAACTTATTGTTACGCTACTAATTTTCTTTAATTATCTTTTCGAAATGATTAAATAAAATCATTTTCGAAACCTAATAACAATGAAACGCCTTTGAAAGCTTTATAAAAAATAACTCGAAGGTAATAAGATGAGAAAAAATGTTATTGAAATTTTTCTTAAATTTTTTTCTTGATGTCGCTATCATGACGTCAAATGTGTCACCAAAAATAAATGGAGAATTTTAATGGTGCTCGCCGTATAAAATCAGAGTCGTGGGTGTGTCAATAGCACAAGAGAACGAGATACGTGGAAATTCTCATTTAATTCTTTCCGTTTGCCTCTTGCCAACGTTCACTTGGAATTTTCATTTTTCTCATATTACTTCCACTGGATCTATAAAAAGAAAATCTTAGGAATAAGTCTTTTCCTTGACGGCAATTTATACAAGAATTGCAAACCTGCAAAAAAAAGTTGATTTTTATTCTGGGATTTAAAAATCAGGAAAGAAAAAAAAACACAGATAAAAATCTGGACAATAATTTTTAAGCTAAGTTTAGTTTGTAACTATGAAATTCAAAACTTTGATTTAATAAAAACAAAACAAAAATCAAAGTTGGACCTTACTTGATATAACATCTTCGATTCTTCCATCACATATGCTGGTTTCAACCACTCTTTATACTCTACTAACGGGTATGCACGTCGTTGCCGGGTTAAGTTTTTTCATTTTTTTTTTTGATGGTCTATGTTGGAGCTAAACTTCAGGCCAATCGGCTCGATAGTTTCCCCGCGAAAGGGTAACATAGAGGAAGAGCTAAGTTTCGAGATCACTTTACCCCCTCCCCTTACTCCCCCACCTCTCGGGCTATCCCTATTTCCGTATCCCTATGTTGGAACCAGAACTACCACAAATACTAATGCCAAATTTCAAGTCAATCGGTTCAGCCGTTTTTGCGTGAAAGAGGAACAGACAGACAGACAGACACCAACTCATTTTTATATTTTAGTATGATTTGATATATCATATAGGAGTATATTAGATTTAGTATACCGTTTGTAACGCATCGAACAAATCATCGGACACAAAAATGAACTACACCGAAGTGTTAGGGATCACAAAAGACTGTGATTTCCGCATGTCCGTCCGTCTGTCTGTCCGTGACCACCATAACTTTTGAAAAGATTGAGCTAGAGACTGGAGATTTTGTATAGTCACGTTTCTCGTAAATGGCTAGACCAAGTTCTTGAACGGACAAAATTCGATCATTCTTCCTACCTCCCCCATACAAACAAGACCGTTTTTTGCAATTTTGTCGAAAACTGTGAGTCATATTGAAAAATTTCCGCCGTTTAAGCAGTGAAAATTTTTTGCTTAGGTGCAGAAGCGATAGGGCCACAAAATCGAGAAAAATACCCTTAAAAAAAGTATAAGAGGGTGGCAAGTGTGACGCCAATATTAGGGTAAAAAATCACGAAAAAATGTAACGACACGTCGCGTCGAAGGATTGTCTGAAAAGCCTAAAATGACGCATTTTTAGCCCCTATTTTATTTACTACTGCCGCAAGTTAACCCCAAACTTATTTTAAAAAAAAACAATTTCTAATGCACCAGAAAACCTTTTTCACGTTCATCATATTTCAAGATACAAAAAGATATCAAGGATTTCTCCAACACGTTCTGGTTCTAAAGAATTTTCTTCTGGCGGCAGTAAACAATTCAATTATTCCATGATATTCGCGTTCGAGCTCATATAATTTTAATTAAACGGAATAAGAATGTTTTCTCCATCAGCTTCTATGAAACTTACCGGAACGCCTTTTAATATTCCTGCACCGATAAACCGCAGGCGACGTCTTCTCTTTTATAGTTTAATGTTTTTTCCAAGGGGTGCAAATTGAAGTTGGGTGGCAGGCCAAAAACCATAAACCAGAACGTAAAGCAGATCATCAAGCCATTTTCATGCCAAGACTTAATCAAAAGTTATGATAAACTCGTTTATTTTTCTTTATTTTTATTCGTTGCTCAATTCAAAGCAAACGTAACAAACCCTAAAGTTTCGCGTTTCTCCTTATTCATCACAAGGAAAACTTCTTGCAAATTGGTACGCATGTGAAGCAATTGAACCAACTTGATTGAACCGAAATTGCTTGAGTTAAAACTAATTGCAACCACACACGTTTTGAAATTTCGCTTATTGACTTATTCTCCTCATTTCCCATTCCGACATATCCAGATGATGACTTAAATTTTTCAACTCTACCAGATATAAATTTTCAACGAAAAAGAAATGGCGTTATATACATAAGGCAATAAAATTGTCAAGGCTTTTTGATAATAACAATATAACAATATTTGTTTTACGGAACAGGAAAACCAGTAAGATCCCCGAGATCAAAGCGTTGATTTTCCTATCGTTGAATGTTTTGATCTCATTGGCCGAGAAGCTTCAATCGTAATCGCAATCGTAATCGTAATCGTGATCGTGATCGTAATCGTAATCGTAATCGTAATCGCAATCGCAATCCTAATCGCAATCGTAATCGCAATCGTAATCGCAATCGTAATCGCAATCGTAATCGCAATCGTAATCACAATCGTAATCGCAATCGTAATCGTAATCGTCATCGTAATCGCAATCGCAATCGTAATCGTAATCGCAATCGCAATCATTAGTCTGAATTGGGCGTAAGTCGATTTTCAAGCAAAGCCAAACTGCCTGAAAATCGACTTAGGCTACTTTCACTTATTACCACGGATATATGTTAGAATAAAAAAGTTCCAAACCAATATATTCCTCCTGGATATACACACATATCTAAAGGATTAATCTTTGTTGTTTTAAATCCTTTTTGAAATAATGATCTACATTAAAGAATTTGAATATAACTTAGTATCTAGAATTTTCTCTAATTTGTAAAGAAAATCCTGGGTACCAACCAATGTTAGTTTAACAAACAAAGAAAGTACTCCACTTTTACGAGATTGTGGCTTTTTCAATTCAAATATCTTACAATTCATGATTAATGGCATGCAACCACATAGTATTTTCAAGCACAACAATAATCTGTTGACTCATCAGATTTTGGATTGTCCTAATGCTGAATGAAATAATTTACCTGAAATTCATTACGTGTACAAATTCACAAAGAATGTGCAAATCCAAATGATCATACTGTATTTTATCTATAAGGATTTTACACACCACATTCGACCCGTTACTTCCGTTCAGTTAAGCTCAAGGCTCTTCTCCGGAATGCAATTTTACATTTCGTATATCCGATACAAAAATAACACAAATACCATTACATGATTTGCGGAAATCTGATACAATGTCAACATGAAATTCACAGTGCAATTAGAGATAGATTTTGATGGTGACGGGACGTCAGAGTTTCAGTATTTTGTGGTTCTTGTTTAAATTCTAATATCAAGTATGTTTGACTAAGTATTAAAATCCAACATTTTCTCCACAACCGCTCAGTCAGCATCATTTAATTTTCTCTGACTCTTACTCGTCCTTTTTCTCATCAGTTTTACTTCCTTAGTCCTTTACCAAGTAAAATAACCCTGGGGTAAAAACTGAAAACCTTTGAAGTTAGACAGAAAATTACATTTGTACTGCTCCATCATCCCTTATAATTCAATGGTTAAATTGAAAATAAAACCACTTCTATACGAATTCAATATATCAATAGTAGAAATATATATATATACATATATACCAATGCAACTGAAATAGATTTTTATGAGAAAATTACCCCTAGCGGGAAATTAATTGCATTTACTCGACCGAGCAACCATAATCATTGACACTGAAGATTTTCTATCATATTAAAGGTACTCTAGTTTCTAGCCATTTCAGAGTTTTATGCTTTCATTTGGTTGAAAATACTTCATAGTTTTTTTTCACAAAAAAATGTGTATTTTACAAATAAAATTCCTTTCATTTCTCTATTTAAAACATGCATCCATTCATTCGCTTTCGTCTTTATTTACTTTTTTATACGAAGTATAATAAAGTATTGTATTTATGAAAAATCTCGACCTTTTAAAAATTTTCCGTAGAAAAACATTTTCCGAGCACTCCTGAGTCGATTGGTGCATTATTACAATAACTGTCTATTAGTCTTTGTACACTCTGCTGGAAAATTGTCATTAGATTCAACGAAAAAGCAGTTGAATCAAATAAAAAAATTGCGAAATTTGCACCGAACCGACGGTTTTTGTTTTTGATCAGTTAATCGAGCAATTAAAGATATTAAAACTCTCTTAATTTTTGCCTTTTTCCATAAATTACCGATTTCGAGATGTTTCAAATTTTGTAAACAAAAATCGTATCCTTACAATAAACTAATAATTTATTCGTCGACTAATAGTGTAAATTGTGCACAAACGTAGATATTGTATAAGAAAATCATGTGCTGTTCACATCAGATATTTTTAAGTCGTTTTTTCTGCTTTCATCCAACAACATTCAAATCCAAATAAACTTTTAATACTCACTTTACAAAAGAATTTCAATCTAGGCAAGCATCCATTTAATATGAGAATTTCAATTGAATGAATTTTCTCTTATTCACTTTACAACATTGCTTCACAGTCACAAAAGATATAACCTGTGACAATTGTTCGTTTAACGATTTGCTAAATCTAAATCCATTTTAAATGAAATTAATTCATGTGTAATTTAAATCCTCATCAAGTTCATTATTGAAATTAAATCAAATTGATTTTGGATTATAGTTGAAATTACTCTTATCGGCTCTCAGTATCAGATTTACGATTGAGTACTCACGTTATCTGAAAGTAGAAAAAAAAATATTATAAGTTTATACTAAATTGTTTTTAAAATTAATTATAATTTTACAAATTCCTAGATATCCTTTAGCGTTTCAGGAGATATCGGGAGAGGGGGTAAGGAAGGGAAATTTAAATCTCAATTATACTCTGAACCGATGGGATATTTGTGTATATTGTTAGCATATCGCTTCGGGTCAGAAAATAATTGAGATTCAAATTTCCCTTTCCTTATTACCCCCTCTCCTGATATCTCTTGAACCGCTAAAGGGATTCGGATCCAGTTGTCAACATTACAGAGGTCAGTCCTTAATCAAGGTTTTCGTGCACTAATATTTACCCCCCCCCCCCCCCCCCCCCCCACCCCTCTGTAAACTCATAACCTACCTGTAAACTCATAACCTTCTGTAATTCTGAAGGGATTTAGTTCCGGTTTTACTAAAAATCTGACCAACACATCGATATCTTTTACCGCTATCGAGATATTTCAGATTTTGTAAAAAAAAAAATATTTTATTTGCCGTGTAAATTGTGTTATGCTGGCTTTACACGAATGACAGATAGTGACAATCTGTCATAAAAGAATGGACAAGTTCATTCTTTTATGAGAGATTGTAATTTTTCTGACAGAAATAATGACAAAAATGATACTATTTACACGATAATGACAATTTAAAACAAAAAAAATGACAAATTTGTCATTCGTGTAAATGTAGCATTAGTTTTTGCTCTATGTTACTCTTTCGCGGGGAACTACTGAACCGATTGGCCTGAAATTTGGCATTAATGTTCGTCAGGGGGTCCAGCCCCAACATAGACCCATTAAAAAGTAGCCCGAGAGGTGGGGGAGTAAGGGGAGGGGGTAAAGAGATCTCGAAACTTAGCTCTTTCTCTATGTTACACTTTCGCGGGGAAACTACCGAGCCGATTGGCATGAAGTTTAGCTCCAACATAGACTATCAAAAAAAAAATTGAAAAAACTTAACCCGGCAACGACGGGTATGCAAGCTAGTAATAAATATAATTTCCAAATAGACAACAATAGAGCTCGCGCCTCGAACACCTTCGCGGTCCAACCCAACCCCAATATCTGGGAAAACCGGTTCCAAATCTCTTCAGATTTGCAAGAAAAAGCAGGCGAGGGGATTTCCAGAGAGGGGAGGGGGGTAGATGTTAGTGGGCGATGCTTTTTTCTGATGAAAATCGTATCCGAATTCGTTCAGCACTTCAAGAGGTCTAACAATTCGAGCAAAGACACGACAAAGCGATTTTGCAGGACGACAACGCTCGGCCAAACGTTACTAATGTCGTTAAAACCTACCTGGAAACACTGAATTGAGACGTCCTACGCCATCCACCGTATTCTCCAGGCTAGGCCTCTCCGAAGACCACTTGTTCCGATCGATGACGCATGGTCTGGCTGAGCAGCACTTCCGTTCTTACGGAGAGATCAAAAATTGAGTCGATTTTTGTATCGCCTCAAGAACAGTTTTTTCGACGCGGAATCCGTATGCTGTCAGAAAGATGGGAAAAAATTGTGGCTAGTGATGGACAATATTTTAAAGAATAAATTTCTAAGCATTTTTCCACAAAAAAGCTTGAAATTTTGAAAAAAACAGTGGTTTTCCATTTGTACTCCCAATATTAAATTTTTTTTTACCTTATAGAGTAAGTTCGGGTAATGTGGTACACCATCGTTTCTCGGATATGAGATGCCGCATCGCAAGATCAAACATACAATACTGTTTTTTGTGAAATTCTGCAACCATTGTTGGTGTTGACAAGTCCATGGTTTATCAGGTTATATCGGAATTTTCTGAAAAACGTTTTTGAGCACAATCAAAATTTTATTGTCTCCACATTCAAATGAATCTCAAAAGCCAATTTTAAGTTGTTTTTTAACTGTGAATCAGTGAACGATTATTTAGACAACACATTTAATTTTTGAAAAGAAAATTTTTGGATTCAAGCGAATTAGACTAAGAAATCATTTTTTTGGTTTGTCATGGTGAGAACGGTTAATATGGCATACTATTTTTTCCATACAAATATTTAATATTTGAATGGATGAAACAGTATTCCACATTACCCGCCTTAAATATTTGTATGGAAGAAACAGTATACCACATTACCCGCCAATTTTTTGAAGCACTTTTTTTTCAGTTAGTGTACTTTTTTGATCATAATTTTGCTTTTATGTTTATGATTGGTAACATTGTGCGAAATTCTAACATGATTGCTTTTAAAACGAGTGATTTATTATGAAAACAAAAGAAGGTGTACCACAATATCCGAACTTACTCTAAGTCATGTACTAGTCACATCAGATATTTTTGTATACCGCATTTGTTTTAAAAATTGATTTGGTTTTGGTTTGGTTTGACCATTTTTTTTAATGATTCGGTTTATGGTTCGATTTCAAAATCCACTTTCCATCTCAGCTCATTAGCTTTCAAACTAGCAAAAATAAATTCTCACCAATCAAGAAAAAAAAACATATTATAGGACGAAACCTTCTAAAATTCGCACTTTTAGCCCAAAAATTTTGTCAAACCAATTGATCTTCCACAAAATATAACACAGTCACGGGCTGATAAATAAATATCCCAAGGCTGTTTACATTTCCCCGACAAAAAAAACCATAAGCGTCACCGTCATGAAAAATGTTTTAATCTGGCAGAAAGCTTTTAAACGTCTATTTATTTCCAGTCTTATAATCAAGTGACAAATACTCCATCTAATGCAATTATTTGCTGAAACTAAACACATAAAAAGCATTTCAATAGCCGCTATCCAAGGGAAACCTTTGAATAAACAAGGGATAGATAGTGTAAGGGAGTTTGTGAAATATCCTTGCTCCAGACTTTCCAACATATAATTAACAGCAGCGGCATTTGGGATAATTATACGAAATTGATTTCAATTTGCCTTCTTAATACATAAAAAATAGCACCGAAAAGGAAATTTCTTTGCTTAACGAGCATAAATTGTTTACGTCAGTTAATGCTGCAACTACACCAACTTTGCGTTCGCTCGCCACTATAAAATAAATTAGCAATGTATGAGGATCTAACGGGCCCTACACAACCCTAATATTACATTCTAAATGTAAGTGATGTACTTGGGGTTGTTTCCCCATAGCATAAAATATAAAAACTATAGCCAATACAAATAACATACACAATAGTGTATAATCTCGTGGCAATGTTAACATATCTAGAAATGCTACACGAATCCTTAATACAAGCTTACGAAAAAACTATGTTGAAAGCTTTAACACAAGCTCGCAAAGATAGCTACGTAAGCACGGACAAGGAATTCTTTTTTGTTCCAATCCAATAGCAATGGTTTTTTTTTCTGTTGCCGAACTGATAACACTTGAAAATTTTGTTATTTCTAGCTGGGATATCATGATAGAAAATTTTCTACTGTAGGTACGAGTATATGAAAAGGAAGGATCCTTACCACTACACCTAATATATATGGATGTAGTATTTCAATCTTTACTTATCACGCTACGTAATCTTACACTCACAACGAAAAACACACTCTAAAAAATCATTTCACTTTTAATAGATATTATTTCTCTGCAAATATAACCATAAAAGTTACCACCGAATAAAAGTTCTGTCTGTATTCACACCAAATACATATAAAAGTGGCCACTAACACAGCTAAACTACATCATAGTAGTGGATAAAGTCAAATAGAATAATAAGAAGCGTAGAGTTAAGACTTGCGAAAAGTTTTGTGCTCGAAATCCATTAATTCCTTTTTTTTCATAAGATAACCATTAAGAACTTGTTGCTGCGCTTTTTACATTTGTGTGAGATGTCCTTGGCCCTTTCGTTATGCTTTTTAAAGTCGTTGTTTGTAAAATTTGAACCAAGAAAACTTTTACTTCATATATTTACTATTAAGATGTTATGCAAGTAGTTTCACTATAAGAACTTTTTGGTGAATTTCACTTCATTAAATGAGTGTAACACGTGGACTTCATTAAATTAAGTAAAATTACAACTCGAAGTGTAATTTTCACCAAAAAATAAAGTAATTTTCAATACAAAAAATCTCACTCTTAACACGTTGGCTGCCACAACTGTCTGTCAGTTTGTCGGGCTGCTGGTCGGTTCGTTATACGTATCTTTTTTTTTAGCGAAATTTTAGGGACATAAAATTTTCTATATTTTCTGCTTTAACCGTTTTTTTTTCTAACTCTAACGGTTCTCAAGATAGTTTATATATCTTAATCGGGCTGTAGGTCATGCATAGTAAAGCAAAGTTTATTTGCTGTTATTAGCGGCATTTCGTTCCTTTATTGGTGACATTTTCAATTTTTTTTGGAAACTAAATATTGCAGAGGAAAGTTTTTGGTCCTTTTTCAAATTCAGGGACCTCTTTCAAATTTTTAATTACGTAAAAGCATGGCATGTGCCTCTCAAGGACACCCTGTTTCTGTTGAAAATGGCTCGACAGATGTCAATTAAATTTATGATCTAAAGATCATAAACCTAAAGGTTTTCGGGCACGACGATGCAATTGAGCTAAGTTACAAGGGTATTAAAATTCATTTAGGTCTTTTAACTTTAACTATGGACGTAAGGTCTCACGTACCCTGTCCTTTATCTTGAGATTTTTCAAGAAATAACACATGTTTATGGGCCTGCAATAAAAGGAAGTTCAGCTGCGCGGTCAGGGGAGAAGTTTTCGATTCTTAGAAATCGAAAAAAACCAAAAGGCCTATGGGACCCCACGTCCACAGTTAAAGGTTAAGGATCGCACGAATATTCCTTTTCACATTTTTTTCGGGGAAAACTTACATTCGAGTGTTTTAGGAGTCGCTGACCACGAATCTGATGTTCAAATCTCAAAATTTGGATCCTAAGGATATCTTATGGATAAAGCTTGTCCCGCAATAACGCGCAAAGCGGCGCGGCGCGACGCGGCGCGATGACAGATGGTAGTAGAAACTATAGGTTTATATGAGTTGGTTTATAATTGCGCGGTGACCTTTCAGACGCGGTTCGAAGCGGTGACAGAACAGAGATGTCACAAGTGGTGAATTATGGTACTTTAATATGAATTCGGGAAGCTCGGTACATTATGTCTGGCATCTTAAAATAGTTATTTACATATTCTGAGTGTTGTAGCAAATATTTTTATCAAGTGGACTTTGAAAACGTATTTGAAACGGAAAATGAAACCGAAAAATTAATAATCTTCAAATTCTCTGCGATTTGCAGGTTATGAAAACACAAATTGAGCTGTCACCGCGCCGCATCCGCACCGCGTAATTGTGGTTTAGACAATGACTGCGGCTGTCACCAAGCCGCTCTGAGCTAACCGCGCCGCGTCGCGCCGCTGCCGCACCGCTCCAACTGTGGGACAAGCTTAACAGAATTGTCCTTTTAGCGGTCAAACCGTTTTCAAAAACAAGCAGGATGTGCTTGAGAGGCACATGCTTTTACGTACTTTTTTTTAAACAAGACGACCTTCTGAAACAAAAGTTGTGCATTTTAGGGTAAAACGGATTGTCAGACTCTGGAACAAATCACTTTAAATAAAAGTTTGAAAAAAATAAAAATTGAAACCTCCCTCAAGTATTTTTCCCAGCCAACGACTGTAAAATAAAAATATCTCTAACAACTACAGTACCAAAACATGCCATTAGATATAGTTACTGGTCAGATTTTTCGATTCTCGAACCGAAAACTTTATTTCATTCCACCCGAGGATTTTTCCATTCCAAAAACATACCATCGAACAGAGAATATTCGTAGAAAGAAAATGAAAAATCATTTGGAAGGAAAAACGGCCCCAAGTGCGAACACTTTTGGCAGCTTCTCCCCACAACTTTTCACTATACACCAGCATTCCCCAGGAAAAGAAAACGAAATGGGATCTTTGGCCGTATCATCGCCGAGGGAAAACTTTGCCAAATTTACCATTCAACCCACAAATCCTTCTAGTTATCCCCCAGAGCATCCACAAATACCCAAACTTGTTACGAAGACTTTTATTCAGATCATCCTTTCCACTTTCTCGCAAGGATTCCATTGAGTCCTTTCGGCTGCCAACAGATCTAGCATAAGAACTTGATGCGAGATTCGTTCACCACCACAGAATCCATTCCAACGATCCCTACAAAATGATAACCTTAAACAAAAATTGTTGCCGACTGGTTTTCTGGTCCAGCAACTATGAGTTTCCCACTTTGGTGTTCCGAGACAGACCGACCGGCTTGAAACAAAAAACGAAACCTGGAACTTCCGAGTATCGACTACTATTTTGGGTATTTTACTAATAGAATAAGCTAAAATATCACGTTGTGCTGGTATACAACATTATCTGTGCACCACATTAACTTTCATTTAGGCTATTGGCCTCTAGGACTCTTTATAGTTGACTATGGCGGCATTATCCTGATTATGTTTTTATTTATTGCTTCGTTTCAGTTACAGTATTGGACAATGGCTATACTTTGGTCACGTATATTAAAAGAATTCCCATTTTGCACCGCAAGAAGAACTAAAACGATCCGGTCAGTCCGGTCCGAATTGGATCCATTTACTAAATATTGTATCTATAGAACTTTTCACGGCCTTCTATTATACAAGCAGTGAAATATAAACGATTCTACTGGTCTAAGACAAATGTTTTTTTGTGGCTTTAACTAACATTTTAACTTCTTTGCTTTGGGGCTTTCTCAGAACAATCCTTGAATTGTTGGCCTGTGAAAACCAAAGGGAAAACTATTGATTTAACATTTCCTCCTTACTATACCCTTCAGAAAAAACCAGCCCAGCTCATTTAGTCTGTTTATCCTTTCTTCACTCAGACACATGCACACAAGTTGATGTAAATTGCTGAATCTTTCTTCTTAGTCAGGCTAGACCGGAGCAAAAAAAAACGAAACTGAATTCTTTTTTCCGCCCTTTCCTCCATAAACTACCAACTCCAGATATAACTACTCGAATCTCTAAGCTCTTTGCCTTATCTGATGCTTGAAAATTACTTTTCCACTGCAGCGAAAATCTTTTACCACCTTTTCAGTGGGAAAATTAAAAAAAAAATAAAACACTACTTTTATTTATCCTTGGAGAGTGATTAAATTGTGAATGGATTTATTAAGGATTTTTGTAATTGCGCTGCTAAATCGCATCTGATAAAAATTCCTTGAGATTAATTGCATAACCTAATGGCTATTTTTACCGGTAATTGAACTTTGGAGAGATATTATATGAAGTTAACTCGAGAAAGAGTTTTTATATTTGATTGAAAATTTTCTGTCTAAAAATCACGTTAGCTTTTAAATAATCGAAAATGTGGTTTTTCCTATTTTTTATAAATAAAGTTCTCCATGAAACCTTAAATATTAACACCTTAAATATTTTCTGATAGAGCAAATAGAGCAAATATAGAGCTCTATTTGCTCTATATTTGCTCTATCAGAAAATATTTAAGGTGTTATACCTACCCGCAAGGCCTGAACAGAACGGATTTTTTGGCGATTTATATACTGTTTGAATAATACTATTTTGTTCCAGCTCTTTTTGGATTTTTTAACTAAATAAGTATCGGCTCTTTCAGCAAGGACATAACAATTTTGCATTTTAATAAAAACGCACCCTAAAACTTTTTTTATGATTTGGCAATGCTAAAACGTCAGTCAAAGTTTACATTTTTATCATGGTGAAGTTCACGAACGAGCAACGTTTGGAAATTATTAAAACTTACTACCGAAATTCTGAGTCGGTGGTCGCAATCGTGTAATCCCGAGAAATGGTCCGGTCGAATGGCCACCCCGCTCATGCGATTTAACGCCGTTGGATTTCTTTTTTTGGGGTTATGTTAAGTCGTTGGTTTATGCCAACAAGCCAACAAACATTCTTTATCCAATACCTAAGACCCCATCAAAAAAAGTTCACTGGTTGCAGATATATCAGAACAGAACGATAAAATAGAAGGAACATGACGGTTTTTTTGGTTTATATGCTCTCTAAAGAGTTCTCCAGCCAATGGAGGAAACCCCATTAAAATCTTTTGGCTGGGTTACGAAAAACCGGATGAGGGGGCCAGAGGGAGCGCGAATGCCTGCTGAAAACATGGCTAGCACCATTCGCGCCATCGCAAGCAATCCAATGCAATTTGGTTCAATATTATTCGGTGAGAGGTTCAAAAGTTACAGAGGAACATCCATCTTTGATAGCTACAACCACAGAATTATACAAATAGAATGCTTCGCTCCTAATAAGCCCATATAAAGAAAATGGCACATTTGAACTATAGTTGTCTCTTTTAATCTTAGGAAATTTGGGGTGTCAAGTCAAGTGCATTAGGAATAAAATAGCACAGTGCATGTCAAAAAATCCAGTGTTGCCAAACATCCTAAACTACTAAGCTTTTGAATTTTAATACTTAGTGCGAACGCACACGCTTCTTCTCGTCGCGGCAACTTTTGATCTTCAAAATGCCTTTCCGACGTACACGCTTCTTCACTTTTTAGTAGCAAAAACTTGTATACAACAAGCGATCGCTCACGTGTGTGTGGTTCTCATATATGTGTTGTATTTCCAGCTCATTCCCTTACTAGCTAGCACCGAGGCAACATCAATGGCCAAAATAGAAACTGCCAATAATAGAAGAATAAGGACTGGCAATTTGTTATGGCATTTACCCTTTCCTAGCTACCTGAAAAATAAAACTACCTTCACTATTTGCATTCAATTATGATTTATTTGCGATATGTTTACGAGTCGGTGGCTAAGCACCGACTAACTCAATGGAATTACGCACACATGCATGCTGACGTGCTACACGAGCGACTTCGTTTGTATGCGTAAAAAATGAAGTGAAGAACACTTTTCGAGTGGCGACTTTTTCCCTCTTGCCGCACTCGTTTCTTTCCTACAAGTTGGTGAAGTTGCGGCATGCTGATGACCGAAAGTTGCTTCGTGTACGTCCTCGCTTAAGGAAACCACATAAGCTCTAATAGTCTTAAATTGGAATCTATATCTGACTCGCTCAAGTATAAGATTCGGCTGTCAAATTTTGCGCCATATGAGATAGCAGATGAGGATATCTAGTTCTATACGATATCTATGGCTACAACCGAACGTAAATACTCTTCTTTTTAAGGAAATCTCATAATAAAAATTGCTCATGGCAACCCTAAATATAAAAGATCAACAAACACTCCAAACTAATAAAAAGGAACCAAAACTCGTTTAGTAATCATGACTGTGAGTGTACTCCAAACTTCCTGTCAGACCCTATTTCTTAAACAAAATACTGATTTTTCATAAACTTTTCATATCTTCCTGATATTTCTTCCTGTTTTTATTTTCCTCACTTAATACTAATTCATTATAATATAACGGGTTGCCTAATTCACCATCATAGTGTAAATGATTAGGTACTCTAACAAAAATGTACACACGCCAAGTTCATTGCATAATAATTCACTAACATAATTTTTCACCCCGTAAAGTTCCTTTTCCTCACTTACGGGTTTCTTAACATTCAACTTTATTTCTATAATTAAAATATCCCCACACCCGTCCCCCCAGAACTGACGCATGGCCGAACGTAATGTTGTTAGGGGGAACATCATCGTCATCATCCTATAGTAGACAGATAAAGAGAGGATCGTTGAAGGTTTCTAATGAAGTTTTCGGTTTCTTTATTATTTTCATTTTTCTTAATTAAAATTTTCTGGCGAAAACAAAACACGAAGAAAGTTCTAAAACCAAAAAAAGCCACGAAAAAGAAAATTGCTTCAGTAAAGCGGGACAACCAAAACGAAAAAAAAAAATACCCTCTACGCTCTCTAATTCTGGGCACCCAAAGTAAATAAATTAAGAAGCAAAAATATAATTTTTGTATTCACGCCTATCATAGCTTGGAGGAGTCTTCATCTCGAAAATGACAGCAATGGCAACGTCCAAATGGAAAGAGTATAGCAAATATTTCGTTAACAAGTTACATAATTTACTTAACAAGTTATAAGGACATCCGGCGAACATAGCCGGCATGGTCTCTAAAAGAAAATATTTTTTTTTATTTTTCTCGTTGTTAGCATATAGATTTCGAGTTTTCATTACTTTCTTATACAAAGTACGTAGTATTCTGATCTGGAAAAATTTCAGCCTTTTAATTTTGCCGGAAAAAAAACTTATTACGAAAACCGACGGTTTTCTTAATAAAAACTGTTAGAAAGACTTAAGAACATTAAAATTCTCTACATTTTTTCCTTTTACAGTAAATTGATATCTTTTACCGTTATCAAAATATTTCAGATTTTGTAAAAATGTAAAAATTTTCGTAAAATTTTTTTTGCTGACTAATATTTTATCCGTCGGATTGTACTGTAAATTGCACCGAGAAGTGGATTTTATATAAGAAACTCATGTGCTGTTCACATCAGATATTTTTACTTTGCGAGCATTACACTATTATAATCCAAAAGTGTCTAAAAGTAAACGTTGTCAACGGTTTTTCTTTTCCCGAAATAACTTGGGACAACTTTTGGCGTTCAAATTTGATTTTAATGAAGGATCGACAAACACCCAGCAGACATGATGCTAATTACTCTACTTCTAATTAATACAGAAATATTTTTCCGGGGCTGAAATTGTTTTAAGTTTTACGCGAATTGGATCAAAAGTGTCATTAGGATAGCAAAAATCTTTGAAGTGTTACACCGAAAAAGCTTTGATAATTCACCGCATGTCGTAATAATATACATCGACATTGACCTTCTTCTGGGTATTTTTCACATGAAAAGTTTGACGTATTCAATGGAATTTAAATTTATGCGTTATTATCATATGACTTAATTAACTTTTGAAGGAAATCTTATACCTTTGAAAATTTCATTCATTAAAAAGAAAGATCGCATAGTCTTACAAAAAATATTATAATTAAAATGGAAATATGAATAAACGCCCTGAAATTAATACTCAAGTTGTAATTTGTTTCAAAGTTTTTTTTTTAGACATCTTAGATATCATATGCTCTAAGTTATCATTTTTTGGAGTTAAAGGTCTTCTAATATCATAACCTCACTTGGGTAATGTCTTGACGTTTCTGCCAAAATCGATTTTTCGAGATTTTTGGCGTTTCGAGAGTTTTTTGAAGTGCTTTATTGATTGATTGATGAAATCCGCTTTAAGGCATAGGAAAAACTACACCTACCAGGAGTCAATCGTGACATACTTTACATGAGGACAGACCGAGTTTTGATTTTTTTTAAATCCATTTTTGTTGGGGAGTCGAAAAGTATTGGTGCATTTTTTTTTATAGTTACAGCCAGAGCTTAGGGGAAGACCCTTTAATGCCGAAACAGAGCTCAGGATGGTCGGAAGAATGAAAGGAGATGTCGAATTTTTATGTAGGGAAGAGTTATGTAGAATAATATTTTAAACACATTTTGTCTTTATAGTTTTTTTGATACGACTCACCGTTTTCGAGGAAATTGCAAAAAACTGTTTCGTTTGAGACCCGATACTGTGACCTTAACAAACAAAAAATTTTACGACTTATCGGGCGCATTTAATGAACTGAGCCGTTAAAAAAGCGCTCAGCTGAGCCGCTCAGGATGCCCTGAACGCAATGCTCAGTGCATGCTGATCGCAAACTATCAACTATCTAACTAAGTATGCCTAACACTCACCTGGCGCTTCTACAACTCCTATTCACCCTTGTTCTGAGATACGGCGTTAGCCCGCTAAACGTAACGCATTCGATTCGATTCGATTCGATTCGCTACGCGAATCGGTGTTCTGAAAAACGGGGTTTGCTGTTTAAAAAAACGGCAAACATCGCATGCAAACGCAGTGTTAAAACTCAGTTGGTTGTATTTATTTCTTGGTTATGCAAGTGAAAACGTTTGATTGAAGTTTGAAAATGGATTTAACACTCCCATTATATGTGTTAATGAGGCACGACGAGGTAAATTCACTGAAAAGCTAAAGAAGGTTATTTAGAGATTCTTCGAACGAAATGAAGTTAAGTGAAGATTCGTAACTATACTTTCATTTTGTCGATTAATAGGTTGAATTGTGAAGTATTAGTTGAACTTTGAGTTCCCCTCCTATTTGAATAAAACACTTTATTACTCATGATTCATAAAATTGAAAAAATATTTGCCCAACTTGCATTTCGTCAATCACAGCCAACACCAAACGCGAGAAAACTCAAGTGAGCAATTTAACCTCAAATATCAGCTCCCGGCGAATCTCAGAACAACGAAAATCGAATAGAATCGAATGCGTTCCTGCGCGTTGAACTGAAACGAAACGTCGCGTTTTCCAGAACACCAAAAATGAAATATCGAGTACTGATCGAGTGAATATCGAATAAACTAACGTAACGCCAGAACAGGGGTGATTACCTCTCCTCCAATCTCCATTAGCAATTTTTCCACACTTTCCGTGGAATTAACGATTTCAGTCATCTATTATTTCAGTCAGGTTTGAAAATTTTTTGACGTTTCGCACCGCTCACTAACTGAGCGTAGTTTTATGGCGTTCAGTAAAAAAGCTGAGCCGCTCAGAAAGAACGGTTGCATTCAGTAACTGAGCCATTGAGCTGCTCAAAAAACTTCTGAGCGGCTCAGTTCACTGAATGCGCCCATTATTTCGGAGAGAGTTTACCTGCATTGTATTACATACCTGCGGCACATTTCAATTAAATATTGCGCGATTTTCCGCTATAAAAATTTTTTCTGCGTCGTAATTTTTGTTTGATGTGAAAAAAGAAAATACCATATAATTTTCCACAAATAAAAATTAAATGAACGTTCCAAACATACTATCGTCATTCATTTAATGTGTTTTATACGAAGTTTGATTTTACGTATTCAGTACCAAATTTGATTTTCATTTAAGAGGATATATAAAAAATTCCACAAACTCACCCAACTAACGATGAAAAATAATTCACGAAACAAATAAAACTTGTAATACGCAATCAACTTTAAATATGCTTCCATTTGCCATTACAAAGGAATTTTTAACCCTTAAAATGTCCTTACACAATTGAAATTCCAATCGGAAAAGAATGCTTTACTGCAATCTTTTTTTATGGCTTGAATGTTGATCAACAAGAAGAAAACACAAAATTCAATTGTAGAACTTGTCCAATTGATTTAAAAGCCTTTTTCCACACAAACAAAAAAAAAGGATATTCGAAAAAGCCTCACAGCAAATTTATTTTTATTGGGGAACCATTTTCAAACAACTCTTTCCCAACAATTTAGATACTCTGTTTGCCATATAAAATTACGGTAGAAGGCAACCCCGATTACCCTCATCACGCCTCTTACCCGTTAAAATATACAAAGATAAAAACATGTGTAGACTATTCAAGTCTATTTTGCTATATTAAAGTTTCTAAGGGTAGCCAGAGTTTTGTCTGGACAAAAGACTAACATCCTTCCTCCGCCCCCAAAAAAGGAGGTTTTCGATTCTGTGTAAAAGTTAAATAACAAAACCGTATTCCCACAGATCAAAACTATTTGAAGACAATTTACCGTTATTGATTGATAAATTAAGCGAATACATTCATAGTCATGATAATTATTTATACGACTCACCGTTTTCGAGAAAATTGTAAAGGGTGTTTTTTTTAGACCTGTGGTTTTCAATCTGGCACTACTTTTTTCGGAGTTGGTCTTTTTGACAGTTGTCACTTGATTTATGCTCAGTTTGGTTTGCCATTTCGTCAAACGACCATCAAGCGCGTCGCACGTTCTGTGAATGGGCCCAAAACGAGATGGCCACCGATCCCGATTTTCACAAGAAAATTTTGTTCAGCGATGAAGCTCACTTTTGGTTGAATGGGTACGTCAATAAGCAAAATGTTCGCTTTTGGAGGGACGGTAATCCGCAAGCCATTCTTCAGACGCCGTTACATCCTCAAAAAGTCACTGTTTGGTGTGCTCTATGGGCAGAGGGAATCATTGGTCCATATTTCTTCAAAAGTAAAGCCGGCCATAATGTTACAGTCAATGGGGAACGCTATAGAGCCATGATTAATGACTTTTTCGTGCCTGAATTGGAGGATGTTGATGTGGACGACCTTTGGTTCCAACAAGACGGCGCTACATGCCATACAGCCAACGAAACAATCAATTTATTGAAGGAAACTTTTGGTGAGCGCATTATCTCGCGTCGTGGGCCTGTGGCGTGGCCTCCAAGATCGTGCGATTTAACACCGCTGGACTATTTTTTGTGGGGTTATGTGAAGTCGCTTGTCTACGCAGATAAGCCCGAGACGATTGACGCCTTGGAAGAGAATATTCGGCGCGTTATTGCTGACATACGGCCCCAATTGCTGCAAAAGGTGGTCGAAAATTGGGCCTCTCGGCTGGAATTTATTCAAGCCAGCCGCGGCGGCCACATGCCCGAAATCATTTTTAAAACATAATGGCAAACCCTTATCTTTATAATAAAGCTAAACATTAAATTATATGCGTTTTATTTCTTCTTGAAAACCACACGTCTAAAAAAAACACTCTTTAAAAGGCTGTTTCGTTTGTATAGGGGAGGGGGGAAAGAAGGTTCCGATTTTGCCCGTTCAAGAACTTAGCTTTGGTATTTACTGAAAACGCAACTGTAAAAAATTTCAAGCCTCTAGATCAGGGGTGAGCATTAAGTCGATCGCGATCGACCGGTGGACCGCCAAGACATTTTGGGGTGCCCGCCATTACTAAGACCTAAGACGCGCATACTAAAAGAAACATATTTATGGAACACATTTTTTTTAGCTCACCACACCTATGCCACTGGATGGACCGCGACATCTTGAAAAAAATAGAAGTAGCCCGAAACCTGGAAAACTCTGCCCACCCCTGCTCTAGATCAATCCTTTCGAAAGTTATGGTGTTCACAGGCAGATGATCACACGGACACGCAGACAGACGTACGGGCATGCGGAAATCTAAATCTTTTTTAATCCCAAACACTCTGGAGTAGTTCATTTTTGTGTCCAATGATTGGTTCCTTGAGTTACAAGCGGTACACTAAATCTTATATACTTTTATATGAAATATCATATAGAGTATAAAAATAATGAAAAAAATTTCAAGAGATTTTCTTAAAACAATTTTATAACCTACCGGAAAATACGGATTAAAAAGCATGCACTGAAGGTACCGCTCCACATGAGAGTAAATACGCGAGTAACTCTCAAAAACTCTCGAGAGTTACTCGCAGGAGGTTGTCCATTTGAGAGTTAATTTCGGCGATTTTTCTCTTTTCAAGACCAATATCTTGATTTTTTTGACATCTTGCTTTGGCGAGTTCTCGAGAGCTACTAGCGAAATTCAAACGCCGTTCGTATCTGGCGAGCAACTCTCCGAGAGTTCAGTGGGTGCGTGTCGACTAGAGAGTAGAATCACTTTTGACAGCTCGCAGAAACTAGCTCGCGAGTTTTTGCGAGTTTCTGCGAGCGACTCTCAGAGACATGTCCATTTGCGAGTACCTGATATCGAGAGGTTCTCGCCGGCATTTACTCTCATGTGGAGCGGCACCTTAAAGGAACTTATCTTGCATTTAAATTTCCGGAAACACTTGTTAGAATTTGCTGAATAAATCAAAAATACGTCGAACCACCCCAAAATTAATACAATTACTGAGAAGAGATTTCCTAGATTCATTCCGCAAGTTCCGATAGTTAATAAAAAAGTTTTCTTTATTATTTTTATATTTTGAAAGCTCACTGCGCGACAAATCGCATATTCCCATCAATTTATTTTTCGTCAATTTCATATGTTTGTAGCTTCTAGCTATCAATGTTTAATTGAAACATTTCCATCAATTTTCAAATGTGAAAAAAATCCCCCAAAAATGTTTTTTTTTCTATATTTCAAATGGATTCTCGTGTGTTTATTCTTGTGTTTAACTTGTAGAAAAACATTTCAACTTCTAGTCAACACAACAGACAGAAGGCAGTAGGCAAAGACAGTAGGCGAAGGCAGGCAACCCCATCATTATTGTCATCATCGTCGGGACTTGTGGCGCATACAAAGAGCTTTACGGTTGATTTTCTCTAAGTATGCGATTAATTTGACATAATTTTAGAGGCGCCATCCAGCAAATGAACTCGCAACTTGAGTTATTAGAATGTCTTTTAGGCATTTAATTAATCTGTCAGGCCCCATCTGATCAAGATTAATATTTAAAGATTACCAACTTTTTCAATCTCAAACAATCGGTGAGCATAGAGAGCCACTGAAGCGTACATAATTCGTCTAATTGTAATTTGCGCCAATTATTTTAATTAAAAAATGACTTTAATTAATTTGTTCGATTTCCTGGAAAACTTTTTGATAAAAGGGGATTTTCCACAAATTATTTCGTCTTAAAATATAAGTTAAAGTTAAGAAATTTCACTTTTTGAAGTAATATTTGTACTTTGAGAATTATTATATATTTATACTTTGAGAAGAGTCACGTATGGTGACATAAATTTTTCGATGAGTAATGTTGTTGCAGTGGTATTTTTGGTTACGACGCATTATTTTTCGAAATATTTCTCCTGCGGCGTATTTCTTTTATTATTAGCCGCAAATTGTAGTACACCTTTTTAGCTATTTGCACACTATTAGATTCCCTGCTGCGGGCTTTACAAAACTTTTAGCGGCCGCTCAATATACGACGCTTTATTTTTCTAAAAAGTCATTTTTTTCCCACTTTGTAGGGCATAAGACGTTTTAACCTCTGTTGGTTCCGCAATATATACAAATGACAGAAAAAATATTTGGCCGAACCAAAAACGTCGTAAATCAGGGGACGCCTTTAATCACGTTTTTCGAGCATTTCATTTTCCAATTCAATTTCAACAACCAGAGAATTGACTTTTTAAACAACTTGCTTTATTGATGCCATAAAATAGTGAAACCCAAATAGTGAAAAACCAATTTGTGTCCCCAAAAAAAAAATTGGCAAAAAAAACTTCGCCGAACGGGGTAAACGGAAGCCACATGGTAGTCCTTAAAAAACTTTTCGACTTCGAACAGCATGAGACATGATGTCCTACTCGTTAGCAATTAATGTCAAAAAAGTTCCTTGGTCCCTTTTTTTTGGTCATCGACCAATGACCAACGTAAAATGATGTGAATTTTCATGGAATAATTCAGCCATGTGCCGCTGAGCTTGGAATTTCCTAAGAACTTATTTGGGATGAACACGGGAGGCCCTCTTCGGGCTATTAATCAATCGATATATGACCAGAATCTACGGCTTGGAAGCTCCGGACCGAGCCGATCCGAAACGGGTCCAATGTAGAACGCTGGGAATTTATGCTTGTGAAGCAACCAATCGAATGCCTTAAAATCGTTACGCATTAGTGATGGACGAATTATTTTAATCACCATGTGAAAGATAAGTGAGACGTAACATCCATTATCTCTAAAAGTGGCAACAGATCAACAAAATCCCATATCCATATCCAACATAGCCAACATAGAATTTACCCCTAGTGACGTCGAATTTAATACGTTTAGGTGCTGCCAGTACTCGTTATTGGTATTTCTCCTCCAGTTATACTATAAAGTCATTGCAAAAGCGAGATTATCATTCTCTCAAGAATGTTCAATAGATTGAAGCCAGGGGGATTGACTTTATGCTTTTCATCATTGTTATACGATAATAATGTCGACGTATTTACAGGCTTCCAAACATACATATAAAAACTTCCGCACAAATAATGAGAAACATCAAAAGCTTCATAGATCTATAGTTTCATATTTCATATATACAAACATACCACATAGATAAACATAAATAGATATTTCCAAGCCAGGCCAATTTATTAATAGTTTTGCCTTGAACCGACTCTGTGCAGAGAATTGAGATTTCTTATAAGTTTCAAACTCCGAGGAAAATTATTCCCAATATAAGGCAAGCTAACTTACTGGTGTTCCTTTTTTGTTGCTATTGTCCTGAAAAATTCACAAGGTATTGTGAACACGACAATATTTGAATTTAAATAAATTTTCTAAATAACGGAATTATAAAATCTTTAAAGCATTTTTATTAAAATGGAGAATTTTTTTTTCAAAATGCAACACGGAGAGAAATAATTGGACTGATTCCTACAAAAAATAGGAATATACGAGGCAGTGAAAATTTATGGTAATGACTCCCATCCAAAAAGGGGAATCTATGCCAGAAAATATGAAATTTTCCCACAAATATAGAAATAATTAGCTATTTTTAGGCAATCACTGCAGAAGAATCCACTATCTCATATATTCCTATTTGAGTTTCTCCAGTACTGTAAATCATAACGGGGTTTTCTGCGACGAACAATAGAAAAACTATGCCAGGAAAAGATACTCAATTGTGTATTCTTTGAGAAAGCAAAATATGACATAGAGAAGAAATCAACTCCAGGCCAAAGAATAGAAAATATGCGCCACAGGCAAATTTAAAAAAAAAATAAAGCGGCATAATGTCGTTTTTATCAAAAACTACACAATCACTAATTCCTACAAAAAATAGGAATATACGTTCATTGTACATAACTTCATATTCGGAGATTTTGATCATATCATACTAATATATAAAAATGGGTTGGTGTCTGTCTGTCTGTCTGCCTGTCCCTTTTTCACGCAAAAACGGCTGAACCGATTAACTTGAAATTTGGCATGAGTGTCTGTGGTAGTTCTGGTTCCAACATAGGCATACAGAAAAGTAGCGCGAGGGGTGGGGGGGAGTAAGGGGAGGGGGTAATGTGATTTCTAAACTTAGTTTTTGCGCTATGTTACTCTTTCGCGGGGAAACTACCGAGCCGACTGGCCTGAAGTTTAGCTCCAACATAGACCATCAAAAAAAATCTGAAAACACTTAACCCGGCAACGACGGGTATGCAAGCTAGTATTTTATAAGAGGCTATCCTTAAAATACGTCACGGTAATTTTCCGCCTTTCGAACTCCCTTCCCCCATTCTCGTGAAAAGCAGGACGATTTCACGAGAATGGAGTTTAGAGCCACCATCGCACTACCCGATACCACCCCTTCCCCATCTTTTAAAGTATAACCCTATGACAGGGCCGGTCAAAGCCATAGGGTACTAGAATTAAGAAAAAATCACTTATAGAGGCAAGCGAAAAAAAAACTGGGTAAAAACTTTCAGAGATATTGAAAGAATATGTTTTTCACAATAAATAGTTATTTCAGACAATGAAAAAAATTCGCTGTACAAAAATTAATTAAAAAAAGTGCACCAGATGCACTGTACAAAAATTAATAAAACAAAAAAATGCACCACATAAGAATTTTTTTTTAAATGAATAGGTGACAATGTACACTCAGAAAAATTGAGTAAAAATCGTCAACTTGTGTACGGCGTAATTGACTTCCTTTCGGAGCGCGTTCACCTATGTTAGGGAAAAGGAAAAATGTGTCTATATTTCTTTAAAAAAAAAACAAAGCTTTGATATAGGACGTTTCGGTATACGACGTTTTGGTATACGACGTTTCGGTATACGACGCAAAACAAGACAATTTGACCGGATCAAGCACTACGTAATTCGAGATATTGAAGGAGTATGTAATTATGTAGGTTTAGGGGCCGTCCTTAAAAAACGTCACATTTTTAAGGGGAAAGGAGGGGACCTGTGGTAGTGTAACGGCAGTACTAAACTCTATACAAAAAATCCCAAAAAGGTATGACAAATGAGGGAGCCCATCCTCGTTTCCCTCTCTTAGTCCAAAAAAAAAACTAGAAAATTGGAAATTTCCTTGTGTTTTCAAAGAGGAGATGCATTTATCAATTATACTTTTTTACAATTAAACTTATAAAGAATCGCAAACCAAATGTAATTTTCATGACCCTACAATGGAAAATTCGTATGGTGACCCTATTACAAATTTGTATTCGTTCTATGTTTCTAGTGTTTTCATATTATGTGTTCACATGTTACTTTTGGGCCGATTCAATGAGCCTTTTTTGGCCTTTAGGATTCTCTCGATTCAGTGCTGCTAAAGTGCACAAGCAAATCGGCAATTTGGGAAGATATCAACATCAATCACAAAATGACTGTCGCATTTTATGTAAGACCACGATGATGCCGATGATTGTAGGCCCCGTCGCGTCGTCATCATCGCGTACCATAGCAGCACTAAAATCTCACATAAAATCATATTCAATTGAGTTCAATCAATTTTCATTATTTTTGATGATTTTATTTCGCGTCATAACCATCGCTTTCAGAAAGTTTACTACCAGTCAAAGATCATTAATAAAAAAAATTACGTTCGATTTATGGTACGCACGCACGATCCCGTATTGTACATAAATAGAAGTTTTCTATTGCAATACATTTTATTAAAATGCCAAAGAATTTTATTTGATTAAACTTCTGCTTTGCGTTTATGTACATTAATTGCTATTGAAATGAAAAGTCCTAAAGTAAGTTGGTCTTGTGATTTCATTTCGTGCAAAATTCAAGACATTTTAACGGAAATTCTCGGCGATTTTGATTTTTACTTATGACATCTGCTTCCAATCGCAATTTGTGCTCAATGTCTCAATTAATTTATGTAATTGTGAAATGGCAGTTTTTTTAATAACACTTAATTGAAAACAGATACACATGACAGTTAACATAGATCTTTTAATTGTTTTTGATTCGAGAAGTAATAAAAAAAATCAAAATAAATTGATTGAAATATTAATATGCACGTCATCACAATAAAAAAAAAGTAATAAAACTTACTGCTTCTTACATAACTTTCTACTAGTGCTGCGAGTATAAAAATAATATTTTTATGGATAATTTTTTGCAAAAATCAGAAATTTGAACTTGACGGAAATTATCCAAATTAGGAGATATCCCAATTATGAAAAATCAAAAATTGTTCTACCTTTTAGGAAAAAAAAAGTTGAGGCTTTTCTGAAGATCCCCATTTCCTGCGTCGCAAAAAAATAATGAAATGGAGGTTTTTAGAGCAGAGATCTCTAATTCACGTCCTTTAAGGACAACGCAAATATCCTTTTTCAAGTTTTTCTCGGAAAAATTGGCTCTAGGGAGTTTTCGGGGTCGCTGATTACAAATCTGGTGTTAGAATGTCAAAAGTCGCAACAGGAGGTCCTGAGAGCCTAAAAAATTTTTTTTTTTTCAAAAGTTTTAAAGTTGTTTCTTTGTTTTTTGGTAAAAAAAACTTATGCAGGAAACTTTAACGCGGCAATGACGAGAATGTGTTAACCAGGGTTTTTGAAATAAAACAATTCGATTTAATAATGATATTTATCCGGCACGATCGAATATTTACAAGAGACTAAAAGTACAACTTCTTATGTCTGGAGCCCAATGAACGCAACGCGAACGCAGAAACTGTCACTTAAGGTGATGGCCCAATACCTGAAGCATTCGAGGCGAGCAAAGCAAGCAAAGCATCTCTAGAGCCAATGTACGCTTTGCTTTGAGCGCTTTGATATCTGGCATTTCTATTGTATTTATATCCTCTGAGTGAAAAAAAAAGTTTGTGCAAACATTCTAAGAATAAAAATTAATTTATAAAGCATTTACAATCCATTTTGTGTTTTATTCCATCAAGTAGGTGAAAAACTGAATTGTCAGAACTGTCAAAGCCCATAAAGCAAAGCGTCTATTTCGGAATTGCTCAAATCAAAGCTTTGCTTGCTTCGCTTTGCTTTAAGCGCTTTTGTATTGGGCCAGCTCTCATAAGGAAACATGGAGTTCAATTCAGCTGTCAAAGCGAGTAAAGCATGCGAAGCAAGCAAAGCTTCTATTGGGCCATCACCTTTACAAGTTTGTTCCATAGAAATCATTTGAAGTGAGCACAGTGAACGCAGTGAACACAACTACAACGCAAAAGTTTGCAAACTTCTAACTTTGCCGCAGCAATTCTGCGTTGACAGTTCATAAAGTGAGGTTGGGGAAATGTTGTTCGAGGAAAAATTGATAGCCTTAGTGCAATAACATACAAATAACAAAGATAAAGGCCAACAAAGCAAATTATTGCTTCAAAATTATCCATTTTTGTAATTTTGCCAACTTTATACCACTTTATATTATGTCACTTGTACTACTTCACGAGATGCCATTGGGCTCTGCCGCCGAAATGTTGCGCTGCGTGACAGTTCACAGCGTTGGAGTTGCGTTGGTGTTGCGTTCATTGAGCTCCAGAGGTTACGTCGCCCATACACCTTCCAACAGAAGCAGACTTGAGAAGCATTGGGGTATATTATTGATATCTAACAGAATGCAAACAAGTTGTTTATAATATTTAAAAAGTTCAGGGCTAAAGGGCAGAAGATTTATTTATTCAATCATTCAAGTATCCCAGCGTAATACTTTTAATAATAGTTCATGATTGCATTTATGGGTTTTTTTGCAATCGTTCGTTTAATGCAAAATCTATAACTTATCAAATATTTATTTCCAGTAATCTTGTTCCACATTTTTTGCCGGAAGTTTACGAAAAACCATAAATCAAATGAAAAGTCACAAGTTAGAAATTCGATTTATACATACCGAACAATATATATTTATTCAGCGACAATATACTAGTATAAAACCTAACATACAGTACATTTTCAAACTCACAAATTATCAACAAAAAATTCACAATGTTCACCCATTTCATTTGGTTGTGTCACATCAGACAGCCTTATTAATAACTCAAAGTGAATTTAGAAAGGATCTCTCTGATATTCCAATTCCCACTACATGAAATCAAAGATTTATTAAAAGCTTTTTTTGGTTTATATCATATTGTGTTACGAATTTATTACAATATTTTCTAACAAAAAAAAGACAACAATTTTTAATTATGTACATTCGGAAGCAGTCAAACAAGTATAAACATTTCCAAAATACACACATACAGCCAAATGAAAAAAACATTTATATTTCCCACTAATTCAAGTATACGTTCTTACAATCTAACTAATATTTTAACAGGACAAGTATAAATAACCAAAGGACTAAACATTAATCAGAAGCTTTCCATTGCTATGTTGTAAAATTTATTAAAGCTAACAAAATTTTAAAACAACTTCAGAGATTCCCAGGAAAATACATTCTAAAAAAACACCAGCACAAGCATTATGAAAATGTTTTTCTTTAATTTTTCACGTCATTTCAATGGAAATATGAATATAAAATCAAAGAGAGATAACAAAAAAAAATCTGAGACAATGATTTTTTTACATGTAATTTGCAATTATTTAAGACTAACGAACAGACGGTGAAAAATTGTTAAAAATTGCAGGTTTTTTCTCATTTCCTGTTTCTCATCATTTCCTGCAGGGCAAAAAAAAGTCTGATAAAAGTATTTATCTAAAATTGTGAAAAGGGTCGGTCTATAATATACGTCACACTTTTAGGGGGATGAGGGTCTGCGGTAGTGTTACGAGTAGGACGATCCTATCAACTTTTGGTGGAAATCGGTTAATTGTAAGTAATCAAAATGGCGGCTTTTAGAAATCGTAATTTCGTTTTTTGCGATTTTCTCCGAAACTGCTCGTTTTTCTGTAGTTTCATGTGTGACAAAAGTTAACCTTTAATTGATGAGGTGGGTCCAGTGGACCCACATTGACTTTTCTCTCGTTGCTATCTCTCATGTTTTCAGCACAGTGACTCTGAAATCTTCAGTACCTTCATACAGTGTGTGTTGCACGGCGAGTTAAAAGCACGGATTTGGTATGTGATTTGAACGTAGTGACCACCTCATCATTTACGCATATTTTCACCTCATAAATTAAGGGTTAAAAACAATAAAAATCCCAACAGTGTTTTTTGTATAAGAAAATGTTCACATTAAACTTTTTTTTAAACTGATAAAGTAGAGAAACACGAAAGGATCCTCATAAGCCTTAAATCCGATATGTTAGTCCAGTTGCGCACTGCGATGGTAAGCATGTAACTGTTTCTAAAGTGGCAAGTGGAGTTTTTCAAGCACAAGAAAACCATTAACCCTAGACCCGTGTATTATAAAACTTCCATATATTGTGTACTTGGGCACTCAGATGTAATTCTAATAGAAAATGTATGGCTTGTTTGTTTAAAAATCATAAAAATGTGGTTTATTCGTTAAACCAGTAAGAAATACAATGGGAAAATATAACCCCTAAAAATCGTTCTTGGCTCACGAGTCTAGTGTTAAGGTAGCGCGAATCGAAGAAGAAGTAACTGAAGTAAGGAAAATAGACTTACCACCGCAGTACGCACATGGACTCACTTTTCCGTAGAACCTCGTGTGTTCCATGTCATCGAAAAATTTCTTAAGATAAAAAAATTTTAGAATATACGTTTATGGCGAAGGCCTATAAAGTTTAGCTATCTCAAGATATATAAAATATCTTTCTGATTTAACTCAAATTTACTCAAAGTATCTGAGAGATCTCTTCCCGATACAAAATTTAAAAATGTCTTATTAAACCTGTATATTTTTAGTGAGCCTCGATATAAGTTCTCAACCATAAAATTTCCCTTGAGCAAAACACTAAAAAAATGGAAATATCTTTCAACATTGCCATGAAAGAGGGTTTTTCGCATGTACGTGCATATTTTCAGCGAAAAACTTCAATTTTCCTTAAAAGCGTCGTTACTTGGTGCCTAAGAAATATTATTACGCTATAAAAGAAAGATCTTCCCCAAAGAGTAAACATAAATACATATAATAAGTTTATAAAAATATTTCTTATGGAATATGTAACCTAAAAAAAAGATATGTTCCAGTTATCAAACATTCCAGTAAATATATTAATAAAGTTATAAAATTTAAAAGAATTTTCACATTATTCGGAAATACGGGCTTAAAGTTCATTTTACGTCATGAACCGCATAAAATGTTAGTCATGTTCTCTACTCTAAGTAGATGAAATTATATTAAGTGGATTTCTAAATAGGCGAACAAAATGATACGGGAAATCCCAACAAAGCAGCTAACATCAATACGACATGCTAATTGATAGTAAGAGTAGAGCTCAACTGTCAAGAAATTGTCAAAGCTCATGTCAACATAACGCAATTGGATTTGGCTTTGAAATAACATCCACATCGATGGGTGGTCATAGGGGGTCATATGCATAAGTGTGTTATTTATTGTACCTGCCACTGTAACCAACTTGTTGATGATTTCCCTACAATAAACATAAATCAATACAATAAAATTTCAAAAAAAAAATTACCCACTTTACACACGACTAAACCATTTTAATAAGTGTAAAATGTCGCAAAATTGTAATCAAATATTGAAATTGATGAGCAAAATATTTGCATATTTGATTATTTTATTTTTTTAAGCATTACGGAGTTTAATTGAATTTTATTAGGATTGTTTTTAATCTTCTACAGCTATGCAGAACAACGTTTTTCATACAAACCGCTACACCATGAATTATCGAGAGCAACATCGAGAGCAAATGGAAATTTTTGAAAATATTGATGAGGCTATCCTAAAACTCAAACGTCAGCTGACAAAATAAATTGAATCAAAATAAATTGAGATTCAAGAAGAACTTTAAATTGCAAGTAGCAAATAATTTAAAGCATTAAAAATTATGTGTTTTATGAAAAATAACGCTGTTAATTATGAGCGAATGAAGTTGGCTACGATGAATTTTTTTTAAAAATCCCTTTTTTGCTTTAGGCGTCATTTACATTCAATACTATATTTCGCAAATTTTATTCTACGACATTCAATTTACGTTTCACACCCGTTTACATTACGACACAAAATCCTAAAATTTATTCCTGAAAAACGCCGAAAATGGAATATTTTCATACAAAATCGCCGGAACAAATTCAAACTTTGACTACTTTTGCTAAGTGAATTTATTCTGCGATAGATGCATAAAAATTTTGAATAAAATTCGTGGAGAAATTCAAGAAAAAATCGCAATGGAATTTTGATAGATGTTCTTAAAAAAATTATGCCTGCGGCGCCATTTTTTTAAAGTTTCCTGGGTACGAACAATTTTTCGAAAAAAAAATTTCCGCTGGGGCGCATTTTTTGTTATTTTTAACCGCAAGCCTTCTTTATATCTCACGAAATTGAAATTTAAAATTTTGAAAAAAAATTCTTTTTACATGGATTAAAATTGAAAATGACCACCTCTTAATGACTTGGTAGTAGTCAGCCTAGAATCCTTAATGGTCTCAATCCCCTACTGAAAGCAGTGAAAAAATAATACAGTGAAACTTATATAAGCCAGGCCAGACCCTAGATAAGCCGAAAAACCTGTCTAAGCCGCACACACTTGTCTTCCATAGAAATGTGAACCGGGAACCTGCCTTAAGTAGGGTTTATACACAGCGAGTAACTCGCTGCAAGTAAAGAGAGGCAAGTAGTTTGCTTCGTTTACACGTTGCAAGTAAATCGTTGCAAGTAGAATGACAGCCGAAGGAAAACATAACCTAAAATTTTCTGAGAAAAAATATCACGACTTTTTTTTGTGGAAAAATTTGCGAATTTCGACCTAAAACTGTTTGTTGCCGACGAGTTTTTTATACTGTCGTTTTTTCCTTAAAATGTTACGACGTTTTCTGGCAAAGCAGCAAATATAAAATGAGCCGAAACACACACACATAAAACCACCTTATTTGTACACGGTTCCATGTTCTTGTATTGATTTTACTTGCTAGAAAAATAGAATGACTTTCTATTATTTTTGAGAGAGCAGCGAGTATTCTCACACATATGCAAGCGTCGCACACTAGCTCAAATCGCGTGTATTTACGTCTACTTGCAGCGAGTTACTTGCTTCGTCTAAACCCTGCTTTAGCCGGACAAATATCCGAGTGCGACTCCGGTTTATACAGGTTTTACTGTGCTGTCATCATGATTAATGGGAAAACCCAAATTTATTTTTTAAAAATTAAGCTTGTGGGCCTACATAATCATTTTTCCCAAGCCTACTTCAATTTCCAGGCCAACCCTGCGCGGACTTGGAACCGCATAAGAAAGTATCAAAACAAAATTTGGATTGTTTTGCTGTACAGAGTTCTTAATTTCAATTAGTATAATTTGACACAACAGAAATAATAACTCACATCAATTTTTACGCACCATATCAGTCTCTCAACGAATTAAATTATGGATAAATTCAAGTCTCTTTGTGCAAATACAAAAATAGAATAATATCGAGAAAGACTCACTAAAAATAGACAATAAATCCCACACATAACAAAAATTAAAGCGACAAAATGATTAAATATAGCTTAAAGTAAATTGTGTGCAGTATAAAATTATTATAATATAGTCTAGCATTTGCCAATTTCGAAAAATGAAAAATATGCGCCGGCAAGTATTTTTGAGTGCCTGAAATTTATGCGGTAAGAATTATGGTTTTTTAAAAATATAAAACATGATTAATATTAAATATTAAAACAACCACATTCAGTAATAAAACATGGAAATCATACCCAAGTGTAAACTCTAAACACTTTATTTGATTAATTTATATTAAATTTTTATGCAAAAAATAAAATACTTTTCTTTCCAGAAAATAAAATCAATTAATTCCAAATTACGAAAAAGAGGCAATAAAAAACACTTTCCTACGATCCTTTCCATATTTTGCTATAAAATTTTAAGAGAAAAATCCTGCCAAATAACATTTTCCTTGCTGATTGCTTACATAATTCAAATGACGGGAGGAAATGTATAAACTCACGGAAGACCCTCAATAAGGGGTAAAATTTAAATCAAGACATCACACACATATAAAAAGTATTCCTACAACTTTTTGCAGCAATCAGCCCGAAAATATAAAAAAAATACCCACACCTTATCTTGACAGAATTTCGACAGACTGCTGACTAAAAAAACTCTCTTCTAGTGATAAAAATGTCATACGACCAAATTTTCGTCCTTGACACCCAAATAAAAATAAATCGAGATTACCAATCGTTTAAATTAAACACGGAATATACTTGTTTTTATTAACTTTATTTGAAAACGTGATTTTCGCCCGCCAAGTGTCTTCTTTCACTACTACTATGGATGGCCTACAACTGAAACAACATTGCTATAAAATAAATATAAAGTTACAAAAAACCACCAAGTTAGATGTATTTCTGTTTGCCGAGAAAATTATAAACGAACATTCCGAAGAAGGATCGACCTTTCATGTCATGTTAAAATTTTATTACTTCAAAACGTTTTACCCGAAAGTGCTTTTTTATTACATGGAAACAAGTGCAACAGATAATCAAAGAAAAACGTTTAAGCCTATAAAATATCTTTTTCTGTTGCCCATCAAGTCATATCTCTTCGACCATGCTCGAAAGAACTTCCGCCGAAAAAGAATTGTTACAAGATGTAAGTCCGGCAGATCCCTTCAGGAAAGTAATAAAGTAACCATGACGAGTACAAAATAGACTGAATGTGTAAACAGAACAAAATGAAAAACTTACACAGCAAATTGAATAGTATAGGTATTAAAAAAAAAGTAATACATTAAAAAGATTCTTTGTTCTGCGAGTTTTTCGTGTCAGCGATATCTTTCAGTTGTTGGGACAATATTTTCTTTTATATGATTTTGTGCCATTTTGCACTATTAAAATTATAAAGGCTGTATAAATTACACTAGCTTGCATACCCGTCGTTGCCAAGTTAAGTTTTCTGTCTAAGTTTTGAAAGAACTTAAAAACTTTTTAATGGGTCTACATTGGGGCTGGACCCCCGACGAACATCTATGCCAAACTTCAGGCCAATCGGTTCAGTAGTTTCCCCGCGAAAGAGTATCATACCGCAAAAACTAAGTTTCGAAATCACTTTACCCCCTCCCCTTACTCCCCCCACCCCTCGCGCTACTTTTCCGTATGCCTATGTTGGAATCAGAACTACCACAGACACTCACGCCAAATTTCAAGTCAATCGGTTCAGCCGTTTTTGCGTGAAAGAGGAACAGACAGACAGACAGACTTAGAAGGTTCTGTACAGATATTAGAAGATATTAGAAGGTTCTGTACAGATAACGTGATCAGCATTTTCCTCAAATTTTCCGGTAAAAAATCTCATCTTGGGGTTTCTCCAGTTACTGAATCCGATTCTCATGTTAAAAAGTCCGTAAAGATAGCAGAAATTCCTGTGCAGATATCGTGATCAGCATTTTCCTCAAATTTTCCGGAAAAAATCTCATCTGGGGTTTTTTTTTGAGTCACTGAATCCGATTCTAATATTGAGAAGTTTATCAAGATAGCGGAAGGTTCTATAAGGATAACGTGATTATCCTTTTCCTCAAGTTTTCCGGAAAAGCTACATAAAAGCGTGTCGAAAGCAAACGTCATTTTGAATTTTTAATCATACTAATAAAATACAAAATAACTAAAAAAATGAAAAATGAAAATTTAAAAAAAGCTTTTATTAAAAAATGTACTGAAAAGGAAAGAATATTTTTTTTTGTTGATGTGTTTTAGAAATAAAAGCGAGATAAAAGCAAAAAAAAATATAAAAATATATATTTATCTCGCTTTTATTTCTGATACACAACAACCAAAATTTTTTTTTCCCTTTTAGTACATTTTTTTCAAAAAAATATTTTTTTTTAATTTGTTTTTTTTTTTTTTGTTTTTTTATTCTTTAAGAGATTTACCTAAATTGTCTATCCAACTTTAAAAATCTTTGGCTAAACTTTACTTTAGAGGCGCGGTTGACTAGGATCTTCATATTTTTTTCCTAGCTTTATGGGGTCAATTGGATTTAAAAAATAAAAAAAAAATTAGTCGTTTGGCCATAGGGTGGAGCCGGGAGCCCCCCAAAGTTTTTTCGCAAAAACTACTTTCCAAAAAAAATCGATCGGCTTTGCTTTTCCCAAGTAATTTACTTTTTTACTAAAAACTGAACTTTTTTTAATAACTGAGAAAAGTTCTCGCATTTAATATGTAACTCTAAAACAGTAATCCAAAAATTCGGTGATACTCCTTGCATTTGCCCCATCATGAACATCTAAATAAAAGTTAATTCAAAAGCGGAAAAGTAACGAAACTGGATTTTTACTACACAATACCCTTAAAGAGCTGAACATTAGGTTACTTGGGTAGATTTTCCGTGATTTTCTCAAGTGAAAAGTCATAAAATATAGAGAGAAAAAAAATTTCACAGTTCAATCCACCTTTCTCATCCCACACTATTACTTAACCCTCCTTTCGACTTGCTATCTCTCGGCAAACATAAAACTCAGTTCATAAACAACAACAAAAATATATATAACTATATATTTACATATTGGAGAATTTTGCCTTCCGACGAAAACCTTGCCGCCAACACATGCGCGCGCACACTTGCATAACTTTTATATATTTTCACACACACATTCACCCAAACACGAATTTGTTTTTTTTTCGTCTTTTTAAGTAAATCTAACCAAAGTAAAACGAAGAAGAGCCGATTTTTTAATCAAGGATATACATATAATACGTGTGGACTAAAAAGACAGGTCTAAATTTCACTTGCCCTCAATTTTTTTTCTCGTATTTTTTTTTTTGCTTTTATTTTACCGTTACACAACCGTTATATGTATACAGAAATTGACAGGACTCGGGACAAAAAGGAGAACATAAGGAATAAATGAAGGCGAAGTGTGAAGCAAAAGACAAAATACCCACATTTCTCACTGTGCCAGAATGTAAAATGGATTTTCCCTTCATTTCAATATAGGGAAAAAAATTAACTAATGCCAATATATTTCTTCACTGTCTCAATTCCCTGGTTCAAACACCCCTCCTCCTTCCCCTTCCTCCCTTCCGCCACCCATATTGCCTGTCTGCATCATTTCAGATCTTGGCAAAGTAAGAAAACATTTTATAGGCAAATCGATACTTTTCATTGTGATTAATAAATAAATAAGATTTCGAGGGTTACCTTAGCCAAAAATAAGATTTTATTAGTAAGAGACAACAATACAAACTTTTTACTTATTCGTCCTTTGTTATCCTTCCGCTTCCGCAATGTCGTTATTAATTGCAAAATTCAGCTGATCTAAAAATCCAATCTCAAGATTTGTCGTCGGTGCTGTCAAATTGTTCTACCGGGTCTTTTAAAATATCGAATAATAGTGCATGCCTAAAAAAATACTGGTTTTCGGCTGTGGCTTTGTGTTAGATAGACTTTCTATATCCGGTATCCAAACACAAATCAAGAGAAAATCAGAAAAAATTCCCAAAAATATTTTTTTTTCTCTTAATTAAAGAACAAAATCTTTGCAATCACGTCAACAAAAACAACGTGTATAATCACGGACAGTGAGCACAATAAAAAAAACTGTGATTAGAAGAAATTTTTAACCGATTAAAATTTGAACCGATTTAAACTTTTCGAATTTTTATTCTCACTATTCTCTCTTGTTTTTTTTTTCTCTCTTGAATAAACTTTTTTTTTCTACTACTTTTCCTTAAATTTGTTAAGTAATACACTGGCAGTTTCAAGGAGCAGCTGGTTTGCTATGAACAACAATAATATATAGTGTGATTTTTATACATATATTTCTACAAAATACTATTATTGAACTTGTCATGCACAAAAATCCACATTTGTTGTCAATTCTAATCAGAATACACTCTCTTGCACTTTAGAAATAAAGGGAATTTCGATATCTGATGTGTAAACAGGAAGAAAATCACTTGTTTCGACTTTTCGAAAAAAATAAACCTCAATTTTTAACGTACGTCACACAAAACTATTTATTGAGAAACACTATTTTTATGCTCTGCAGGAAAAACATAGAGGGAGAGCAAGAGAGCGACACCGAAAACGGATGAGCGAGAGCGCTAAGAAGAGAGACAAATACGGTTCAGTAAGATACGATTTTCGTATGGAAAACACTATTTTTATGATTATCAGCACGTCGAATACGAATATATAAAGTAAATATGCACGCATACACTAATAACACAGCTTTTTTTTTCTGAAGAAAATAACAAAAATAAGGGGAAATTTTTTCTTCTATTTGTACCCCTTTTTCATACTTTATTCGTAATTTTTAATTTATTTTGGACTTTTTTTTTATTTCCTCTCAAATGAATTTTTATTCTACTTAGAATGTAAACAACTATTATTCACAATTAATTTGTTAGCGAACACGAAAGAAGCACAGAGATTCAGTTTAGCACAAATACCAGTATTTATATATCTAGCTTTGAACAGGATTTATTTTCTCCTGATTTTCTACAGAAATTTTACAAACAAATAGACTTTTTTTTGCCCTAAATGGTTATCTTTACACGAATTGTGAAAATTATTTTTATATACTGGTGAAATGATTAATTTTCCCAATATTATCCTAACGGATGGCACACAAGATTCAACGATTCTCTAGTAGCTACAGGAGGACAACATAACGTTGACGGACAAACTCTTGATACAAACAAGAAACGATTTTCACTTTACTGTGTTTTTTAGATTCGGAGATTTCTCAATTTTCCCATTATTTACACTCAATTCTCAATTTTTTTTTTGCTTTTCCCGTCGGTTTCGCGTTCCACCGGAGCCGTTCGTTCGAGAGTCCTTATAGTATTACAGCTGAGGTCCTGTACGACACAACTTTCAAATGGTAGTGCTCTCAAATTGTGCACTACAGAAAATTTTCCGATATTATTTTTATTTTCATTTGTTCATAAATTCGATTTTCTCGTTTAAACCGTCGATAACGACCAGCGAATTTTGCGTATTTTCATTCGAAAATTTCCAACACAAAACAAATTCGGCGGTTTTTCTATAGTTTTCTCGTTATTACTCAAGTTTCTTGGTATTTTTTCGTAAGTTTTACACTAAAAGCAATTAAAGTTTCAAGTCCTAATAGTAAATTTAGGTACTTTAGAATTGTCTTATAGAACGCCACTAGAGCCACCCCGTGTGGTCCGTACACATTGAGTTGGCCGAACTTAACTGGCTTTTCCTTGACACTTTGATTCGAAATTTGGGGGGTAGACACTCTCCATTTTACCCAGCAGCAAATATTCTCAATTATTTGCGAGAAAAAATCAAATCAGTTCAACCAGCAACACACATATATAAGCAAATGTGGAAAAAGCCCCAGAATCTGAGCGATTGAGAAAATTTGGAGGCGAATCATTACTTGGGGATCGAAATGAAAATGAAACGCTCAGGTTCCAATACGGAGAGCTAGAAGCGAAAAAAAGCCATCGCAAATGAAAAACTCTTCAAAGTAATAAAATACTTGGTTAGTCTGTAATTCAGAATATAACCTTGCCACATACATTTATATTCGCCAATAGTGTGACATTTCCCAATATTACAGCATATACCGGAAAATTCTACCAACACAAAGTACAACGGCATGCACACATTCACAGCTAAGCTGGGGAACCAAATCTAAATTGATGATAGAGATAAGTTTTTCATGCTCAGCGCAGCCCCCCAGTTCACCCAAAAACGTAGAATTTTCCACTACCACTTATACAAAATGATAAGAGACACCTGTACACAAAAGCTGATTGCGTTTTATTGTAAATGGGTTAGTGATTGACAGAGCTTAAAATGAGAAGAATTTTACCCAAGAAGAAAATTCGGAATTCTAGATGAAAATGTCGTTTACTATTTGAGCAATAAACGAACTTTTGCATCAACAGATGTAAAAATCTCATTGAAACTGCAAATATGGTAGTTAAATATGGATTTTTCCATATATCTAAGTCTACAACATGTTAAACATGAATATATATCATAACTAGGATTTGTAAGACCTCAACATGAAATTCCCTAAATCGCTAAGGTCCACAAAAAGAGACACCCCAAAATTTTTAGATTTTTGGGTCTAAAAATCTAACGTATGGCACCCAAGATTCAACAAAAATACAAAGAATTCAACAAAAATACAAAGAATATCCAAAGATTTTAAAGGATATCGCACAGGATTCAACGAAGAGACACCACTAAATTTTTAAGTCGTCATAAAAAGAAGATTCACCAAAGATTCTAACTTTTATAGAACCTACGAATTACTTTTACTTTGGTAGGAGGTGCTAAAAAGTAGTTTTGGTCCACTAAATATACTTCCGTTTCGAATTTTGTAAAACCATTTCTTAGCGAGCACCTATGAGGTAAAGGCCTGTGTCCACATGGAAGTTAACTTCCAGAAGTTATGACTCTGAAAAAACAGCAAAGCATGGACTTCCAAAAGAACTTCCAGAAGTTACTTCCATGTGGACACATGCCTTAAGACTAATCTATGTGCAAAATTTCATGGCAATCTGTTCAATGGTTCGGGAGATGAGTGAGTGAGTGGTATTTAGCTTTTATATATATAGATTTTACAATTGGCCCTGGCAATTGTAGCTGGCAATTGTAGCTGGCAATTGTAGCTGGCAATTGTAGCTGGCAATTGTAGTTGGCAATTGTAGCTATTTAAATAAGATCTTTTAACTCTTTTAAATGAGAACTTACTAAGTTTTTCTACCAGCAATCCGTGTTTTTTGTATTTTTAGATTGACACAAAAACTTCCAGTAATTTTCATCGCCAACCGATTGATGGAAATCAGACTCGTGTATCAAACATAGTTTTATAAGGAGTTGTGGTTTAAAGTGAGAGGAAAGGGTGAATTCTTGTACACTAAAATCATCACTGCATAATTTACAAACAAATGATTAAAATTGCTTATCAAAATCGACTCAAGAAATCACAAAATATCTCAAGATATTTTAAAAATTAGCAGTTTAACTGTAAAAATTCAAAAAAAGCGCATATAAATGATGGCGAAATATAAGACATTTTCTCAGATACTCATATATATACCAAAGCTTTCCAATCGAGCGAGTTATTGTTTGAAAGCAGAAAATTTCTACGAGTATACAAAGTCCGATCAAATGGATTTGTGACTAATATCATTGCATAGCTTTTGTGGAGATTGATTTGCTCCCGTATCAAATGTATGAATCTCTCCACATTTTCCAAAAAAAAGCTCCATTTCTACTTGTTCTCTCTAAAAATTCTAACCAGAAAGAACTTTGTTTCGGTGTGTGCTTGAAAGTCCTTATAGAAAGCAGCTTGAAAGGAGCAATGTTAGTGGAAAAGGACTCAGAAATCGCCCCAAGTTGATTCTCATCCCAATCTAATGGCATTTTCTACAGACCATGATTCCGGCTCTCCGTTATCTGGGAGAAATGTCAACCGAATTACACGCGTTTTGGGAGAGGGTCTTTCACTAAAAAGTCGTTTTTGTTTTGCCCATCAATACTTTAAACGTTAAATTTTTTATTTTACTCAACACACGTGAACTTGTATTACGTTACTCTGCTTTACTATACGAATAGATTTAATTAGCCAACTTTCACCCGTTATCAGAGCGCGTTTTCCATACAGGCTTCTTTTCTTAGATAGCGTCAAAGGTTTATGCTCTAACAAGCCCTGGCAAACTTCATGGTGGCAAAATTCAATCATATTCGATTTAGTACTGAGAAACATATTTTTGCAAATGCGACCTACAAGGAATTGTCTAATAACTATATTTATTGTTTTGTTAAATTTTGTAATACTTTAAAAAATTTTTTGGATAAAGACAAATTTCTGTACAGCACCACGGCAATTAATTTTGGAAAATTTCAATTAAAAACATAACAAAAGCTACAACTGCCAGGGGCCAATCAACAAATACTCTAAATGAAGGCAAACAAAATTTTATGAAAAACATCCATTTGTGTGGGAGATTTGCGCGATTGGATTTTGATGTATGGAACGGTTATGTAAAGTCATATTCTGACACTAGGGCAATTCACTCTTGATCGTAGATAGTAGGTCTGTTCGATATAAGTCCTGGACTTACTCCGAATATTTTCACTTTACTCCACAAAATGGCGGATTTTCTTACTCTGAATTTGTTTTTATCGAACAACTTGGAGTAAGTTCAGAGTAAGTCAAGTTTGAACTGTCGTTTAATATATTAAATGTATTTCATGAAACCTGTTTTGTAAACTTCCGCTCAACTTGGTATACTCGCAATTCTCCAGAATGATTTTCAACATATAAATTTTCATAATTATAGGGGAAATATGGCCAAAATGACATACTGTTTACTTTTTCGATAATAATTTTTTTATTTGAAGAAGAAACAATATGATAATTTCCAAATTTATTCTTTGGTTCAATATCAATTGATATTCCATACCATTTAGTTTTAGAAAATGCAAATAAAAAAAAATATGAGTCAAAATTCGGAGACCTACGAAAGTTCGCTTTGTTCATACGTATGGGTAAAATGACATACCTAAAATGACATATCGAAATGACATGAGTAATTACACGCAAAATTTTTTTTCCTCCTTTGGCGCATCGTTGTCAGCAGTAAAGGCTTCATTATCGATGTCGTCCATAAAAAAAAGCTTTAGTGACCTTCCTTTTCTTTTTTTTGTGGTAGATATTATCAGTATGTCATTTTGGGCATATACTATGATTGAGACTTTCATATAAAAAAATATTAAAAGCTAACTGTTTTGTTTTAAACAAACAAGTTTATTTCGAAAACAACATAGCAATGTATGGTCTGGCTAAAACAGAAACAATTTAAAAAAAGAAAACTTACCAAAAATTGAAAAAATGAGATCACTTAAAAAAAACTTTTTCTGCAGAAAAAGACTTTAAATCTTTTCACTCTGACGCTACTCAGTAAACTGAGCTATTGTTTTCACAGGTTGTTAAACTTCACTAACAGCACATATTAAGGTAAAAAGGAGATCTGATATATTCGCGGATTCCAAAATATTGCAGTATGTCATTTTACCCATATATGTCATTTTGGCCATATTTCCCCTACATTTTATAAATTTTTCTTGACTTCCAAACACTGTAAAAGAGAGGTTATGTCTGACAAATATCAGCTGTCAAAAGCTTACTCCAGCTAAAAGCAAGAGTAAGTCCAGGACTGAAAAGATGAGTTCTGGACTTACACTTTTCTGTTCGATATGTGTTCGGAGTAAGTTCAGAACTCATATCGAACAGAAAAGAGTAAAAATTTACGTAGTAAAATCGTAGATTGTACTGTACATCTACGATGGAAAAGTACAACGAAGCGTGAGCAGCGCTTTACTAGAGGTTGTGGGTTTTGTCGTAAATTTTTGACTCTTTTATTTATTTTCTTTACCTAAATTGTTTAAAGCATTTTTTAACTCTTAATTTATACTAAATCATATAAATACTTTAATTTACTTGCTTTTCCAATGTCCATTTTAGAGTTGGCACCAAGTTGACATGTCACAAAACATGCCTTAACCTCACTTTATTAGAAGTACGACAAAAACTACGATTTTACCATACCTTCGGGTGTGGTAGATTGTAGTTTTCGTCGAAAAAAAAATTTGTATGGAGAACTGTCAAAAAACTACGATTTTATTTACGATTCTACGAGTTTACGATCAACTACGATAAAGAGTGAATAGCCCTACCATATTTCGCGAATTTTATTCGGCGATACTCAATTTCCGTTTCACAGCAATTTACACTACGATACAAAATCCCGGAATTTATTCCTGAAAACGGGCGAACTCGATTTTTTTATATAAAACTGCCGGAATAGATTCCAATTTTTACAACTTTTAAAAACAAAATTCCGGAAATAAATTCTGAATGAAATAAATTTTGATCAAACTTAAGATTTAAAACTAGCGCCAGAGCGCTCAAAACAGGGTCTTTCATCAACAATCGGTATTAATAAGTAATAAAAAAAGCCCGTATAATAGAACCGTATAAAAAAATTTCGAAAATTATGGTACAGCTTTCCCTTGAAATCTGCGGCCAAAATAATAAATTTTATCGAAAAATCGACGAAAAATCATTTACATTTAATACTTTATAACTTTGAAAATAAATTGCACGTCATAATTTACATCATTGGAAAATTTAAACTTAAAAATGAAATTTCTCACTTGATTTCAGAAATTATTATTAATCGCAAACTAAAAAATGTCGAAAATCAATTAGAATTCTATGAACTAGATGAAAAAAGTAATCATGACTAAACCAAAAATTATTTCTGACAACATCTGCTACAGCGACAAAGTAAAATTTTTCGATATTTCTGTGTCGAATTAAAAATACTGCCAAATTGATGACATCAAATTAATATCACGATCTATAATAACATCAAATCAATTTGATTTTTTGTTAAAGTGGATGTGTTGAAATATTCACTAAAATTTCAAAAAAAAAAAACTAAACATAAACTTTTGATAATTTTCATAAAAAAATTCTATAAATGAAATTAGGTTGTGCGTCACCTCACGTAGCTACAATTTAAAAGTTCAAAAAAGAAATTGCCGCGAGAAAAGAATTAAAATATTTCATCTCGCAAATTTATAACTTAAAAATATACCCCACGGGTCGAGTGGGTTGGTTTTATTTCTCTATGATAAAATTTGTGGTTGAGAATTTCTTGTTTGAATATATTAAAATTTATTTTTATTTCGACATTTTTATCGGTTGTTTTTTATGAATATTTTCCATTTCATAAATTGTTTTTCAACTGCGTGTTTTTTCTACAAAATAGAAAATAATAAATGCATGGATCTGTTGCAATATCTTTTTTTTTAAATAATATTTTTAATAAAAATCGGAGCAATTTATATAAAAGCGAATCCAAATCAGAACAAAATTTTTCGTCACATTTTGAAATTAGAGATTTGTAAATGTTTTTGCAGCGAAACTTAGCAACTTATGTACAAGTCAAATTATTTAGGTTCAAGAATTTCTGCGGTTTAAGTAGGCTAACCGCAACTTAATTTTTTTAAAATAGTACGCCCAAACAGCCCTAATATTATGTTTTTTACCTTTCTTACATATATTACGTTTCTTACATTTATTACATTTATTACATTTATTACATTTATTACATTTATTACATTTATTACATTTATTACATTTATTACATTTCTTAAATATATCACCTATCTTACATAGGAATTAAAATTACTTGAAAAATCGAAATCAGAACGGGGTCCCGCACGCCTCGGGACATGTACCAATCGAATCAGTTCAATGAGTCCGTGACATTGTATGTGTGTGTGTGTGTATTCGTGTGGCTGCGTGGATATGTGTACCAAAATATTTATAAGATCTCTTTCTACCAGAAAACCTCAACCGATTTTGATGCGGTTTTTTGTATTAGAAAGCGTTTATCATCCCATGAAACCCTATTAACTTTTGGTATGACGGTAATTGTTTTTAATTGGAGTCATGCATTTTATTGGATTTATAAAAAAATAATTCCAATTGGATTTTGATGTGTGGGAAATTTACGTAGAATCGTATTCAAAAACGCTTTATTTAAACCAAATTTTTGAAAGAGTGAAACGTTTTCGAATAATCACAAAAATCGTTTCTATTTGGATCGGAGATAGGGGAAAGATTTGTACAATTTTGTAATTTCCGAAAGACGTTTTACTTTTGATTAAAGCCTCTTCCGTACCAAATTTCAACTCTCTACCTCAATTAAGTTTTCAATTGGTTTTGTATAAAATATTTCAACATAATATTTTTCACCATATGCCCTTAAGTGATGTATCAAAGGTACCATCTCACCACTAGAAGGTAAACCTATACAGTAATCCCTCCAACTGCGCGGTAGATACGTTCCACAAAAAGAGCGCGCAAACCGAAACCGCGCACTGTGAACCCTACTATGTATGAAATTTTGGGGTTAGGAACATGTTTTTTTACACGAAATATATTTAAAAAAAACCGCGCAGCTGCGAAATTTTTACCGCACAGTTCGAAATTTTTGTATAAAAACTTAACCGCGCAGTTGCGAAACCGCGTAGTTAGAAACCGCGCAATTGGAGGGATTACTGTATTTTAATATTGATTGTGTAAAACCAAGCTGGGGATATTATTACAATAAAGTGTGCAAGTAACGAAATGATGCGAATAAAAAAGCTTTACACATGACTTCATATTTTATTAATGATGAATCTAAGCTCTTGCTTTGGTCATGTAGGGCAACGTCAACAGGAAAATCGATTCATAAATCTAAAAGAGTGGAAAAAATGCATTTCGGTGTCGCGTATATACAAACCATAAATATGAGTTTTATATCTACATTGTCTAGTGAAATAAGAAAAAAGAAAATCAGTATTTTAAAACCATTTTAACCTTTAGACTGCCGGGGAGGCCCCCGCAATTTTCATTATTTAAACTGTTCACATTTCAAAATTTAAAGTAAAATAACTTTCAGTCATATGATGTTGATGTTTTCAATTATGTCGAGAATTTCATTAACTAAAACGTAAAATTCAGTATAACTTAAAGCATTCTTGTAAAATAGAAAATACACATCTATAACATATTTTCTAACAAAAGATCAAAGTCATGATTGAAATTCGTGTTAATTATATCCTTATCTGAACAATAACCTAAAAGCGAAAAAAATCTGCGTAGATAACTAGACACTGCCAATAACATTAAATATCAATTGTGATCAACACAAAAATTTCTTCTGCAATATTTAGTTTCGAAAAAAATAATATTTTTTGAAATATCTCGAGAACCGTTAAAAATACATAAAATCCGTTAAAGGGAAAAATTCAGAAAATATTTAAAAGAAGATGTTAAGAGTTTTACCCCAGAAGAAAATTATTTAAGAGCCCCACTCCTCCCCCTTATCGTTGCCATTCGAGAATTTTAAAGTTTGCCTCTCACAATTTGAAAGTTTTCCTCTAACAATTTTAAAGTTTTCCTCTCACAATTTTAAAGTTTTCCTCTCACAATTTGAAAGTTTTCCTCTCCCAACTTTACTAAATACAATAAAAAATCGTTCCTTGAATTTCCCACAAATCTCTCTGTAAAATAAGAAAATCATTTTATTAGCTATTTAGAATGAGTTTTATTATTAAACAAAAGTCACGAAGTTGTTTACATGTATAATTGGCCTCTGTTTACATTTAAACTTAATTTCTAGTACGATACCGACTCTTATAAATCACTAAAAATGAATATCCCCACTATAAAATTACATCAGAAAACAACTGAATACGTCTAAGAAAATACAATTAGAAAAGATGAATTAAATTGACTTGTAAATAAACATTTGAATACTGAATTTAACGTTTTAGTATGGCGGAATGATACGTTCTGTACTAAATATCAACGTTTATTGTAAGCTAAATCAGACGTTATATGAAATTTAAACAAAAATAAACAAATTGTTCTCTTTTGACCAAGAATCAATGGTATCTCGTTGATGTGTTAATCGGTATGTGTATAATAAATGCAGAGGAATATACGAAAATATTTTTACGATTCTCACTAAACTTTTACTAGCTCCCATAAAAGCGTGATCCGAAGTGTGAATTCTATTTATAATCCACAACTTAAAATTGGAAAACTTTAAATGAATACGAATTTGTTGCTTTGTATGCGCCCGTAAAATATATATTTTTTGTTATTCATTTGCATACTAGTTAGTAACTTACAAGTGAAATTAATTAAAACCCTTCCAATTTAATTTTTGCAACTGTGTGTACTCACAAAAGCTCAATTTTTACACCCGCGAAAGTTTTTTTTAATCCTCTCGGAATATTTCAATGAAACCTCGGGATTTTAATCCGGGTAGAGTAAAACACGCTTTAATGCACAACGATTTTTGTCTGGTGTAAAATTTAAAGTAATTTTGACATTTGTGAACTTGAAAATGGATGTATTTACACATTTGATGCAATTTTCCATGTTGCATATAAGCGTACTCTACTGTAAATGAAAAAACGTAATGAATTTAAAAACATAAGGGAAACTATAATTGCCAGGCAATCGTCAAATACCCTATATGGCGTGCTCCAAAAAAGGAAACGACTGAACCGATTGGCCTGAAATTTGGCATAGATGTTCGTCGGGGGTCCACCCATTAAAAAGTAGCCCGAGAGGTGGGGGGAGTAAGGGGAGGGGGTACTGTCATCTCGAAACTTAGTTTTCCCTCTATGTTACTCTTTCGCGGGGAAACTACCGAGCCGATTGGCCTGAAGTTTACCTCCAACATAGACCATAAAAAAAAATTTGAAAAAACTTAACCCGGCAACGACGTGCATACCGCTAGTATTCTATAACTTAAAGCCCCAAACATATGATAGCGTCACCATCCGCGTCATTGTTGCCGTCATCGTCTTCCATCGTCGACATATAGCATGTAGCTAAGCGTCACAGCCGACGTCTTTTTCAACCACAACAAATTTGAATTTTGTGAAATATTGAATTCCACAACCCTGGTAGAACACATTTGTTTTCAACAACGGTCATGTGTTTGGGGCTTAACAAATTTCCGAAAAACGTTAAGCTAGAACCTGAATCGTACGTCGATGCGTCCGTCATGCGTCCTTCCGGTAGACAGTTTTATGCGGTGACAGTTGGGTACGGCAACGAATCACTTCTTCTTCACTTTTTTTGCACTTCTTCTATTAGTTTATCGTCGAAACGATTACTTTCAATTTGTGTTCCATACTTAAATTGCTTAAATCGTAACCAAACTTTTTTGCGAAATGACATTTCCGTGCGTTGCCGCATGTAAAAGTAGAAAGTCGACCTACTCTATTCGGTGACGGTGCGTTGCCGCATCGGACAAACGCATTATTAAGGGAGTACTCATAGCAGCCCGGTGATTTTTACTTTGACCGCATCGAACTGTCAACTTGACGGACGCATGACGGACGCACGGACGTATGTTTCTGGTTCTACCTTTAATAGACCAAGGCGTTCACCAACCAAGGTTTCATCATACAGGGTGGGCCAGAATAGACGCGAGGGTTTGAATTCTTTATAATTTTTTTATTTTAGCGAAACCTATAATTTTTTTTCAAATACATGTAGTTGATTGATGGGGAATATTTTTGGTCTAAACATGGAAAATTATATCCCGCAAGTGGTGGCTATATTCTGCTTCGCAAATCCGTGCTCTTTCCAAGACATTTTCCATAACTTTTCGTGTTATGGCCTCGATTTCAATGCGAATGTTGGTTTTCAATTGGCTGATGGTTGTTGTCTTGTTGACGTACACCTTTTCTTTCAAATATCCCCAAAGGAAACAATCTAGAGTCGTTAGATCAGGTGAACGCGGAGGCCAATTGAAATCGCAACTTTTCGAAATAATGCGTCCGCCAAACATGCCCCGTAAAAGAGCCATTGAGCCCACCGCCCACCGGTTCGTTGTTCTATTGTGTACAGGTCCATTTTAAATTGCCCAAGTCTTCTTAACAAAATGCTGAAACAAAATTAAAAAAATAAAAATAAAAAAAAAGTTATAAAGACTTCAAACCCCTGCGTCTATTCTGGCCCACCCTGTATAAAGAATTCTATCTTTCATGGGTTCGCAGAATTTTTTCGCTGTGCCGACCTTGTTTTTGGAGCTATTTTCTTACAAATCGTTACCGCTCGCATTTGTTTGCAAACTACAGTCAAAAAATACATACTCGCAAAGAGATCAAGAAAATCAAAACAAAAACTTTTTGCATGGCAATTAAAAAAAATATTCCAATTTTTCAGATTTAAAAACGTTTTACCTGGCGAAATTGTTCCTAAAACCTACAACTTCAAGATCAGTTTTCATTCTTTCGAGATCATCCATATCTTTTATCATATACACTGTTTCGCGCCGAGAAGGAAGTTTCGCACCATTACAATTTTTGAAATTATTGAAATTTATAATAATATTAGGCCCTATCACAGAATCCGATACGAATGGTTCGGATCGTAAACTCAATGTTGTTGTTAGTGTTTTA